>OX632361.1:10853676-11201028 GCA_951751655.1 Ophion costatus | reverse complement strand
AACGCGTATGCTAAAAGCACCCCAAACGTGGACCCTGAAATTGACGAAATGTTTTGGTTCGAAATTCAGCCACATCAAGCGCTAGTGCCGAGAGGGGAGGATGTGAAGTATGGCATCGGTGACGCTATGAAGTGAGCGTATATATGAACTGGAGAATTCTTGGTTATAATATTTATATATCATTCTTGGCTGTTCGTCTGTGAATGCGAAATTCTAATAAGGATTTTTTAATTGCAGTAAAAATCAGTGTTGTGGAGTGCAGTAAGTGATTGCCCCGCATTATATAAAAGCAGGTAAGAAAACGGTATTTTGAAACCATTTTCTGTATTACATTATAATTGTAATTCATCGGTTGAATAAATACATTTCTCGAGCATGAAAGTGAGGTTAGAATTCGTATTATTGTCATAATATGTAATTACAAATTTATTTTGGGTTCTTTTCTTGTTGCAGTGCACAATGGGGAAATACTGTTCGTACCCCGGGTGTCAAACTGGGCGAGACGCCAGCAGAGCAGAGTGCAAGCGCTTAGGAGTACGACAGTTGTCCATCTTCAAGGTTCCAAAGGTAAATCGCGTGTTAAAATGTTTTCTTTTTGTTAAATGACGCAGAGAGCGCGTAATTTGTTGACGAAATCTGAAGTAATTGCATGCCACTTATTGCCTATAGGAAAAAAAATTTGCTCAATGATTTACCGTCTATATGAAATTTTAACCCGCTTTGTTGTTTTCCTGTATCTTGTAGAATATGGTACAACGATGGAGCAGAGCCATCGGGGAGTGTCTCTCCAACACCGATTTCGTGTGCGAGCTTCACTTTTCCAATGACTGAATAATAAAAGAAGACCGCATCAAAATGCCTGATGGTAACATCGAGGTAATTCCTCATCTTCGTCATACCCTCATCGCTGATGCTATGCCCATCGCAGTCCATAACAAGGTAAGGATTGTAATAATTATAGTAATTTTTTGTGTGAAATGCATAAAAACATTCAGCGCTACAGGGGCATGACTTTCCGAATGAGTTTCTCTGCCACTTCTCAACTTTTTTTTTCTTTTTTCTCTATTCTTTTCCTGCCCCGCTCGACTTTTCTATAATACCCTCTTTTCTTCGAATGAACTCAGCTAACCTGCAGCTGTGTTTGCTAATTGTTTGTAGCTCGGTTCAGCAGTATAATTTATCAAAAGTTCATCTTTTTCTTGCGGTCTTCAATTTTTATATGCGGAATGTTCTTATCTGCTACCCCTCTTCAATTTCCTCTGTTGTCTTTACTCTTTATTACTTGAGTCAATTCGTTGATATCGTACTTTGCTATCCCCTCGAACAATTGGACATAGATTGTCCATTATTACATCGAGATAAATATAATAATCAATTATTTTTTATTTCGACAGGAAAACGGTGGTCAACCGGTCCAGAATGTTCCCTGCGACCAGTTAGCCGGACCTTCTCATGGATCCGTAGTTATTTGCAACGACGCTGTCGTACATCAAGTCCAAAAATTGCGGTGAACTGCATAACTCATCACTGGATCATCCGAACAAGATTTCAAGAAGATTCTATTAGCTACTAAGTTTCTTCAGGTAACGCTGCATTGTTTCACAATAACAATGATTCAAAATTTTGTAATAAAAAATCGCTATTTTGACTTCTAAGCGTGAATACAAATTGAAAAAATAAAATGAAAACAAAAACTCGGCAGCTATTGTACTCATCTCGTTATATTTTTTTCCATATTCATGCATGTTTATATAGAACACAAATTTTCACACGTAAGCGGTCACCCATCCAAGTAATGCCCAAGCATACGATGGGTGTTCGTTCGCGTGCGTGCTCGGGGGTGAGTTGCGTTAAATGGGGTTTGGAGCGAGTTCCGCTCAATGGGGTATATAATAATTGCCTATGTATATAATTTAATTAACAAATGCACGATGACAGAATTAATCGACGAACGAATAAATTAATTATTTTTTCCATCTGTCTTGCGTGCATAACTGCGCTTTGAATATTATCTTCTATCGCTCTCTCTTTTCTCATTCTATCTCTGTCGTATCCGATCTTGAGTACAGCAGCGCCAGCGGATATTTCCGTAAAAATTTTCGCTGATTCCATAGCCCGCGTCCACAGTACAGCGTTCGGGCTCCTTACCTCTATTCTTCATGCGTGTGCGCATCAGGATTGCTCGAAAACAAAGTAGCCCTGCGAGTGGCCGAGTAGGACACTACAAACAGCGGACAATTCGCGTAGCAAAAATTCCAAAAGATGCCAGCCCCCTGGTCGAAACTAGCCAGAGAGCGCTAATGCTGCCGTTCATGTTGCGCGCGCAGGTCGCTCGCGTGTTAGACCGCGATACTTTGGTTGGTTGAAGAATGTATGGGCCGTACCGTTTGTTATGGTTTTGTTTCCCTATGTTTGAATCTGCGTGTTCGTATGTGCAAACACGAAAAGTTGTCCATCCTCCTAGCGGGACGAATGTTTACATACATCATTTACAATCGTCTTATTATAAAAAATAATACTGATAATACAGAGCATGTCATACATTTGTCTAGTGAGCATTTTTTTCTCATTATTAAGAATGTATGGGGCGTACCGTCCCAGCCAAATATTGTATTCGATTGGAATTTCCGAACTTCGTGATTCAATTAAATCTGGAAAAAAATAGCGACATTCGGCATGATATGAACAATAATCATCAATCAATAGTATCGCCAAAAAAATATTAACAAATTGTTTAAAGAAATTAACAAATTTTTAGTCTGTTCTTTTTTGTCTTAAACAAATCGAATGTTGTTTTTTTTTAACGCATATGAATTTTTTCCATAATTTTCTCATGTTTGTGGAATTCCCGTTTAAAATTTTTTATTTAGAATGGCTGTATTTATGTATTTTTTTGCTCAGTGTCTTTGACACTTCTCAAAGCGATGATCAATCTGTCTGCAAAAACATGCATAATTTGGATTTTTTTGTTTATATTTCAGAATGTTTATCATAATATTTCAAAATTATAAGAAAATTCGCAAACAATTTCTATGCGTTTAAAAAAAACAGCACCTTCGATTTCGTTCACAAAAAAAACTGACTAAGAAATTGTTAAATCATTATTTGTTTATACAATTTGAAAATAATTTTTTGGCGATATTATTGGATGATGATTGTTGTTCATATTATGCCGAATGTCGCTAATTTTTTTTCAGATTTTAATTGAATTACGAAGTACGGAAATTCCAATCGAATACAATTTTTGGCTGGCGCGATACCCCTCATACATCCCCGATAATAAGAAAAAAATTCTCACAACATAAATGTATGCCATGCTCTGTATTATCAGTATATTTTTTATAATAAGACGATTGTAAATTACGTATGTAAACGTTCGTTCCGCTAGAAGGATGGACAACTGTTCGTGTTTGCACACATGAACACACAGATTCAAACATGGGAAAACAAAACCACATGCACACAAATATATATTCTTAGATAAGTGAGAGTGTATAAGCTTGCATGGTCTCTATTGCCATATGATATCCAATTTTGTGCACTTATCAATTTAGGTATGATAATTCAGGTATTATACATCTACAATCTTTGATCATAAAACAAACTGTTTCTCTGCTTTTTGCAGTGGATTTTCCTGAGTACTTTTTTTCGATAATTTTGTCCAGCATGATATGTAATTCAGATGTCGAATAATTATCATTGTTTCTCTATTTAACAATTCCTATCACATTAACAAGGATGTTTATTCTTACGTATCTCTATGGCATGTACGATGTTCGTCTGAAAAGTGATGTTTGTATCCAATACATGGTTTACATATCCTACGCATATTCATACAACAAAGTAACTTTCATGTGCTCCTCGAAAACATCTTGGGGTTGTTCTACGTTTATCCAACAAAGAATGTTCATATAATATACACAGACTATATTCTACATATATTTATGCCATAAAGGAATTTTCATGTACCACTCTACACATTTCTGAGATATACCATGTTTCTGAGATAACCATGTATCATATCATATCTATATACATCCTAAAAAAATGTTCGTATAATGTCCACAGCCGATATCCTGCACATATTCCCACATAGTTGATAAACTTTGTGTATGTTTGGACATAACCACGTACATTCAGCAACAAATGTTCATATCACATATCCGGTCGATATTGTACACATGTTCGTTTGATGACGAGAATTCATGCTCCATACGCATGTTTTCTTGCATATGTTTCCGAGATGTACCATGTGCAGCCAAAAAAGAGATATGAGTATTATGCAAACTGGGAATATCCTGCGAATGTCCTCATCCCGTGGAGCGTTGAGGTGCCACTTATTTGCGCCGTCGGAATGTACTATGCACATCCAGGGAAGGATATTTATATAACGTACATGGGACGTATATACTCCAAATATTCATATAAGGGTGGAGGCGTCAAAGCGTATCTTGTGTACTTAGATGGAATGTACCATGTATATTTAAAAATAGATGTTCGTACAGCGTACGAGACCAATAACCCATGTATGTTCTAACTTGGATTTGTATTTTGAGAATATGTATAAGATATAGTATGTCCGTCCATGGATGTATATGCGCAAAACTAATATGCTATGCATAAACATGAAATGTACCGGACATTTTTTGCACATAGTGCACTTCTAATGTATATGCACTGTATATTGAATGCTATCTTGGTAGAGGGGTGGTTTTGGGAGAAATTTTGGATTCAGCGGTTTGGCTCTTGGATATTCGGAGAGCACATAAAAAGCACATAAATGTGGAGTAGTTGGATTTTGCGATGTCGAAATATAGCCAATACTCGTATTTGCGGGTAGCTTGGGTCTTGATCAGGTAGTTTTGGGAGAAATTGTCGTGCTAGCGGTTTTGCTCTTGGATATTCGTTGAGCATATAAAAGGCACATAAATGTGAACTACTTCGATTTTGCGATATCGAATTGTAGCGAATACTCGTATTTGCGGGTATCTTGGGTCTTGGAGCGGTGGTTTTTGGAGAAGTTTTCGTTCTAGCAATTTAGCTCTGGGATGTTCGTAGACCACATAAAAAGCACATATATGACGACTACTTTGATTATGCGGTATTGAGAAAAAAGGCAATACTCATATCGGCGGGTAGCTAGGGCCTTGAGCTCTGATTTTGAATGAAATTTTGGTTTTAGTGGATTGGCTCTTGTATATTCGTAGAGCACATAAAAGTGATATAAATGTGGAGTAATTTAATTTTGCGATATCGACATATAGCTAATACTCGTATTTGCGGTTATTTTGGGCCTTGGAGGGGTGGTTTTGGGAGCAATTTCCGTTCTAGCGGTGTGGCTGTTGCATAATCGTGGAGCACATAAAAAGCACATGAAGGAGGACTGATTTGACTTTACGATATCGAAAAAATAGCCAATACTCATATTGGCGGGTTGCTAGGGTTTGTGGGGCTGATTTTGAATGAAATTTTTGTTTCTGCTGTTTGGCTCTTGTATATTCGTAGAGCACATAAAAAGCACATAAATGAGGGGCTACTTTGATTTTGCGATTCCGAAAAAATAGCCAATACATATGTTGGCATGTTGCTAGGGACTTGTAGGGCTGATTTAGGATGAAATTTTGGTTTTACCGATTTGGCCTTGTATATTTGTCGAGCACATGAAAAGCACATAAATGTGGACTACTTTGGTTTTGCAATATAGAAATACACCCAATACTCGTATTTGCGGGTATCTTACGTCTGGGAGCGGTGGTATTGGGAGATATTTTCGTTCTAGCGGTTTGGCTCTTTGATAATCGTAGAGCACGTAAAAAGTACATATATAAGGACTACTTCTATTTTGCGATATCGAAAAATTATCCTATACTCGTATTAACGGGTAGCTAGGGCCTTGTAGGGCTGATTTTTTATGAAATTTTGGTTTTAGCAGTTTAACTCTTGAATATTCGTAGAGCACATAAAAAGCAAATAAATGTGAACTACTTTGGTTTTGCAATATCAAAATACAGCCAATACTCGTAGTTGCGGGGATCTTAGGTCTTGGAGCGGTGGTTTTGGGAGAAATTTTCGTTCTAGTGGTTTGGCTGTTGGATATTCGTAGAGCACATAAACAGTAAATAAATGAGGTCGACTTTGATTTTGCGATATCGACGAAATACCCAATATCCATATTGGCGGGTAGGTAGGGTCTTGTAGGGCTTATTTTGGGTGAAATTTTGGATTTAGCGGTTTGGCACTTGGATATTCGTAGAGCATATAAATAGCACATAAATGTGGACTACTTTGATTTTGCGACATCACAATATAGCCAATACTCGTATTTGCGGGTATCTTGGGTCTTGGAGCGGTGGTTTTGGGAGAAGTTTTCGTTTTAGCAGTTTAGCTCTTGGAAATTCGTAGAGCACATAAAAAGCACATAAATGAGGACTACTTTCATTTTGCGATATCTACAAAATTGCCAATACACATATAGGCGGGTAGCTAGGGTCTCGTAGGGCTTATTTTGGATGAAATTTTGGTTTTAACGGTTTGGCACTTGGATATTCCCATAGCACATAAAAAGCACATTAATGTAGACTACTTTGATTTTGCGATACCGAAAAAATAGCCTATACTTCTATCCTCGGGTAGCTAGGGTCTTGTACGGCTGATTTAGGATGAAATTTTGGTTTTAGCGATTTGGCTCTTGTATATTCGTCGAGCACATAAAATAAACATAAATGTCGACTACTTTGACTTTGCAATGTCGAAACATAGCCAATATTCGCATATGCGGGTAGCTTGGTTTGGAAGGGGTGGTTTTGGGAGAAATTGTCGTTCTAGCGTTTTGGCTCTCGGATATTCGTAGAGCACATAAGAAGCACATACATGTGGACTACTTTGATTTTGCGATATCGAAAAAATAGCCAATACTCGTATTTGCGAGTAGCTTGCGTCTTGGAGGGGTGGTTTTGGGAGAAATTTTCGTTCCAGTGGTTTGGCTGTTGATAATGCGGGGGGGGGGGGCACATAAAAAGAATATTAATGAGGACTACTTTGATATTGCGATATCGACAAAATAGCCAATACTCATATTGACGGGTAGCTAGGGTCTTGTACGGCTGAATATGGATGAAATTTTGGTTTTAGCGGTTTAGCTCGTCTATATTCGTAGAGCACATAAAATGAACATAAATGTGGACCATTTTGATTTTGCGATATCGAAATATAGCCAATACTCATATTGGCGGGTAGCTAGGGCCTTGTGGGGATGATTTTGGATGAAATTTTGGTTTTAGCGGCAGGGCTCTTGTATATTCGTAGAGCATAATAAAAAGCACATTAATGTCGACTATTTTGATTTTGCGATATCAAAATATAGGCAATACTCGAATTTGCGGGTAGCTTGGGACTTGAAAAGGTGATTTTGGGAGAAATTTTCGATCTAGCGGTTTAGGTTTTGGATATTCGTGGAGCAGGTAAAAAGTACATAAATGTGGACTCCTTTGATTTTGCGACATCGAAATATAGCCAATTCTCGTATTTGTGTGTTTCTTGGATCGTGGAGCGGTGGTATTGGGAGAAATTTTCGTTCTAGCTGTTTGGCTCTTGGATATTCGTAGAGCACATAAACAACACATAAATGTGGACTAATTTGATTTTGCAATATCGGGAAAAATGCCATTCCTCATATTGGCGGGTTGCTTGTGTCTTACAGCGGTGATTTGGGAGAAATTTGGGTTTTAGCGGTTCGGCTCTTGGATATTCGTAGAGCCCATGAAAGGCACATAAATGTGCTTTTAGTCGTATTTGCGGGTATCTTGGGGCTTAGAGCGGTGGATTTGGGAGAAATTTCCGTTCCAGCGGTTTGGCAGTTGGATATTCATAGAGCACATAAAAAGCACATAAATCAGGACTACTTTGATTTTGCGATATCGAAAAAATAGTCAATACTCATATTGTCGGGTGGCTAGGATTTTAGAGGGCTGATTTTGGATGAAATTCTTGTTCTATCGGTTTGGCGGTTGAATATTCCTAGAGCACATAAAAATCACATAAATTTGGACTACTTTGATTTAGCGATATCGAAACGTAGTCAAAACTCGCATTTGCGGGTAGGTTGGGTGTTGGAGAGGTGGTGTCGGGAAAACTTTTCGTTTTAGTGGTTTGGCTCTTGGATATTCGTAGAGCACATAAAAAGCACATAAATGTGGACGACTTTGATTTTGTGATATCGAATTCTAGCCAATACTCGTATTTGCGGGTATGTTAGGTGTTGAAGCAGTAGTTTTGGGAGAAATTTCCGATCCAGGGGTTTGGCTGTTGGATATTCGTGCGGCACATAAAAAGCACATACATCAGGACTACGTTGATTTTGCGATATCGAAAAAATAACCAATACTCATATTGGCGGGTAGCTAGCTTCTTGTGGGGCTGATTTTGGATGAAATTTTGGCTTTAGCGGTTTGGCTCTTCTATTTTCGTAGAGCACTTAAAAAGCACATAAATGTCGAGTACTTTGATTTTGCGATATCGAAATATAGCCAATACTCGTATTTGCGAGTAGCTTGGGACTTGAAAAGGTGATTTTGGGAGAAATTCTCGTTCTATCGGTTTTGGCGGTTGAATATTCGTAGAGCACAGAAAAATCACATAAATGTGGACTACTTTCATTTAGCCATATCGAAACGTAGCCAAAACTCGTATTTGCCGGTAGGGTGGGTGCGTGAGGGGTGGTGTCGGGAGAACTTTACGTTTTAGTTGTTTGGCACGTGGATATTCGTAGAAGAGATAAAAAGCACATAAATGTGGAGTACTTTGATTTTGTGATATCGAAATATAGCCAATACTCGCATTTGCGGGTATCATGGGTCTTGATGCAGTAGTTTTGGGAGAAATTTCCGTTCCACGGGTTCAGCTGTTGGATATTCGTGCAGCACATAAGAAGCACATAAATCAGGACTACGTTGATTTTGCGATATCAAAAAATAGCCAATACTTATATTGCCGGGTAGCTAGGGTCTTGTCGGGCTGATTTTGGATGAAATTTCGGTTTTAGCGGTTTGGCTCTTCTATTTTCGTAGAGCACATAAAAAGCACATAAATGTCGAATATTTTGATTTTGCGATATCGAAATATAGTCAATACTCGTATTTGCGGGTAGCTTGGGACTTGAACAGGTGATTTTGGGAGAAAGTTCCGTTCTAGCGGTTTAGCTCTTGGATATTCGTAGAGCACATAAAAAGTACATCAGTGAGAACTACTTTGATTTTGCGATATTGAACAAATAGCCAATACTCATATAGGCGCATAGCTAGGGTCTTGTAGGGATGATTTTGGATGAAATTTCGGTTTTAGCGGTTTGGCTCTTGTATATTCATAGAGCACATAAAAAGCACATAAATGTGGACTACTTTGACTTTGCGATATCGAAATATAGCCAAAACTCGTATTTGCGGGTGTCTTGTGTCTTGGAGCGGTGGTTTTGGGAGAAATCTCCGTTCTAGCGGTTTGGGTGTTGGATATTCATAGAACACATAAAAAGCACATAAATGAGGACTACTTTGATTTTGCGAGATCGAAAAAAAGCCAATACTCTATGATGGGTATCGCGTGTTAACGTAAGCGGAGGGAGGGGGAAGGGGAAATAAATAAATGTTCAATCACGCCTAAAAATCCAAATAATATTTAATTAACAATAAAAGTGAAATAAAGGCTCGATATAAAAACAGGAATTTAAATTAATGAATTACACAATAAGAAAATGAAATGACTCGATATAATGAAGATAATGATAATATTAATGATAATAATCGACGCAAATGTTACGAGTTACTGGACACGCGAAGTCCCGACCTAATTTCTCGACCCGTCCCGAATATTTTATTTTATTCCGTAGGTATTATTTCTGACTGTGGTTGGGCGCCAGCCTTGCTCGGGCAGTCGCGTTTCACGCGACAGCGAAAGAAAAAAATCACAACAAATCGCTCGGTTGCCCGGCGAGCGAGAGACTCGATACAATTGCGCGGGGGGGAACGTCTCACGGGTATCTGGGTACTGACTGGGTTCTCCGATTCGAGCTTGTTATCACCACGACTATTTCATCTTCCCGGGATATTTCAGAATATTCTATAATCAATTATTACTAATAACTGCGCGATAAACAATCCGAAACCTCGATCACTTCGATCGGCTCGGCCGTCGGTCGAGGCGCGACCGCGGCTACGCGCGCGCGAGCGGGATTTTCACGGGGGACGGCGGGGGATCCGCCACGCACCTTCGTACACTACTTTTTTCCTTTTATCTTACTCGCGGTAGCACACTATTTTCCGGTTGGCTCTTATATTCAACGATACAAAACTTTTTTAATCGGCGACGCGCACGGAAAAGGACGGCGAGGGGAAATATCACGTGTGGGGGGGGAATGGAGAAGTCAAAATCGCCCGAGCGATAAAATAACGTACACGGACTCGACGTCGGCCTTTAGCCGCTCTCGCAAAGAAAAGAGAAGAGACTTACTTGAGTTCTGACGAGGGCGTACGTCGCCTTATCTCTCTCTCTCTCTCTCTCTCTGACTCGCTCGACGTCGCGCTATCTCTCTCTCTTTCTCTATCGTTGCTTCCGATTATTTTCTTTTTCTCGTCCTTCGCTGACCACGCTCGGGAACACAATGGCTGGCCACGCCGGCCGGCTCCTTCGCCTCGATCCACGCGGGTTGTAGACGACGGACCTCCGATCGATTGTTAGATCCATTCGTGGCTCGCCCTTCCGACCATCGCTGACGATCGCGGCGCGATTCGTCGAGCTCCCGATCGATAAATAGGCTCGGCCGGCCCGGCCGAGCGCGAGACGGTTTCCTCCGGGGCGTCGTGCTCCGGCGACTCGGGAGATGGCGGTAGTATGCTGTCGGTGGCGAGCCCGATGTCCCGCGCGGCCGAGTGGTGGCGTTGGTAGCGAATCGGTGCGCCCGCACCGACGTGGCCTTACACGCCAGTCCGTGGTCGATTCTCGGGGGGGACGTCGAGAAAAACGGTGGTACGAGGAGGGAACGGGGAGGATGTCGCGGCTTCTATATAATAAAAACTTACATCTAATCTTAAAAGTAACATTCATTATTAACTTCCGTGAAGGGCGCGGCGGAGATTGAGCCCCTGCGTGGTCACGCGGGCTCTTTCTCGACTATCTTTGTGACGTCACGTCACAACTCCCCCCTGCTCAAACGGAAGTACTCCCGTCCTTTGATCGGCAAAAGCGGTCCTCCAGTTACTTGTTTACGTTCAGGGGAGGAGAGCGGGATGGGTATGGGGGAAAGGTTGGCTATAGTGCTCTATGGCTCACATGTTTGCTCTAATACCTGCGCGTTACCTCTTAATTCGATATTACAGACTTGTTACCTTAATGCTGGCCTTATTTTTGCGACTGTGTTGCCCTATGGGCTTTAGTCCGTCGCGTATTCAGTCTTATTTTGCCTTTCCATCGGATTCGTGGCTCGATGTTGGCGGGGACTCACGGAGTGGCTTCCTTGGCCGTTCACCGTCGTTATTCTTAGTTGACTCGATGTTGACTAGCTGGTTACTGGATGGCTGCTTTTCCATCGCGGCGTCTTCTTCGGCCGTTCAGCGAAACTATTCCATGGCGGGGGCCATTATAATGGGGTATTTCGGTATTGGGACAGCAGTAGGTGGGGGTTGGGGTTAGGGCATCGTGATGGGGGACATCAGGGTTGGAGGGGGTTTTGGGGCGTCTGGGTTGGGACATCGGGATAGGGGCACGCTTCTAGCAAAACCCAAGTTCGCACACAAAGCATAGCAAGCATTAATAAGCGCGAGTCTGTCCCTGATCGTACTGTCCTTGTCGTTCTAAATGCGAAATCAGGTCAAAGAGGTGGGTGTCGCTAAGCTCTACTGGCTTGTAGGGTTGGGAACGTAGCCCGCTGCGGCGACGCCGCTTTGGGCAGGGGGTCTGGGTTACGGGAGATTGCGGCCTGCTTGGGCCGGCGATTGCTGGGTCTGGGGCTACCATTTCTTCGGGGATTGGGGCACCTTGGGGTTCCCGGAAGGGTTTCAGGTCCTTTATATGAACTCTCGGGTTGCGACGACTCGTCAGGTCCTCGAGTTCATACACCACGGGAGAGTGCACCGCCAGTATACGGAAGGGGCCGCGGTACCGCGGCGCCAGCTTGGCGGCAAAGTTCTGCGCTCCTGACGACAGAACTCGGTTCTTTCTCAGAACTACATCTCCCACTTGATACCTCGTATCTCTCCGATTCTTATTGTAATACGTGGCCTGCCGCTTCGCGGCGGCCTCCAAGTTCTTACGAACCCAATCGTGCAGCAGAGGTAACCGCTGCAATCGGTTGGACCAATCTTCCGGGTCTCCTGGCGTTAATTTGGGGGGTTCAGGGACTTCGTCTCGTAGGCTTTTGGCGGGGCGGGGGTTACGACCGAAATTTAAAAATGCTGGGGTCATCTGGGTGGAAGACTGCACGGCGGTGTTCATCGCGAAGCATAATTCCGGCAGATGGACGTCCCAGTCTCGATGATCCAGTCCAACATACGATGTTATCATCGTCTTTAGAGTCCGATTGACTCGCTCAACCGGATTCGCCTGTGCATGGTAGGGGGTACCGTCGTCTGGTGAATTCTGAGTTCGTCCAAATACCGTGTCACGTGCGTATTCACAAATTCCGTCCCGTTGTCGGTCAGGAAGTACTGTGGGCAGCCGTACCGGTTGATCAACAGGGTCTCGAATGCCTTCATTATGGTGGCGCCGGTAGCACTACCGAGGGCCTTAGCCTCCACGAACTTCGTGAAGACATCCTGGAAGACGACGACGTACCGATTCTTGGTCTTGCTGGGCGGGAATGGACCCATTACGTCGGCAGCGACCACACAACATGGACCTTCCGTGGTGCGTTCTCGCATCAGGCCGGACGGGGGTAATTGCGAAACCTTATAGAGCTGGCATACGGGGCAACGCGCCACGTACCGTGCTACGTCTTGGAAGATGCCTGGCCAGAAGAAATCCTGGATGACACTTTGGTAAGTTTTATCCGTCCCCAGGTCACCAGCCTGGGGTCCTTGATGGGCATCCTCCATTGCACGCGGCCTAGCCTCGGCCGGCAAGACGAGTTTCCAAGCGTCCAAATCCACAATCGTCGGATCGATGATCGAATGCGGCCGATGGTAATACAGCTTGTTGTCCTCCATCTTCCCGCTCGGATATTTCCAGGGAAACTCGCGTACGTTCTGTACCTTGTCCAGGTACCAGGGGTCAGTACTTTCTCCGAGCGCGGCCAGGGCCGCGTCGGTGTCCTCGTACATACGGGATAGGGCATCAGGGACGACGTGAAGAGTTCCTTTGCGATGGACGATCGACATGTCCATCGCCTGCATCGAAAGGGCCCATCGGGCTAATCGTCCCGAAGGGTCCTTGAGATTCCGTAACCACTGGAGACTGCTATGGTCGGTAATGACCGTAAAGTGGGTACCTTCGATGTACGGTCGAATTTTCCGCACTGCCCAAATTACCGCCAGGCACTCCTTCTCGATGACCGTATATTTCCGTTCGGCGTTGCTCAGCACCTTGCTGGCAAATACTATTGGATGCTCTTCACCTTCGAATTCCTGCGTCAGTACGGCTCCCACGGCCGCGTCACTGGCGTCGGCTTGGAGGACGAAGGGGAGGTTGAAATCGGGGCGGGCTAGGATAGGGGTTTGGGTCAGGGCCTCTCGGAGTGACTCGAATGCTTCCTGCTGTTCGGTCCCCCAGTTCCAGGGAACATCTTTTTTCAGAAGCTCGGTCAAGGGGATCTTATCCCGCGAGAGGGTTGTAAGGAAACGGGCATACCACCCTACCATTCCCAGGAAACGGCGTAACTGCCGAAGGGTCCTGGGCGGAGGGTAGTTTAGGATGGGGGCTACTTTTTCCGGGTCTGCCTTTAATCCGTCCCGGCTGATGGCGTATCCAAGATACGTGACTTCCCGGCAGAAAAATTCGCTTTTTTCTAGGTTGATCGTGAGCCCCGCGGCTCTAAAGACTTCCAGGACGATCCTCAAATACGCGAAGTGCTCGGCTTCGGTGTCGGTGGCGATGATCACGTCATCGAGATATGCAAAGACATGAGGCTCCCATGCTGGATCGATGACCTGATCCATCAGCCGCTGGAAGGTCGCTGGTGCGTTCGTCAACCCGAACGGCATTCGCCGAAACTGGAAAAGTCCTCGGCCGGGAACGGCGAAGGCCGTAATAGGACGACTCTGGGGGTCTACCGGGATCTGGAAATAAGCCTTGTTCAAGTCCAACTTGGAGATAAACCGGGCTAGCCGAAGGCCGTCCAAGGTCCGATCCATATTCGGAAGGGGGTAGGCATCCTTCAACGTTACCCGGTTCACGTCGCGATAGTCAATGCAGAAACGATATTTTCCGCCTGGCTTCGGGACGATCACCGGGTTACTCAGCCAAGAGCTCTTCGTCCTTTCTATAACACCCTCTTGGACCATCTTATCGACCTCAGCCTGGGCAATGTTAAGGAGGTAGGGGGAAATCGTTCGGGGCTTCTGTCTGATCGGGGGATGTCCTTGCACGTCGACGTGATGTTGCGTCAAGTTAGTTCGTCCTAACTGTCCGTCCTGTGAGGGAGATACTAATTCGTCCAAAAGCGCCTCTAAACGTCTGTTTGCCGAGCCCGAGGCAGGTTCCAAGCCTGCAGTCTCGGGGAATACGGGGATGCTCCAACGTGGCCCATCCGGTGTCGCGAAACTCCGGTCCGGACCACCGTGTAGGGACCACGTATCCGTTTTGTAATCCACCCGCATTCCGAACAGTCTCAAAAAATCAATCCCCATGACAAATTCGTAGCCTAACGCGGCTACGCGCACCGGAAGGGATTCTACTTTTCCCGCCAAATCGAAGGTCAGCGTAACTGCTCCATTCACCGGAAGCACTGCCCCGTTGGCGACCCGAACGCCCTCCACTATCGGCGGCAAGGGGAGTCCTCTCCTCTTTGCCACCTCCAGTCCGAGGTACGTCTTACTAGACCCAGGGTGTACCAACGCCAATAGGAGCTCGCCGCCTACGTTAAGCCATAGGTGATGGCGAGCGTCCGTACTTAAGGCTCCGATGAACATTTCTTCTTTTCCAGTCACGCATTCCTCCGTACGGGGAGCCATATGTCCACAAGGGACCAAGTCTATACTGTCATTGCCGGGAGAGGGTCGGGCTGGCTGTTCCTGCCGCTCAGGCCATACGCTCGTCAGGGCGCATCCGGGCTGTGGCTGGGAACAGGGGATCTGAAGGAACTCTTCCTTCCTTAACAACCGGCGGGAGGCACAGGGGCTTACTGCCCTCCCGCCTGGGCGTTTCCCGAACGATTTCGTTCGCAATTGCGACATGAGTTCACGTCGCATCCGGGCCATCCGCAAATCCTGCAGAATCGACCCATCTGCTGCGTGCAGTCTCGAAACCGATGTCCCGGCTGTCGACAGTTGTAACACCTCGGGCCAGATCCCGGAGGAGTGCTGGTCCGAGGCTGATTCGGGGACGGGCTGGTGGGAATTCGCGGGGTATTCGGGGGACGTATCGGTGGTGGGTTTTTCCAGAGCGGAGTGGGGCGGGGGAAAGACTGGGGCTGTGGCTGGGGACTGGGTCTCCGAGGCTGGATCGCCTTCAGAGGGAATCTGCCGGGACTTTTAGTCCAGGCGGCGGGGGCGGGGGCATTGGAGTGAGGGGTTTGGCTTGCCGCGGGGAAAGGCGGCGGAGGGGTTGGGAAGCATTGCTTGAACCCGGAAGGTTCGGCTGCCGCTGGAACTTCCATGGCGGCTACCTTCGCGCGGTCCTCCCGCTCCGGCTGCTTGTAAGCTGCCGAAGGTAATATCGACTGTGCTTGCGTCGGTGGTGGTCGGTAGGTTCTCGCCTTTTCCCTCAGCATTTCGCGGTGGCGTCCCATCCGCTGCAGCTCGAGGAAGTTGGTGATATCCTTACGCTGAATATGCTCAGCGAAGTCCGGATGCAAGTTCGCACAGCAAATATCAAGTTGGGTCTCGATGGTCAATGGCAGACTCAGATGGCTGAAGAGCGTCCGCATCTTGACGATGTATTCGGCGATGGGTTCTCCCGGACCCTGAGTGCGAAGCTCCACTTCGCGACGGAGTCGCTCCTGCAGATCCCCATGGCCGAATCGTTCCCGAAAATAGAAGACGAATTCTTCATATGTCGTCCAGCCATCTCGTTCTACCCGGAGCCATAAGAGGGCTTCCCCGGTGAAAGCCTCGGGAAGCGCCCTCAGCATGTCCTCCTCGGAGAGATTCCGTGAGGTGCAATATTCGTGCATCCGGCGTAGAAATTCTTCTGAATCTTCATCCTTCTTCCCCGCGAATCGGGGTCCGAATTTTCTCCAATGATCAATCCCTCGGTTATCCCGGGACCAATGGGTATCCGAGAGCGAGGGGGCATCGGATAGGTGGCGACCTCTGGGAGGGGGAGGGACGGAATGGCTTGGTCTCGCCAAGGGTAGAGGTCCTATCCGAGTGCTATTACGGGGGCTCGGGGCTGCCAGGGTGTAGGTATCCTGCGGTGGCCAGCTCTGGCTACCGCTACCCCTTAACAGTCCTGTGAGTGTGGGGCTGGATGTGGGGAGGGCGGGGGAAGGTCTTTGGGGTGAATGGGGGCTGGGAAGGGCAAAGGTAACCGCCGTACGGTCTGGGGGGCCGGTTCCTGGTCTTCGGGGCGCGGGTGTCGGACTGAGTCTTCCACTCTCCGACCTCGTATCCCGCTGGCCCGCAAGAGTTCGGGGAGATGGCGTTGGCGTCTGATCCCCTTCTTCATGGCCCGGCGTCTCTCCTGCGAACCTCGTCGATGCCGACGTAAGCGACCTCCGTCGGGTTTGGTCGCGGTTTTCGGCTGGCTGTTGCCGGTGGCTTTCGTACGTCAGCGGTTGGAACAGCATTTCCGTTAACGGGTCCACCAAAGCAGCTGAGAGTGTGAATGGGGGAGAATCTCCCCGTTCGTCTTTCGCTGCGTCCCACCTGATCAGGGCTCCTGGAACCCGTATCCTTAACTCGTGGCGGAGGAGGCGATCCCTCACCTCGCTCTCCGTCCCGTCGATACTGAGCGCTGCCCTGTCGCAGGCTCCCATTAATTCTCGGAGGGTGGTTAGGCGGGCCACCTTCTGTCGTGCCATCCTCTCTTCCGTGGCCATTAATGAAAGATCGGCGACTTCCACGGAGAGGGGTGATCTTGCTCGTCGAGGGTCTTCTAGTGGGGAGGTCGTCATAATGGGGGACGAGCATGTGGTGGTTGTGACCGTGCACGTGGTTACCGGGGCGTCTGCCATTTTGGTCGGGAATTATAACAAAAACACTTTTTTCCAAAAATTAATATACCCTGGAAGAGGTAAGAGGATTTCCTCGACGTTTCAAAGGAAAAGAAACAACTAAAATAAAGTAATTAAATAAACGGAACGAAAAATGAAATGAATTTCAATAACGAATTACTCTGTAGAATATTAAAAATCTCCAACTTAATCTCAATTAACGTTCTCTGTTTCCAACTAATTATTCACGACGGTCTTTGCCGTACGTTTCGATACAAAAAGAAAAATGTTTAATAATCGATACTCTCTTCCAGGCGTAGCTAGGGGAATTTTTCGTAAATTTATTGATCCGGTAATGCAAACAAAACGACGTAATGACTAAGAAAATCGGGGGGCTAAGGAAGGGGGAAACCGTTCGCGAGGGGCTCAGCGTCACGGTTTTAAGGGAGGGTATTGAATCTCGGACACCAAAAATAAATAAATAACTGATTAACCCAAACGGCTTAAATGAAACTATCTCGTTTCAATACTCAATTATACCAAAAAAAGAAAAGTAGCAAATCTTGAAAAACAAGCAACGATTGTTGGCTTGGCTTAATGCGACTTTATAATTTTGGTCTACGACTGAATCATTACTATTAAGGAAGTAATTACTTCCATCCGAAATCACAAAAAAAACGATTGTGTTCAAATTCCAATTTTCTCAAATTTCCCAAATGTTTCAAATTTTCAAATTTCTCAAATTTCCAACAAAATGGGAATTTTTCGTTTCCTTATTTTTACCGTCCAACTGAGTAATTATTCCTGAAGGGATTTTATTTTCCCAGCCCAAGACACGAATGTTTCTTAAATTACTCAGAAGGACCCAATAAGAAATAAAAAAAAATTATTATCGCAAAGGAGGAAGGGGTGAAAAAGGGGGCTGACCGCTCGCGAGGGGCTCCGCGTCGCGGTCTTTATTGGGGCTTCGTATAAAAAAAAAAACAAATTACGTAAGGGTCATCAAATCAGCGATACACACAAAAAATGGGGGGGGGGGGGGTATTCGTGGTCAGCGAAAAAGCGGGGAAAGCAAACAAAAGCAACGGGGTAAACCTAACGTCACGGTACCGTCATCGTCATCGCAAAAATACGGCGCAAGCTCAAAAAAACAAATGCACAAAATCTCAATAGCAACCAAAAACAAGTATGCGAAATGTCGAATACAAAAAAAAAATGCAGGTACACAAGCTCAAAAACAGTGCGAAATGAATAATCAGTAAAAAAAATAACGATAGCAAAAATAATGTTTTTCAAAATAATTCAATTATTCGTTGCACAGAAAAGCATTGTCCCAAAAGCAATAATTCATTGCAACGAATTGCCAAAGCAATATAACAACAATGCTAATCTCTCAATATTTGCGAATTCGCAAAAATCGCAAAACACAAATAAATCGCCAAGCACAAAAATGGGTTTTATTGGGTAAGGGGAAAATGCGGTCGCCTAAAATACACAAAAAAATTCAAATCCTAAACACCAAAAAAAAAATCTTATTTTTATTTATTTAAATGTCAAAAAAATTATTATTCGTGTGCGAGAACAAAATTATTTTATAAAATTTTTATTTTATTTTATAATTTTGTTAAATAATTTTTGGTATTTTTCAAAATTATTCTGACCACCGGTGCTGTGGCGGGACAGGCTATACACGTCAAGGGAGGGGGAAATTCGGATTTAAAAAAAAATTAATTTTCAACAATCCAATGTTTAAACAAAAATATATAATTTTTAACGTAATACCAAAAAAAAACGAAAATAAATCACAATTTCAAATAATAATAATAATCCCGAAAATTAATAATAGTAATAATCGAGAAAAAAAATTAATAATACTAACACTAATAGTCGTGGTGGGCTCTTGTTTAAAAAAAAACGAAAGTTTTTCGGGCCCCACGTTGGGCGCCAATTTTATGATGGGTATCGCGTGTTAACGTAAGCGGAGAGAGGGGGAAGGGGAAATAAATAAATGTTCAATCACTCCTAAAAATCCAAATAATATTTAATTAACAATAAAAGTGAAATAAAGGCTCGATATAAAAACAGGAATTTAAATTAATGAATTACACAATAAGAAAATGAAATGACTCGATATAATGAAAATAATAATAATAATAATGATAATAATTGACGCGAATGTTACAGGTTACTGGACACGCGAAGTCCCGACCTAATTTCTCGACACGTTCCGAATATTTTATTTTATTCCGTAGGTATTATTTCTGACTGTGGTTGGGCGTCAGCATTGCTCGGGCAGTCGCGTTTCACGCGACAACGAACGAAAAAAATCACAACAAATCGCTCGGTTGCCCGGCGAGCGAGAGACTCGATACAATTGCGCGGGGGGGAACGTCTCGCGGGTATCTGGGTACTGACTGGGTTCTCCGAATCGAGCTTGTTATCACCGCGACTATTTAATCTTCCCGGGATATTTCAGAATATTCTATAATCAATTATTACTAATAAGTGCGCGATAAACAATCCGAAACCTCGATCACTTCGATCGGCTCGGCCGTCGGTCGAGGCACGACCGCGGCTACGCGCGCGCGAGGGGGATTTTCACGGGGGACGGCGGGGGATCCGCCACGCACCTTCGTACACTACTTTTTTCCTTTTATCTTACTCGCGGTAGCACACTATTTTCCGGTTGGCTCTTATATTCTACGATACAAAACTTTTTTAATCGGCGACGCGCACGGAAAAGGACGGCGAGGGGAAATATCACGGGGGGGGGGGGGGGGGGAGGGACAAGTCAAAATCGCCCGAGCGATAAAATAACGTACACGGACTCGACGTCGGCCATTAGCCTCTCTCGCAAAGAGAAGAGAAGATACTTACTTGAGTTCTGCCGAGGGCGTACGTCGTCTTATCTCTCTCTCTCTCTCTGACTCGCTCGACGTCGCGCTATCTCTCTGTCTTTCTCTATCGTTGCTTCCGATTATTTTCTTTTTCTCGTCCTTCGCTGACCACGCTCGGTAACACAATGGCTGGCCACGCCGGCCGGCTCCTTCGCCTCGATCCACGCGGGTTGTAGACGACGGACCTCCGACCGATTGTTAGATCCATCCGTGGCTCGCCCTTCCGACCATCGCCGACGATCGAGGCCCGAGTCGTCGAGCTCCCGATCGATAAATAGGCTCGGCCGGCCCGGCCGAGCGCGAGACGGTTTCCTCCGGGGCGTCGTGCTCCGACGACTCGGGAGATGGCGGTAGTATGCTGTCGGTGGCGAGACCGATGTCCCGCGCGGCCGAGTGGTGGCGTTGGTAGCGAATCGGTGCGCCCGCACCGACGTGGCCTTACACGCCAGTCCGCGGTCGATTCTCGGGGGGGACGACGAGAAAAACGGGGGTACGGGGAGGGAACGGGGAGGATGTCGCGGCTTCCATATAATAAAAACTTACATCTAATCTTAAAATTAACATCATTATTAACTTCCGCGAAGGGCGCGGCGGAGATTGAGCCCCTGCGTGGTCACGCGGGCTCTTTCTCGACTATCTTTGTGACGTCACGTCACATCTCATATAGCCGCGTAGCTAGGGTCATGTAGGGCTTATTTTGGATGAAATTCTGGTTTTAGGGGTTTGGCTCTTGGATATTCGAAGAGCAGATAAAAAGCACATAAGTGTGGACTACTTCGAGATTGCTATATCGAAATATAGCCAATACTCGTATTTGCGGGTATCTTGGGTCTTGGAGCGATGGTTTTGGGAGAAATTTTCGTATTAGTAGTTTGGTTCTTGGATATTCGTAGAGCTCATGAAAAGCACATAAATGTGGACTACTTTGATTTTGCGATATCGAAACATAGCCACCACTCGTATTTCCGGGAAGCTTGGGTCTTGAAGGGGTGGTTTTGGGAGAAATTTTGGTTTCAGCGGTTTGGCTCTTGAATATTCGTAGAGCATATACAAAGCACAGAAGTGTGGACTACTTTGAATTTCCGATATCGAAATATAGCCAATACTCGTATTTGCGGGTAGCTTGGGACTTGAAGAGGTGATTTTGGGAGAAATTCTCGTTCTAGCGGTTTGGCTCTTGGATGTTCGTAGAGCACATGAACAGTACATAAATGCGGACTACTTCGATTTTGCGATATCGAAAAAATAGCCAATACTCATATAGGCGCGTAGCTAGGGTCTTGGAGCGGTGGTTTTGGGAGAAATATCCGATTGAGCGGTTTGGCTGTTGGATATTCGTAGAAGACAAAAAGCACATAAATGTGGACTACTTCGATTTAACGATATCGAAACGTTACTAATACTCGTATTTGCGGGTAGGTTGGGTGCAGGAGGGGTGGTGTCGGGAGAAGTATTCGTTTCAGTGGTTTGGCTCTTGGATATTCGTAGAGCACATAAAAAGCACATAAATGTGGTGTACTTTGATTTTGCGATATCGAAACATAGCCACCACTCGTATTTCCGGGAAGCTTGGGTCTTGGAAGGGTGGTTTTGGGATAAATTTTCGTCCCAGCGGTTTGGTTCTTGGATATTCGTAGAGCACATAAAAAGCACATAAATGTGGACTACTTAGATTTTGCGATATCCAAATATCACGAATACTGGTATTTGTGAGTAGCTTGGGTCTTGAAAGGGTGGTTTTGGGAGAAATTTTGGTTTCAGCGGTTTGGCTCTTGGATATTCCTAGAGCATATAAAAAGCACATAAATGTGGACTTCATTGATTTGGCGATATCGAAATATAGCCAATAGTCGTATTTGCGGGTATCTTTGGTCTTGAAGCGGTGGTTTTGGGAGAAGTTTTCGTTCTAGCAGTTTGGCTCTTGGATTTTCGTAGAGCACATAAAAAGCACATAAACGAGGAGTACTATGATTTTGCGATTTCTACATAATAGCCAATACTCATATTGGCGGGTAGCTAGGGTCTTCTGGGGCTGATTTTGGATGGATTTTTGGTTTTAGCGGTTTGGCTGTTGTATATTCGTAGAGCACATAAACAGCCCATAAATTTCGACTATTTTGATTTTGCGATATCGAAATATAGCCAATACTCGTATTTGTGGGTAGCTTGGGACTTGAAGAGGTGATTTTGGAAGAAATTTTCGATCTAGCGGTTTGGCTCTTGGATATTCGTGGAGCACATAAAAAGTACATAAATGTGGCCTCCTTTGATTTTGCGATATCGAAATATAGCCACTACTCGTATTTGCGGGTATCTTGGGTCTTAGAGCGGTGGTTTTGGGAGAAATTTCGGTTCCAGCGGTTTGGCTTTTGGATATTTGTAGAGCACATAAAAAGCACATAAATCTGGACTATTTTGATTTTGCGATATCGAAAAAATAGCCAATAATCATATTGGCGGGTAGCTAGGGTCTTGGAGCGGTGGTTTTGGCAGAAATTTGGGTTTTAGCAGTTCGGCTCTTGGATATTCGTAGAGCCCATGAAAAGCGCATAAATGTGCTTTTACTCGTAATTGCGGGTATCTTGGGTCTTGGAGCAGTGGTTTCGGGAGAAGTTTTCGTTCTAGCGGTTTGGCTCGTGGATATTCGTAGAGCTCATAAAAAGCACATAATTGAGGACTACTTTAATTTGACGATGTCGCAACATAGCCAATACTCGTATTTGCGGGTAACTTGGTTATTGATGGGGTGGTTTTAGGAGAAATTTTTGTTCTAGCGGTTTTGCTCTCGGATATTCGTAGAGCACACAAAGAGCACAACAATGTGGACTACTTTGATTTTGCGATATAGAAAAAGTAGCCAATACTCATATTGGCAGGTAGCTGGGGATTTGTAGAACTGATTTTGGATGAAATTTTGGTTTTAGCGGTTTGGCTCTTGTACATTCGTCAAGCACAAAAAAGCACATAAATGTGGACTACCTTGGTTTTGCGATATCGAAATTTAGCGAATACTCGTATTTGCGGGTTGGTTGGGTGTTGGAGGGGCGGTGTCGGGCGAAGTTTTCGTGTTGGTGGTTTGGCTCTTGGATATTCGTAGAGGTGTTACGCCGTGGGTCCTATTTTTAATCGATAAATAATCGTCTTTTAATTTACCTTTCAGGATTTGAATTTACGAATGGGAAGTGGGCCACGAACGTACGGATTACAATGAATAAAGTCATATCACTTATATGTCGTAATATGAATAAAGTCATATGACTTATATGACATATGACTTATATGACGGATTACAATGAATAAAGTCATATGACTTATATGACGAAGACTTATATAAAGTCATATGATTTATATGACTTATAAGTTACAGTCGGAAAAGAAAAGCGCCACATTTAAGCGGGAGTGTGGCCACTTGGGATAGGCGCTTGGTAAAGTCGTTGGTGTATAATTTGACGCATTGAGCGACTGGTAAGCCAATAAACAAGTAGCGTTAAGGTAAGTAGTTTTTTTTATTGAAACACATTGTCGCTAAAGCGACAACAATTTTGCTTTTATCGGTCGTTAGTGATATTGTTACGATCGCTGCTGACGACCGACGCAGGTCCTGTGGGATTCCTTGCCAATTAGAACCGTTCTCCGGCCTGCGCAATGAACCCCGGGGCGTTTAGAACACGGCAGGGGGCATGCTATCCCTTCCATCACGGTGAACGTGGAGTGATGCTTACCGGAGGAAAAGGGAGAGGCCGTGCGTAGCGGGTTAAACATAGACGACATTGATGACCTCCGGCCCGTCGGACAGGGTCGAGGAGGTGTCCGATTCGTTCCCGTCGTCCGGCACATAGTCAGAGTCGCGGTGCCCTTCCGTTGTTTCCGACTCGGTGTCCGTACTCGGGGAAACGGGCGGTTCCCGAATCTCCCGAAGAACGGGGATGTCCACACCGACATGCGGTGGCCGCATCACGAACCTTGGGGGCCATCGAAAGATGGTGGCAACTCCCACCGGTCGCTCCGGTTGTAGTGGCGTGGCGACGGTCGGAACCTGAGCCGACGGAGGTTGAGGGTGTGGGCGCCCGCAAAATGGTGTCCTACCCAATGTTCCTCAAGGTGAAAGCCTGGTTCACGCTTGTTGGGCGTTCTAAAGATCGCCCTATGGGCCTTAACGGCCGCCTCCTTCCGTTTCTCGCGCCTTTGACCACCCCTATGCAGCGGCATGATTGGCGATGTTTAGGTTCACGTTCGTGTGCCTGCGAAACGAGACGCCGATGCGCGGGAAGCAGGTTAGGTGCGCTGGAGGCATAGCGACCACCAGAATTGAAGAAAAACGGAGAGAGAGATAAACACCACGATGGTTCAATCGCCGCTAGTTTACACGCACGAACGAGACGCAAATATGTTTTAATTATTTGCTCGAAAAAATGTTACACCTTTGCGCGGTCGCCGTATTTTGCGTGATTTTAATAGCGCGAAGAAATCAAAGGTGATATAGATAATTGTGTATTTTACACGTAAATAAGCGTAGTGACATTCAATAAAGGAAATTATATAAATTTCGTATGTTATTCGTTGCAGTGTTTGACTTGGTATGTTTCCTTTTTCATTTCTTTTTATTTAAACAATTAATACCGGTTTCACAGAGACTTATAGTTACACTGTCGAAGAGACCGGGGTAAACTCGAAAAGAATATAAGATAAAATAAATGTACCGGTTTTCAGAGCGTCGACTCTGCGATGCGCGCTGTTGGAGAGACCGGACGGAACTGACCGGCCAACTCCCGGAGCGCAATATGTATCCTTGCCCTCTTTGTCTCTGAGACAAAGGGCTTGGCGTCATTACCCTCGCTGTCGAACCCGGTCCCCATGTAACCAAATATTAGCACTGATAACGTTATTTTTCTCGAGTTATACATGGGCAATAAAATGAATATTTTTCGTTATCGTCATGATGTGCTGACTACGTGGTGACCAAGCACCGACGAGGTCTGTGAGAATACTCGCGATGAAGCTGACCACTTGGAAACAGTTTCACGGGTTATTCGAGGACTATCGCGTCCCCAATATATACATAATATAGATATGACAATATTCCTTATTTCTAGGACCATTGTGTTATGGTCAACACGAATATACATATATATGTTGGATAGTAGTTCGGGGACTCGTGAATGTCCTCGAAATTTACATGTAAGTATAGGTATTAATATTATTGTTCGTACTCCGGAGCCTCTCTTGGATGTCCCAGGAGTTTACCGAGTGTGTATATATATATATATGTATATTTATGCTTATTACTTTGAGGCTTTATGTCCCCGAAGTGTGCATGAAAGTAGATATGTATCGATTATTGCCTCGGGACTCGGGTACATGTCCCTGAAGCGTATGGAGTACGTATATGTACACACATATATATATATATATTATGATGGGTATCGCGTGTTAATATAAGCGGAGGAAGGGGGAAGGGGAAATAAATAAATGTTTAATCACTCCTAAAAATTCAAATAATATTTAATTAACAAAGAATGTGAAATAAAGACTCGATATAAAAAAAAGGAATTTAAATTAATTAATTACACAAGGAAAATGCAATTACTCGATATAATGAAAATAATGATAATAATTATGATAATAATGTACGCGAATATTACGGGTTACTGGACACGCGAAGTCCCGACTTAATTTCTCGACCCGTTCTCGATATTTTATTTCGTATTATTTCGATAATATGTTGGGCGCCAGCCTTGCTCGGGCAGTCGCGTTTCACGCGACAACAACAGAAAAAAACCAAAACAATCGCTCGGTTGCCCGGCGAGCGAGAGACTCGATACAATAGCGCGGGGGGGACGTCTCACGGGTATCTGGGAACTGACGGGGTTCTCCGATTCAAGCGCGTTATCACCACGACTATTTTATACCGGGATATTACACAAAATTATTCTTAACTAATTTGACGGCTCCTACAGGCTCGATAAACAGAAAAAAACGCGATCGTTCGATCGATTCGGCCGTCGGTCGAGACGCGACCGCGGCTACGCGCGCGCGAGGGGAATGTTTCACGGGGGACGGCGGGGGATCCGCCACGCACCTTCTTACACGATTTTTCTCTCTTTTATTTTATTCGCGGTAGCACACTATTTTTCGGTTTTCTTAATTGTACACACTTGTATCTGGCGACGCGCACGGAAAAGGACGACGAGGGGAACTATCACGGGAGAGGGGAGGGGACACTTCAAAAATCGCCCGAATTTACAGCGGCCCGGAGCCGCTCTCGCACAATAACGCAAAGGAGAAGAGACTTACTTGTTTCTCGGTTGAGAAGCGGACGTCACGGTCTCTCTCTCTCTTTCTTTCTCGATCGTCGCTCGATTCTTTTGGGCTCGGTTACGTCCTTCGCTGACCACGCTCGGGATTACAATGGCTGGCCACGCCGGCCGGCTCCTTCGCCTCGATCCACGCGGGCGACAGATGATGAACCTCGTGTCGATTTCCCGATCGATCGGTGGCTCGCCCTCCCGACCATCGCCGATGATTGATGCCCGAGTCGTCGAGCTCCCCGATCGATAATTGCGCTCGGCCGGCCCGGCCGAGCACGAGACAGTTTCCTCCGGGGACGTCGTGCTCCGACAACTCGGGAGATGGCGGTTGTAGGCCGTCGGTGGCGAGCCCGATGTCCCGCGCGGCCGAGGGATGGCGTTGTTGTCGGCGGTGCGCCCGCACCGACGTGGCCTTACACGCCAGTCCGTGGCCATGCTCCGGGGGGGACGGCGAGAAGGTATAAGGGGTACGGGGAGGGAACGGGGAGGATGTCGCGGCTTCGATATAATAATAAACTTAAAACTAATCTTAAAATTAACATCATTTTTTATATCCGTGAAGGGCGCGGCGGAGATTGAGCCCCGGCGTGGTCACGCGGGCTCTCTCTCTAATTTTCTTGTGACGTCACGTCACAATATATATATATATATATATATATATATGTATAGATATAAGTAGTATAACAGGACTGATTCTAACGCTGAGATCTCAGTGGGGAGCGGGGCGGGGGACTCCAGCGCGGGGACCGACGGCTGACGTCACGCTGCGGGGAGGGCGAAGACGCTGCAGAGGGGGAAGGCAGTACAGAGGGGGTCTAGCACGAGGTAGCCGCGAGTCGGGGTGTGACGTCACACGGCGAGGTGGAGGATGGCGATGCCAACCGCGGCGCGGCGGGCGGAGGGGGTGGGGTTGATAGAACGAGACAACAATCATAATTAATGAGTACTTATTCTTTTTTCTGCTATAAATTGCATACATAATGGTTGCAATAGCACATTTTCATCAATAATGAAACAATTTAAAATACAAATTGAAAATCACATAAAAATTATAATAAACATGAAAAATAAAATAAAAATCGACATCGATGCAATCGTTCCGAAACAAACAAACCATGCATTTTTTCTCATTAATCTATGTGACACATGGGCATTATTTACAATAATACCAAAGTTGAATGGGAATACTTACAGTTAGCTTGGTATACATTTATGCAGGTGGTACACATGTCAGGTGGAATTATTTGGTGCAGTGGATCTCGACGGTCGTAGCAGAAAATTCCCCTCACCCCAGCATAGCGTTCGCGGTAGTGACCACACACTCTTATTACTTCTCCAAACGAATCCCGTGCTAGGAAATAGAACGAAGTGCAATACTTTGCTTGACCATTTGTCGTGAAGTAAAAATAATTCACGCAATATTTGACGTTCTGGTCGAGAAGATAAATTTGAAGCATGTCCATTCTATTTTCCCGCACATCGTGGTTTTCACTGTCAGATTCACTTTCATACGCGGAATCTACCGATTCGATGTTACTTTCCAGATCGCCTACATCTATAGCGTCTATTTCGTTGGCGTCGTCATCGTCGGCGATCTCAATCACATCAACTTCGCGGATTTGATCAGCCATTATTGCGCTTTTCTTTTATTCTACGGCTCTTTCGTTTTAAAAACACGTCTCGGAGATTGGAGACTGGAATGGGGAAAAATGCTGTCCCGATTCTTTCCAAGATTTCGACTTTTGGATCTCTATTGGGGGTGCAGAATGGTGGGGATGATATTGCTCCAATTTTTCCATACTTCAACGCTAGGATGTGCAAACGGTTTTTCTCCTCAGCCTGTAGGAAATAGGGAGATGGGTAAAAAAAATGGCCTTCTAAGATGACGAAAATTTCATTCTCAATGTTTTTTTCTTCCTCGACTGTCGGCCAGGGTGTTGATGCACTGTAAAAAAAGTGACCCTACATCGTGGAGGCGAAGGCTGACCTGCTAGGACTCATCTCAAGTATTGAACTTTACGATCTCCACAAAACCACGTTTGGAAACAACGTATGGAGGCCCATAAAAGTGATCTCTTATAGCGAACATTCCAGTATTTTGGGATTTCGGATTGCTATGCATGCACGACTTGAGCACAGACGTCCTATTAGTTTGCATATATATATATATATATATATATATATATATATATATATATATATATAGTATGTCTCTCTCACTCACGCCTCTGACACCATGTTGAATATTCGGTCTAGATATCGAATGGCATTTAATGTCAGTCAGCAACACGTCCGTCCTTAAAAACTCGTAAAATCCCTGACAGACCCTACATTGATCGCTCTATTTTTTCTGCTCTATCCCCCGACTCTATACGAGTAGTGATATAAGAAATCCTGAGAGGGGAGGCTGTTAGACTTCTAATATAATGATACAGAGGGAAAATAATGTTTTCTTTAAATTGTGGAATGTTGTGATTGCTGCTCGGAAGTTTTAACACTTTGAATGGAGCAGTCAACAAACCAACATCGTTTCTTACTTCAACCATTTTTTCCAACTTTTAAATATGTGTAGCATCGTGCTAGAACAAAGACTACGAGAACAAGCTGTATTCATAAATTCGGTGGAAGAATACAATGTGTGG
Organism: Ophion costatus; assembly: GCA_951751655.1. Taxonomy (NCBI): domain Eukaryota; kingdom Metazoa; phylum Arthropoda; class Insecta; order Hymenoptera; family Ichneumonidae; genus Ophion; species Ophion costatus. Next base: position 11,171,888 of record OX632361.1, on the reverse strand, counting down.
GAGCAACAATGCAGCGAATTAATTGAATCGTTGGAGAACCAAAGTCGAAATAACCGTCCGCGATTGATAATTGGTAATCGACAATTATTAATCACTGAGATAGCGCGACTTGAAAGTTTGAAAAATTCGATACGTCAACGTTTTGTTCATGATGGGGCTGGATATAGTGCGCGAGGAATATGCACTGCCACATATGTGAGAAAACATTTACGCAAGGCGATACACGTGTTAGAGATCATTGTCATTTGACTGGGCGTTATCGAGGCCCCGCGCATTCGAACTGCAATTTGAACTTTCAGCAATCCTTTTTCATCGCCATCGTATTTCACAATTTATCCGGATATGATGCGCATCTCATTATTAAGGAAGTGGCTACAGCTTTCGAAGGGAGTGTCGAAGTACTTCCCATAACAAAAGAAAACTATATTTCATTTACGAAAAATGTGAAACTCACGAATGATAGGCGAAATGACATCAAATTGCGATTTATCGATTCGTACAGATTTCTCAATACTTCTCTCGATAAATTAGCCTCATTTCTTACCGAGGATAAACTAAAAATTTTGAAATCTGCAATTCCTAATAGTCAACAATTCGATTTATTGACACGCAAAGGTGTTTTCCCATATGAATATGTGGATGATGTCAGTAGGCTGCAAGAAACGTGTCTACCACCAATTGACTCATTTTACAGTTCATTGAGTGGCGGCACTGTAACCGAGAGCGACTATACGCACGCGGAGAATGTTTGGAAGGAATTCTCTATTCAAACGTTAGGCGATTATAGCGATCTATATTTGAAAACAGATGTCCTGTTATTAGCTGACATATTTGAAAATTTTCGTGATAGCTGTATTGAGAGCTATGGCCTTGACCCGGCATATTATTATTCACTCCCCGGGTATACATGGGACGCAATGTTGAAGCATACGAGTATTAGATTCGAACTGCTCACTGACATTGACATGGTCATGTTTATCGAACGCGGTATACGTGGCGGATTAAGTCAATGTTCTAACAGATATGCAAACGCGAATAACAAATATATAGAGTCACACAATCCGTCTAAAGCTTCATCATATCTCATGTATTTCGATGTAAACAATTTTTACGGCTGGGCAATGTGTCAATTTTTGCCTTATGCAAATTTCAAATGGGTCAGCGACCTGTCAAATTTTGACGTGTCATCAATCTCAAGCGATTTGCCGACGGGCTACATTCTCGAGGTAGACTTTGATTATCCACAAAATTTACACGATGCACATAGCGATCTTCCGTTTCATCCAACGCGTGGAAAACCACCTGGTAAGCGGCAGGAAAAGTTGCTCGCAACTTTGTACAACAAAGAGCGCTATATTGTACATTACCGAAATGTTCAGCAGTGTCTACGCCATGGGCTCCGTATAACAAAAATCCATCGAATATTGCAATTCCAACAATCTCCATGGCTCCGTTCTTACATCGAGCTGAACACGCAATTCGGAACCATGGCGGAAAATGATTTTGAAAAAAATTTATATAAGCTGATGAATAATGCGGTATTTGGCAAAACAATGGAAAACGTTCGAAATCACGTTGATGTGAAACTGTTGACAAAATGGGAGGGGAGATATGGAGCCGAGGCGATGATTGCGAAGCCCAACTTTCACAGTAGGAGTATCTTTTCCGAAAACTTGATTGCCGTTGAATTGCGTAAACTTGAAGTCAAATTCTACATACCAATATGTGTCGGTATGTGTATACTCGATATATCGAAAACGTGTTTGTACGAGTTTCACTATGATTATATGGCTCCGCTGTATCGTGAAAAATGCAAGATAATGTACACCGATACCGATAGCCTTGTCTACCACATTGAGTGCGAAGATGTATATGAAGGTATGAAGCAAACCATTGCCCGGTTCGACACGAGTGATTATACCATCGATAATGTTTTCGATATTCCATTAGTAAATAAGAAAGTGCCAGGTCTTATGAAAGATGAAAACAATGGTGCTATAATGACTGAATTTGTTGGACTTCAGTCAAAAATGTATGCGTTAAGAGTAGATGGTAAAAAGGACACCAAAAAAGTAAAAGGTGTAAAGAGTGGCGTTGTCGCAAGAACAATAACTTTTGATGATTATATGCAGTGCATAAATAAGGAGATTAAAGTGTGTCGGAGCCAAACGTATATAAGATCCACACTTCACGATGTATATACTATTCGCGAAAAAAAAATTGCTCTTAGCCCACACGATGATAAGCGATATATCATACCTAATAGCACGAACACATTGCCATGGGGACATTACAGAATACCATTTTAACACTTCTATATTCTATAACATCGCAATCTCTTGTGTATATTTTTCAACTGGTAAAAAATAAAAACTAAAAAACATTACCCTTTGTAATCCATATATTCATTCACACTATTTTCCTCCATATCGCCGTGACGCATTTTCCAGGAGAAAAAAGATTGAAATGCGAGGAGCAAAAAAAAAGAGCTACCCAAGGGACACATGCTGCGATGTCGGGGAAAACGGACTCTTCACCCTTTGCAGCACGTGCGGAGATGAAGATGACACTTGACCGCCGCTTGTTGGGGCTTGAGGCAGAGAGGAAGGAGTCATAAATAAATTTAAAACATTTATTGTTCACTACAAATCGGATGTATTTATCCAACTATTGTGGGTATTATCGAAACCCAACCATTTTACAAACATTCGATTGCCACGTTTCTTCAGTACTTTTTCCACGAGATAGATATCGGGATATTTAACTTTTAGAAGCTCTTGCTCGAAGAAACCACCTGCAATAGGTTTATCCTTATGGTCTTTCAGGCTATACGTTACAGAACTTGAGTTTTTCACGCTATATATTGTAAATATTTCCGTTGTCCAGTTTGGTGTGTAACCCTTTTCAAACACACTCTTAAATTTGCTGATTCGCACTTTATCGCCAATTTTGAATTTTGGTGACTTCTTCATTAGAGGTTGAGTCTTATTAAAAACTTGCCGCAATATTTTCTTCTCGTTACCTACATTTACGTTCATTGGCTTCATTTTGATTGTACGGTGTACAGAGTCATTATACTCGACAATTAAATTATCAAGAATATCGATACACTTAAAATTACCGCGAAGGCTAAATTGCTTCCACATTTTGTTTTTCAGTGTACGATTAAAACGCTCGTAAATGGATGCTTTTAAATTACTATACGTTGAATACTTGTTAATATTGTGCTTTTCCATTAGAGACTTGAAAGTGGAATTGTAAAATTCTTTTCCATGATCGACATGCAAGTTCTGCGGTATCCGTCGTCCCTTATCGATTATCGACTTCATTGCGCCTGCTGCATCTCTGCCATTCTTACTCAACATTGGCGCGGCCCATGCGAATTTTGAGAAAGTATCGATGACGGTGAGGAGAAATTTATGTTTAGAGTTTTCACGCGCGTATGATGACATATCGACGAGATCAGCTTGCCAGGTTTCGTCCAAACCCCGGACGTCCACGTGTCGACGAGGATAATTTCGTCGAGCAGGCTTATGTAGCTCCAGCACGAGAGCGCTCTTTTTCTCGTTCATTTTCTAGTCCACTCAGTCGCGCATCCAGTGCAGCAATAGTCCGTGAATTACGAATCACCAAATCTTGTAGATTTTTGACATCGACTTCGAGTGGTTTTGCAATATCTCTTATCGTAGCTTCAAGTCCATTAACCAGCAACTGATTACTCTAGTTCATTTCTTTGCGTATGTTCTCAATGATAGTTCGAGATTTTTTATGCAAAGCACTTAGAGTCATGGCATCGTCTTGTCCTTCCGGATTAGCGATGTTACACAATCGTTTCTGCCCCAAGTCATAATGGCCATCTGCGGTCGTTTTAAACCCAATCCCAGGTCGGCCAGGAGGACCTTGCGTACTGAGGAGTACACTCTTAATTAATTGGCGTCCAAACACATCGACACTCATGTTGAGAATGCGTGAATTCTCCGATGCTGAGTTAATAAATGATTTCAGCTTCGCGCAATTCCTCGATAATCGATATGATTTCATTCGAATGCGCAGAATTTCCGGCTGCTTGCGATGCCAGAAGTAAGCGAAGACGATCTACTAGCTTATTTGGATTATCCCAGTAAATATAGTCCAATTGGGTGTTTTTCCTGGCTAGCTTATATTTTAGCATACCCTTTCCCACATGATGACCGACTATATTTGCGATATAAGCGTTGAACTTATGGCAGGTGTATTGCCTCATTGGACTTGTAAAACTTTTTGTGTGCATTCGTCGAGATGACAATCTTTTCGTAGTTTTTCAAATCGTCCGGTGTGAGTTTCGACATTGGGCACTTTTTTAAACAACAGCTCCGTTAATCCAACAGTTTTCGGATAATTCCCATCACCCACACGAATATGTTGAGAGTCGAAAATTATCGGGGAATTGCCAATCATTAATTTGTTGTTTACGAGATTCCGTACACCATATAATACATCCAAGCTTGCCTTTCTATTTGTTCGTAATAACAGGAGATATTCACCGATTAATTCATCAACATTCTGCGAGTCATCATCATCATCCTCATACATCAATTTGAAAGAATCTTGTGTTTCACACTTGAAGGAATCTTGTGTCTCATTCTTCAATTGATTTTTCACAGTATTGATCGCATCTCCTTCTTCAGCATTACAACTCACTTTTTCACCCTTAATTTCCTCCTTCACTACCTCGCCGTTTTTATACGATAGCAATTTCTCCAATGGTCTCACTATAGGCTTAAATATATCTTGCATTCTCTGCTCATCACTATCTTTTCTGATTTTCATCATTCGATGCTTTCGTCTAATTGCATTGCTCGCCTTAGCAATTTCACACAATACATCTTTTTCGCGCAAAAGTTGTTCGGTCTTCATGTTGTCACTGTCAAGGTGTGCGCAATACTGTCTCTTCAACCACCAGCGATGAATCATTTATCAATGGCCAGAAAATAATCAAAACGTAGTCTATATCGACCCTCATTAAACCACTATCCTTGTCAATGGTGATAAATGCATACTTGTCGGAATTCCAGCATTTCGTGCACATGTTTTTAAAGAACGTATGAGTCATATCCGTATTGACATGATCGTTGTAGACGTGTTTGAGGTTCATATCGTCCTGCTTGAAAAGCACCACGAAATTTGCACTATCTCTCACGAGATGTTTGGGGATACGGGTGTACGTCTGGCTAAGATAAAAACTGTCAACAATCTCATGTCTTCCCATGGAAAAGAAGGCTCTAACATTATCCTGTTTTTCACACGCTATATCATCAAAGATGAATATAGAGTTGGATTGTGCATCACTTGGTGCTATCACTTGTTCAGGCGCGTTAAATGGATGATACGCGACTCCACTGACAGGTTCGAGCAACCGTTCGAGCAACTTATACTTTGGCTGCTTCGACGATTTGGAATACAAGCAAATGTTCTCGAATCTCAAACCATTCCGATGGATGATAAGAGTGAGCAAAGTATTGGTTTTCCCACAATTCGATGGACCACAAAACAGTGCACGTATGCTATCCGGCAATAAATTCCCATGACGTTTTTGCCACTTCTTCGCCCCACCATCATTGACTAATTCATCGAAATTTATCACGGGAAGTCCGCCTCCGATAGTTTGCTTGTTGGGCGTCATCTCACACACGACTAGCGGCGAAATCATATAAAAGCACTCTTATAGGGATTATCCATCAGTTGTGTATTATCTTTAGACATGATTGTCCATGGCAAGAGTGGTAAAGGTTTCGTCAACCGCTTAATCAACAAACTCCCCGTTGAACTACATCTGCCCGGGTATCAGTATTGCGGTCACGGCACAAAGTTGACCAAGTGCCTTACTCGTGGTGATCCGGGCACGCACGCACGCACGCACGCACGCACGCAAGCACACACACACACACACACACACACACACACACGCGCGCGCGCGCACACACACACACATGCGCGCGCGCACGCACGCACGCACGCACGCACACACACACACACACACACACACACACACACACACACGCGCGTGCACACGCGTATCTAAATTGTTCTCTGTATGGACTTCCTGTGACGTAATAAAAAAGCGCTCCGACTGCATCGATAATATGGAAATAATTTTAATGATTATAATAAATCACATGATTTTATGCGTTTTTAACGTTTACCCGCCGCCCTATGGTGTCAACGCCCGACCCCCTATCGTTCAGCGTCGCATATCATAACACCCCCACTCTCGGCTATCGCGCGCTAGACCTCCTCTCTGCGACCCCCCTCCGCGCCGCGTGACGTCTGCCCTCGGTCCCCGCGCTGGAGACCCCCACCCCGCTCCCCACTGAGATCCCGCCGTTAGAATCAGTCCTGTTGTACTACTGATATACGTTAAAGTTATTCCGAGGACTAATGCCTTCGAAGTATGCATATGAGTATACAAATGGTACATGAGACCTAAGGTCCTAGAGTATATATATATATATATATATATATATATATATATATATTCATTGAAGTTAGTTACAGGACTTATGTCCCTAAAGTACGTATGGAAATAGACATACGGAATTATTATAGGAGGTGCTCCATGGATTCTCGTTTATGTCCTTGAAGCATGCAGGTACGTGTATATGTATGTATATATGAGACATTATGGTATGGTACTCCGGGGACCCATGTGCGTATCCTAGAAGTGTACAGGCAAACAGATATTGACGTGTATATGAGGCTATTCGTAAAGATAATCCGAGCACCCATGTGCTCGTCCCTGAAGTTACGGGTAAGCTTAGCGGTAAGGTTATTATGGGATACTGTTTGTCCCTAAAGTATACGGGTAGATATACGCTAAATTTAAGGGAGCTTTCCAGTGTGACAGCCCGAAAAATCGCTGTTTTTCGCGATTTTTTTTTTTAAAAAAAAATAATCTAATCGGTCTGGTTTTTTTTTGTATATTAATTGGGTATTGAAGAATACAAAACAATTTTTTAAAGATCGATTTATTTATTAATTAATATCTATAAAAATGATGAAACAATTGTTGCAGAAAATGCACTTGGATGTGGTGTCCACGTTGGGGGTCACAATTTTGATCTGAAACAAAAAACACAAAAAGATTATTGATCGGTATATAATTGGCTTTCGTGCTATGGAGGCTTTTTTTTTTTTTTTGCAAAAATGGCGCCGGTTTGAACAAAAAGTATCGATTTTAGCATTTTTTTTGGCAGTTTTTTTACAAAAAAATAGGAAGATGTCAAAAAAAAAAAAAAGCTTCCATAGCACGATAAACAATGACGTTAAGAATATTGTGTAAAAAATTCAACTCGATAGCTTTAAAACTCTGCCCTCCAAGTTGGACACCGTTTTGAAAAATGCTGTTTCGAGAAAAACGCGTTCAAAGTTTCAAGTGAGGAAATTTTAGGTAAATCGTTTACTTACGGTCAATCAGCGATGCCAGGTCCATACAATATCCCTTCTGCTTCTTCGAAAAGATCGTGCTCAATGGATTGTTCAGTCCGATGAGCTGTCCTCGCCTCTTTGCTATCCAGGGACGCCCGGCGGTTTGCTTGGGTGATGCGCGCATTCTTGTACTTAGCGGCGAAATCTGCGGCGCTCGGCCCTATCGTGCATCCCATCGTCTCCAAAATTTTTTAAATTGGGTCGTAACCTTCATTGAAGGTGCACACAGCACACTGCGTAGCGATTTCTACTATCTGCTTGCCGCAGAATACGTGCTTTGGGGCTAGTTGCCACACACAGTGATTGAAGCTCTCGTTATTGTTTTGAGTGTTCGCGCCCGTACATCGTTCTAAGAGATCCTCCGTTGATAGATCATCGTAAATCGGCTTTAAAACTTGTTGTACGTCTTCGTCGAGTGCTGGTGGATGGGTGTACTCCTCTCCTGTGGCCTCGGCCTTGCGCCATTCGCACCACGAATCTTCTCCCGGAGGGCAATACTCATGCTGAGGATTTTCATCAGTTGAGCTTTTGTGATGAAATGTAGCCCATATGGCTTTCCTCATATTTTCCACAGAATTGGAATTTCGACGAACTGCCAAGCCATAATATTCGGAGAGATTTGTCAATAATTTTAACGTCAATTGCGCTCTTTTCGGTTCAACAGCAGTTTTTTTTGTTTGATTTTTTTTAGTTTTCGGAGTACTCGAACGAGATCCTTTTTTTTCGGTTCACTCTCCATTGCTTTGTCTTCGATTTGCTTTTCGACCTTTTTTAGTTGAACTAACCTTTTTCTTGCTTCGTTTCCCCTTTTGTATACTCGCTTTTTCACGTGTAAAACGCATTCCTTTTTTTTTACCGTCAAATCGTCACCGTACAGCTTGGCTTCTAATAACATCCTGAATGTTTTTGTATCGCCGTCTCCTATATAGAAACCGTATTTCGCGTTGTGCAATTCTTCTGATCTCTTGAATATTTCGATTATACCGTCGACTTCCATTTTTCCCGCGCTGCCTTCGTGATTGACGTTGCATTCGGATTCATGCGTCTCAAACCACGCCTCGTACTCGGGTGTTCCCTTTTGTCCTTTCCAGAATGCACAAGCCTTGCAGAAGCTTGATTTGACAGCAACATCGAAAACTTTGTTGGTATATTTTCCAATCACGGACACGATACCCATGCGCGACGTGAAACCGCGTTTCGACCACGATCCGTCACCGGACACCGTCAGAATATCGCCCCGATTTTCTGCTTCCAAAGTTTTTTCCTTCTCTTCGGTACCTGCTTTTTTCACGACGGCCTCGTATATTGATTTCGCTGCAATCTGCAGGATTTTCACGATTCCATAATAGGTGTTATTATTGAAGTTTGCAGTTAAATCCATCAAGGCGATAAAATTTCTAATGCCATTTATGCCGATGCCGACCAATCGCATGACAAAGCAGAAACGACGATTGATTTCATAAGCATTTTTTATCAAAGGACAAGAATCTATCTCGGCCGGATCTGGACACGAACACTGAACACAAATTTTAAAGCCCAATCCGCGAATCGATTTTTTAAAAAACTTCACGTCGCTATTACACTTTTTGCACTTCAACAGTTCCTGAAGAGCGCCGCAAACCAAAAAAAACTCCAAAATCACATAGCTAAACGTTTGATCGATTCGGACTTCAAACTCTGGACTCTTTTTCAAGATTTTTGCTGCTGAAGTGCTCGCAAACGTTAGATCCGTTTCGATATCGTGTCGATTTGTTCCCTTGAAACCCGCGGATCTTTTTCGTTCATTTCGCGGATGTCCGCTTCTCGAGCCTTTTCTATCCTACCACGCACATTTCTCTTTCGTAGATCTATCCATTTTGAATGTCGAAACCGAACTAAAAGACGAACCGGACTCACGTTGGAAGGTACACGAGCAGGTAGGAACGAGACAATAGAAATAACGGTCGCACGGGCAGACGGCCGACGCGGCAGCTGTAGCGCTCCGTTGCCTTCTTCCAAGAAATGCTGTACAGTAACCGAAATAATCTGAATTCCGGCATGAAAATTTCAGGGAATATTCGGAAGAGTGTATACTATTCGATAAAGCAAAAAAAAATCGATTTTTTGAAAATTTCACACTGGAAAGCTCCCTTAAAGATATATGTATGAATATTTTACATAACGGGGTTTCTGAGTGAAATCGACCATATATGGGTCGTTCTGATTAATATGTACCGCAAGAAAAACGTAAATGAGCGCGTTTAGCGCGAGGAAAAAATCTTAATAATTATTACAATTCGTACCAGATATGAATATTTGGAGGGCGAGAGTGCTGGGACGTAACACCTCCCCCTTCATAGTCTGAAGCAATGCTTCAGCTTTGCTGAGGACCGGCATTGAGCCGCTCCAAGAGTCCGTGGTCAACGCCCGATAGACGCCTCGACTTCGTCGGATGGTCGCGATTGTCATTGATGGACACCAGCTCCAGAGGTTCGTCGCTGGTAAACTTCGACGACCGTTGTTCAGCGTGGTGAGCTCTGCTAATTAGGAGGCTTGTCACCCAGTTCCAGATGGCTCCTAGGAGGGTGAAACTCCATCCGTTCACACTGTGGAGTGTATATCCATGGATACATGTATCGAAGATCGCCTTGATGATCGTCGTGGGTCCCATTTTTAATCGATAATTAATCGTCTTTTAATTTACCTTTCAGGATTTGAATTTACGAATGGGAATTGTCCACGAACGTACGGATTATAATCAATCAAGTCATATGAGTTATATGACGGTGAGGTACCGTCGGAGAAGAATAGCGCCACGTTTAAGCGGGAATGTGCCCACTTGGGATAGGCGCTTGGTAAAGTTGTTGGTGTATAATTTGACGCATTAAGCGACAGGCAGGATGTGCTGACTACGTGGTGATCAAGCTTCGAGAAGGTCTCTTAGAAAACTCGCGATGAAGCTGACCGCTTGGGAACAGTTTCGCGGGTTATTCGAGGACTATCGCGTCCCCAATACATAAATAATATAGATATGACAATATTCCTTATTTCTAGAACCATTGTGTTATGGTCAACACGAATATACATATATATATTGGATACTAGGTTTGGGACTGGTGAATGTCCCCGAAATATACATGTAAGTATAGGTATTAATATTATTATTCGTACCCCGGAGACTCCCTTGGATGTCCCAGGAGTTTACCGAGTATGTATATATATATATGTATATTTATGCGTGTTACTTTGAGGATTTATGTCCCCGAAGTATACATGAAAGTAGATATGTATCGAAGGTTGCCTCGTGACTCGGGTACATGTCCCTGAAGCGTATGGAGTACGTATATGTATATATATATATATATATATATATATATATCTATATATAGTGTGACGTGACGTCACAAAAGTGAAATCGCGAAAGAGCCCGCGTGACCACGCTAGGGCTCAATCGCCGCCACGCCCTTCACGACTATAACAACGTTAATTTTAAGACTAGTTTTGAGTATTTTATTGTATAGAATCCGCGACAATCCCTCCCCGTTCCCTCCCCGTACCACCTTTTCTCGACGCCCTCTCCCCCCCGAGAATCGACCACGGACTGGCGTAAGGCCACGCCGGTGCGGGCACCGAACATCCTGGCCAACGCCATCCCTCGGCCGCGCGGGACATCGGGCTCGCCACCGACAGCCTACTACCACCATCTCCCGCGTCGTCGGAGCACGACGCCCCGGAGGAAACTGTCTCGCGCTCGGTCGGGCCGGCCGAGCCTAATTATCGATCGGGAGCTCGACAACTCGGGCATCGATCATCGGCGATGGTCGGAAGGGCGAGCCACGGATCGATGCAATAATCGATGGGAGGTCGCCCATCTGTCGCCCGCGTGGATCGAGGCGAAGGAGCCGGCCGGCGTGGCCCGCCATTGAGTCTCCGAGCGTGGTCAGCGACAGCCGCAGAATAATATACGAACAATCGAGGAAGATACGATAGAGGAGAGAGAGAGAGAGGGAGATAAGGCGACGTACGCCCCTCGTCACGACATATCAAGTAAGTTTCTTCTCCTTTGTTTCTTTGCGAGAGCGGCTACGAGCCGCTGTAAAGCCAGTGTGAAATATTTTATCGCTCGGGCGATTTTGACGTGTCCCTTCCCCACTCCCGTGATATTTCCCCTCGTCGCCCCTTCCGTGCGCGTCGCCAGATAAAAGTTATGTTAAATAAAAATAGAGAAACGCCAAATAAAGAGTTTTGTAAAGTAGAAATAGAGAAAAGCCAAATAAAGTATAAGTTCTGTGAATTAGAAATATAAGATCGGGCCGCAAAATAGTATGCGACCGCGAGAGTTAATCGGTAAAAATCGTGTAAGAAGGTGCGTGGCGGATCCCCCGCCGTCCCCTGTGAAAATTCCCCTCGCGTGCGGGTAGCCGCGGTCGCGCCGGGCGAGGCCTCGACCGGCGGCCGAGACGATCGAAAGGATCGCGGATTGATTCGTGTTGTCGCGAGTTATTTGTCACCTCGAGTATAAAAAGTTACGAAAAATCATAAAAGAAATAAAAATAGTCGTGGTCTGATAAGAAGCTCTCGAGTCGGAGAACCCAGTCAGCACCCAGATACCCATGAGACGCCCCCCCGCGCAATTGTATCGAATCTCTCGTTCGCCGGGCAACCGAGCGGTTTGTTTTGATTTTTTTTTCTCCTTAGTTGTCGCGTGAAACGCGACTGCCCGAGCAAGGCTGGCGCCCAACAAAATTAAGAAATAATACGGAATAAAATAAAATATTTGGAGCGGGTCGAGAAATTAGGTCGGGACTTCGCGTGTCCAGTAACCCGTAATATTCGCGTCAATTATTATCATTATTATTATTATTATTTTCCTTATATCGAGTCTTTTTATTTTTCTTATTGTTGTAATTCATTAATTTAAATTCCTTTTTTTTATATCGAGCCTACATTTCCTTTTTCTGTTTAATTAAATAATATTTGAAATTTTAGCATTGAATAAACCTTTATTTATTTCCCCTTCCCCCTTCCTCCGCCGACGTTAACACGTGATACCCATCATAATAGATATTCGTTAAAGTTATTCCGAGAACTAATGCCTTCGAAGTATGCATATGAGTATACAAATGGTACATGAGGACTCTGAGGTCTTAGCGTATGTATATATATATATTTTGATGTCGCGGATGGACAATTTTGTGATTTATATGAGGAAAGGAGTGACTGACTCGCTCCAGAACTCGGTCATAGGACGGAACAACTCGGTAAACACAGATTTGAGCTACTCGAGACACGTTTATTCAAATGACTGACGAACAGAGATTCGGTGTCGTACAGAATTTGGAGACTTACTGACTACTTAGCCTAAAACCGAGGCAACTTATAGGGCTGGAACGTGGGAAATTGAAAATAGTGGGAGGAAGGACCTACGTGACGCTTGAGGCGTTCTTCGGCGTTTTTCCCAAGCGATAGGGGTAGAAGATGGTTTTCTGAGAATTCAGTAAACCAGTCGTTGACTATTGAATTCGAGACCGCGGGTGGGTGGAAGTTACGGATTTGGTGAAGGGCCGACGATACTACGAATGCAGCTGCATTCGGGCGGTGGTAATAAAAAAAGGTACGCGGGAGGAATGTCAGGACTCTTCTAATATTTGTGTGGGAGTTTTCGTCGGAATGTCGGTGAAGGAGGCGGAGGTGATAATATTAGAAGACGGAGTTCGACCGTGGGAAAGGAAAAAAGGAAAAATTCTCAGCCTATATTACAATATATATACATGCATAGATATTCGTTATAGTTATTCCGAGGACTAATGCCTTCGAAGTATGCATATGAGTATACAAATGGTACATGAGGACTCTGAGGTCCTAGAGTATGTATATATATATATATATTCATTCAAGATAGATAGAGGACTTATGTCCTCAAAGTATGCATGGAAATAGACATACAGAATTATTATAGGAGATACTCCAGGGACTGTCGTATATGTCTCTGAAGCATGCAGGTACGTGTATATGTATGTATATATGAGACATCATGGTATGGTACTCCGGGGACCCATGTGCGTGTCCCAGAAGTGTACAAGCAAACAGATATGTCCGTGTATATGAGGCTATTTGTAAAGTTAATCCGAGCACCCACGTGCTCGTCCCTGAAGATACAGGTAAGCTTAGCGGTAAGGTTATTATGGGAACTGTTTGTCCCTAAAGTATACGTGTAGATATACGCGTGCTAAATTTCAAGATATATTTATGAATATTTTATGTATCGGGGTTTCTGAGTGAAATCGTCATTATATGGGTCGTTCTGATTAATATGTACCCAAAGAAAAACATAAATGAGCGCGTTTAGCGCGAGGAAAAAATCTTAATAATTATTACAATTCTTACCAGATATGAATATTTAGAGGGCAAGAGTGCTAGGACGTAACACATTCATAATACGTTTGAAAACATTCATGAGGGATCCGAAGACCCTTAAGAGACTTCCAAAGACATTCACGAGGGGTTTGTCGACATCCAACTTCGGTTCTGCAGGAATGGTGTGGGTTTATTTCGGATTTTCACCCAAACAACTCCAGCAAAACTCAACTTCAAGTAAATCTTTGGTTTATGGATGTCGTCGAAGATTGCATTATAAACTCGACAGCCTGTCGAGTGTCTTCAAACCTCCTGTGCATATCTGTGAGAGTCTCTTAAGCGTCTTCGAAGACTTCATGAATATCTTGAAACGTTTTATGAATGTCGGCGAAAGTCTCGTGACCGTTTTCAAAAGTCTCTTAAACGTATCGCGAACGTCTTCAAACGCCTCATGTACGTCGTTGCAGGTCTCTTGAAACTCTTCGAACCCCTCGTGGATATCATTGAAAATCTCTTAAGCGTCTTAGAATCCGTCATAAATATCGTCAAACTTATTACAAATGTCGTCGAAAGTCTCGCGATCGTCTTCGAAAGGATCTTGAACGTCGCAAGAACATGTTCAAATGTCTCATGAACGTGGTAGACAGTCTCTTGAAGAACTTCGAACCCCTCGTGAATGTCTGAAAGTCTCTCTCAAGAGTCTTCAGGCCCGTCGTGAATGTCGTCAAACGTATTATAAATGTTTTAGTTTTAAGGCTTTCACGGCTCTTTATGTAATTTGAAGAGTATGTGGCTTCCGGATGGAGGCCGTGTTGAGAATCAGCGTTGTGCCGACGTTTCGCAAACGTTACAGTCTGCATCATCAGGGCTGAGAGCTCCGATACTGAAGCTCCCGTGTCTCAGGCATTCCTTATATACTTGCAGTCATCGTTCCAGATCACTGCACCAGCCAATCAGATGTTGCCAACAGAACCTGAAGGGGAGAATGAAGGACAAATAATAGCAACAACTTCCCTTCCATACCTTCAGGGCATAACCGATCGCATAGGCAGGGTCCTTGGGAAACATAACGTGCGAGTCATCTTCAAACCTCAGAAGAAGCTAGCACAAGTGGTTCCGAGTGCAAAAGACCAAAGACCACCATTAAGTGCACCAGGAGTGTACAAGATACCCTGCTCATGCGGTAAAGTGTACATAGGAGAAACCGGGAGGAAGATCAGTACACGGATCAAAGAACATCAACGGTGTATCAAATATGGCCACATTGGACAATCAGCCCTGGCCGAGCATTGGATGGAAACTGGTCATGCCATCCAGTTCGATAAAGCCCAAAGTCTGGCCCCATCAAACAGCTATTTTTCTAGGAAACACCGAGAAGGCTTGGAAATCCGAAAACATCCGGACAATCTAAACAGAGATGGTGGATATCACGTCAATCCCATTTGGCACACCGTCCTCCCGGTTTTTTAATTGACCGGCCGATCAATTAAAACATCTGATTGGCTGGTGCAGTGATCTGGAACGATGACTGCAAGTATATAAGGAATGCCTGAGACACGGGAGCTTCAGTATCGGAGCTCTCAGCCCTGATGATGCAGACTGTAACGTTTGCGAAACGTCGGCACAACGCTGATTCTCAACACGGCCTCCATCCGGAAGCCACATACTCTTCGTATTATAAATGTCATTGAAAGTCTCTTGAACGAGTTCGGAAGTGTCTTGGATGTCGACAAACCCCTCACGAATGTGCTTAAACGTCTTATGAATTTCGTCGAAAGTCTCTTGAACGTAATCGAAAGTTTCTTGGACAACTTCAAAGCCCTCGCGAAAGTCTTTGAAACACTCTTAAACGTCTTCGATCCTCTTGTGTATGCCATCGACCGTCTTATAACGGTTTTCGAAGGTCTCATTAACGTCTCACAAACATCTTCCAACGTATTATGGATATCGTCAAAGATCTCTTGAACGTCTTCGAAAGTGTCTGAACGTTTTCGAAACTCGTGTAGATGTCTTCAAACGTCTTATGAACATTTTCGAATGGCTCTTGAGCGTCTCACGAGCATCTTCAAACGTCTCATGAACGTCGTAGAAAGTCTTTTCAAACTCATTAAACCCCTCGTGAATGTCTTTGAAAATCTCTCTTAAGAGTCTTCAAGACCCTCATTAATATCGTCAAACATGTAATGAATGTCGTTGAAAGTCACTTGACCGCGTTCGACAGGGTCTTGGATGTCGACAAACCGCTCGTGAATATATTTGGAAGTCTCTTAAGCGTTATCGACTCCCTCATGAATGTCTTGAAACGTATTATGAATGTCGTCGTACGTCTCTTGAACGTATTCGAAAGTTACTTGGACATCTCCAAACCGCACGTGATTGTCTCTGAAAGTCTCTTGTCTTCGAATCGCTTGTGAATGACTTCAAACGTCAGATGACCGTCTTCGATAGTTCCTTACACGTCTCACGAAAATCTTCAAACGTTTCATGACTGTCGTAGAAAGTCTTTTGAAACTCTTCGAACTCTTCGAACTGTCAAAGACATTCACGAGGGGTTTGTCGACATCCAAGACACTTTCGAACACGTTCAACAGACTCTCAACGACATTGATAATACGCTTTAAGACGAATGTCTTTACCCCTCGTCAATGGCTTTGGAAGTCTCTTAAGCGTTTTCGAATCCCTCATGAATGTCCTGAAACGTATTATGAATGTCGTTGAAAGTCCCTTGAACGTATTCGAAAGTTTCTTAGACAACTTCAAACCCGTCGCGGATCTCTTTGAAAGTCTTTATACGTCTTCGAAGCTCTTGTGAATACCATCGACAGTCGTATAACCGTTTTCGAAAATCTCTTTAACGTCTCACCAACATCTTTAAACGTATCATGGATATCGTCAAAGATCTCTTGAACGTCTTCGAAAGTGTCTGAACGTTTTCGAACCTCGCGTAAATGTCTTCAAACGTCTTCGAAATTCCCGTGAGCTGCCCACGAACCATTTTAAACGTCTCATGCACATCGTAGAAAGTCTTTTGAAACTCATCGAACCCCTCGTAAAGATCTTCGAAAGCCTCTCTTAAGAGTCTTCAAGCCCCTCATGAATATCGTCAAACGTGTTGTGAATGGCGTTTACCGTGACACTTGACCGTGCCCGAAAGTGTCTTGGATGCCGACAAACCCCTCATGGATATCTTTAAAAGGCTCTCTTACGCGTCTTCGGACCCCTCATGAATGTCGTCAAACGTATTGTGAATGCCGTTGAAAGACTCTTGAACGTGTTCGAAAGTTTCTAGGACGTCAACAAAGCGCTCGTGGATATCTTTGATAGTCTCAAAGACGCTTAGCCTCTTTGAATCCCTCATGAATATCGTCAAACTTATTACGAATGTCGTCCAAAGTCTCGTGAACGTTTTCGAAAGGCATTTGAACGTCGCACGAATATCTCCAAATGTCTCATGAACCCTGTAGACAGTCTCTTGAAACTCTTCGAACCCCTCGTAAATGTCTTTGGAAGTCTCTCTCAAGGGTCTTTAAACCCCTCATGAATATCGTCAGACGTGTTATGAATGTCGTTGGAAGTCTCTTGAACGTGTTCGAAAGTTTCGTAGATGTCGACAAACCCCTAGTGAATGTCTTTGGAAGTCTCTTCAGCGTCTTCGAATCCCTCATGAATGTCTTCAAACGTATTATGAATGTCGTCGAAAGTCTCTTGAACCTCTCACGTACTTCTTTAACCGTAATATGGATATCGTTAAAGATTTCTTGAACGTCTTCGAACGTCTGCGACCGTCTTCGAACCTCGAGTAAATGCCTTCAAACGTCTTATGAACGTTTTCGAAAGTCCCTTGAACGTTTCACGAACATCCTCAAAAGTCTCATGAACGTCGTAGAGAAAGTCATTTCAAACTCATCGAACCCTTTCGTGAAGGTCTTTGAAAGTCTCTCATAAGAGTCTTCAAGTCCCTCATTAATATCGTCAAACGTGTTATGAACGTCGTTGAAAGTCTCGACCGTGTTCGACAGTGCCTTAGATGTCGACAAACCGCTCGTGAATATCATTGGAAGTCTCTTCAGTGTTTTCGACTCCCTCATGGAATGTCTTCAAAACGTATTATGAATGTCGTCGTAAGTCTCTTGAACGTATTCGAAAGTTACTTGGACATCTTCAAACCGCTCGCGAATGTCTCTGGAAGTCTCTTGTCAACGAATCTCTTGTGAATGACTTCAAACGTCTTATGACCGTCTTCCTTAATGGCCCTTGAACGTCTCACGAACATCTTCAAACGTGCCATGACTGTCGTAGAAATTCTTTTGAAACTTTTCGATCCCCTCGTAAATGTGTTTGACAGTCACGACGGGATCGTCGACATACAGGACACTTTCGAACACGGTCAAGAGACTCTCAACGACAGTCATGATACGGTTGACGACATTCATAAGGAATTCGAATACGCTTAAGAGACTTCCAAAGATATTCACGTGGGGTTTGTCGACATCCAAGACACTTCCGATCACGTTCAAGAGACTTTCAACGACATTGATAATACGTTTGACGACATTCATGAGGGGCCTGAAGACTCTTACGAGATACTTCCAATGATATTCACGAGGGTTTCGAAGAGTTTCAAGACTTTCTACGTCATTCATGAGATGTTTGAAGATGTTTGTGAGACGTGCAAGGGACTTTGAATGTCTTCAAACGTCTTGACGTAAATGTCTTCTTACGTAAATGTCTTCTTACGTAAACGTCTGCATGTAAATGTCTTGTAAACTCGAGTAAATGTCTTCTAAAGTCTTAAAGTTTGGAGACATTTACTCGTGGTTCGAAGACGTTCGCAGACGTTTGAAGACGTTCACAAGATCTTTGACGATATCCCTAATACGTTTGAAGATGTTCGTGAGACGTTGAAGAAACTTTAGACGACATTCATAATACGTTTGAAGACATTCATCAGGGATTCAAAGACGCTTAGAGACTTCCAAAGACATTCACGAGAGCTTTGTCGACATCCAACTTCGGTTTTGCTGGAATTGTGTGTGATTGTTTGGGATTTTCACCCAAACAATTCCAGCAAAACTCAACTTCATGTAAGTCTTCGGTTTATGGATGTCGGCGAAGATTGCATTGTAAACTCGACAGCTTGTCGAGCGTCTTCAAACCTCTTGTGCATATCATTGAGAGTCTCTTAAGCGACTTCGAAGACCTCACGAATGCCTTGAAACGTTTTATGAATATCGTCGAAAGTCTCTTAAACGTATCGCGAACATCTTCAAACGCCTCATGTACCTCGTAGCAGGTCTCTTGAAACTCTTCGAACCCCTCGTGAATGTTTTTGAAAGTCTCTCGTATGTCGCTTCGGACACCTCATGATTGTCGTCAAACGTATTATGAATGCCGTTGAAAGACTAATGAACGTGTTCGAAAGTTTCTTGGACGTCAACAAACCGCTCGTGGATATCTTTGATAGACTGTTAATCGTCTTAGAATCCCTCATGAATATCGTCAAACTTATTACAAATGTCGTCAAAAGTCTCGCGATCGTTTTCGAAAGGCTCTTGAACGTCTCACGAACATCTCCAAATGTCTCATGAACGGTCTAGACCGTCTCTTGAAGAACTTCGAACCCCTCGTGAATGTCTTCGAAAGTCTCTCTTAAGAGTCTTCAAGCCCGTCTTGAATGTCGTCAAACGTATTATAAATGTCGTTGAACGTCTCTTGAACGAGTTCGGAAGTGTCTTGGATGTCGACAAACCCCTCGTGAATGTAAAGATAGTCATGAGGGGTTTGTCCAAGAACCTTTCGAATACGTTCAAGAGACTTTCGACGACATTCATAATACATTTAAGCACATTCATGAGGGATTCGAAAACGCTTAAGAGCGGTCCAAAGGGAACGCTCTTAAGCGTTTTCGAATCCCTCATGAATGTCCTTAAACGTATTATGAATGTCGTTGAAAGTCCCTTGAACGTATTCGAAAGTTTCTTGGACAACTTCAAACCCCTCGCGAAACTCTTTGAAAGTCTCTTATACGTCTTTGAACCTCTTGTGAATGCCATCGACAGTCTTTTAACCGTTTTTTGACACCGAAAGTATCTGAACGTTTTCGAACCTCGCGTAAATGTCTTCAAACGTTTGCGAATCTCCCTTGAGCTTCTCACGAATGTCTTCAAACGTCTCATGAATATCGTAGAAAGTCTTTTGAAACTCATCGAAACCCTCGTGAAGGTCTTTAAAATTCTCACTTAAGAGGCTTCAAGCCCCTCATGAATATCGTCAAACGTGTGATGAATGGCGTTCTAAGGCTCTTGACCGTCTTCGAAAGTGTCTTGGATGTCGACAAAGCCCTCGTGAATGTCTTTGACCGTCTCTCTTAAGCATCTTCGGATCCCCCATGAATGTCGTCAAACGTAATATGTATTACGTCGTGGGTCCCATTTTTAATCGATCATTAATCGTCATTAAATTTATCTTTCTGGATTTGAATATACGAACGGGAAGTGTGCCACGAGCGTACGGATGATAATGAATCAAGTCGTATGTGACTTATGTGACAGTAAGTTACCGTTGGAGAAGAAAAGCGCCACGGTTAAGCGGGAATGTGCCCACTTAGGATAGGCGCTTGGTATTGTCGTTGGTGTATAATTTGACGCATTGAGCGACAGGTAGGCAAATAAGAAAGTAGCGTGAAATGGTGCTTACCTTGGTGAGAAAGAGCGGCGGTGCGTAGCGGGTCAATATTACTCGATCGTGTGACCGAATTTGTCCCAGAATCGCCAAGATGTTCCAGCTCGATCCGACCTGTCGTTGCCCAGACGGGTACCCGGTGCTCGTATGAATGCGATGGCCCGGGAATGCCGGTGTTTTTGGGAGCAGTCGGGGACTACGAGGACTGGATTAATTTTATGAGGGATACGTTCGCTTCTAAATAAAAATATACATATACAGATTTTATAATTATTTGAACCGCTGAGTGATTGCAAGACGTGCCAGGTTACGGCACCGTCGACTCGCTACGTCTGGCTCTACCGCCGCCCGGTTACGGCCATTGGCGGCCAGCCGCGAGAACAAATGTTGAGAATGACTGAAGACGACGCCCGAACACTAAGCACCGGTGTGACCGTGCCAGTCGCTGACCTACCGAATTACGGGGGGTTGGCGGGTGTGGCGTGTTCGTGCGGCAACTCTTCCGAATTCCTCGGAAAATGGTATTTTATTTGCTGAGCGAATGTATCGGGAACCGTACTCGTCTAACGCATAGGTACAGATTAATGTGAAACTAAATTTGGTTCACTGAGCGAGTCTAGTGCGTGCCAGATTACGGCACCGCCGACTCGCTACCTCGGGCTCCACCTCCGCCCGGTTACGACGATTGGCGGCGAGCCACGAATACAAATGTCAAGGTCGAGGGAAATCGACGTCCGAACACTAAGCACCGGGTTAACCGTACCAGTCGCTAAGTTGCCAGATTACGGCGAGTTAGCGGATGTGGCGTGTTCGTGCGTCAACTTTCTCAAGCCTCGTAAAACACTGCCAGATTTGTCCAATTTTGGACAGGTATGTTTTATGGGTGAGGCGAATACGTGCGTAAGGAAAAATGGCGTGAGCGCGAGGAAGAGAGAGAGAGAGAGAAAGAAAAAGAAATGCACTACGATGATTTGTCCGTTGCGTGGTTTCATGCACGAACGACAGGCAAATATATTTTAATTATTTTCTCGAAAAATGTTACACCGTTGCGCGGTCGTCGTATTTTGCGTGATTTTAATAGCGCGAAGAAATCAAAGGTGAAATAGACAATTGTGTATTTTACACGTAAATAAGCGTAGTTACATTCAATAAAGAATATAATATAAATTTCGTAAGTTATTCGTTGCAGTGTTTGACTTATGATGTTTCCTTTTACTTTTACTTTTATTTAATCAATTATTACCGGTTCTACAAAGACTTATAGTTACACTGTCGAAGAGACCGGGGTAAACTCGAAAAGAATATATGATAAAATAAATGTACCGGTTTTCAGAGCGTCGACTCTGCGATGCGCGCTGTTGGAGAGACCGGACGGAACTGACTGGCCAGCTCCCGGAGCGCAATATGTACCCTCGCCCTCTTTGTCTCTGAGACAAAGGGCTTGGCGTCATTCCCCTCGCTCTCGAGCTCGGTCCCCATGTAACCGAATATTAGCACTGATAACGTTATTTTTCTCGAGTTATACACCGGCAATGAAATGAATATTTTTCGTTATCGGCAGGATGTGCTGACTACGTGGTGACCAAGCTCCGAGGAGGTCTGTGAGAAAACTCGCGATGAAGCCTACCGCTTGGGAACCGTTTCGCGGCTTATTCGAGGACTGCCGCGTCCCCAATATATATGTCGGAGAAGGCGATGAACTCGCATCGTGACACGGGTCATCCATTCACGAATGCGCCGGGCTAGATCGATTTATCAACAAACCAACTTTTAGTAAAATGAATTCTACGCAGTGCGGTGATCTCAGCGACCGATCTCTTTTCCTTCTCTTTTTGTTCTGACACTTTTCTGATTTCACCCGAGCCTTGGTGTTTTCTTTTTGCTGTTCCTTAAACATGTCCTTGCTTGCTTGCAAACGACGCTCGGCACTTCATCGATGTGTTGGCTATGTTCAGTTTGATTTGGCTTCGACATATACATAATATAGATATGACAATATTCCTTATTTCTAGGACCATTGGGTTATGGCCAACACGAATATCCATATATATGTTGGATACTCGTTCGGGGACTCGTGAATGTCCCCGAAATATCCATGTAAGTATAGGTATTAATATTGATATTTATACTCTGGTCCCTGAACCGTATGGAGTACGTATATGTATACATATATATATTTATTGAAGTTAGTTAGAGGACTTATGTCCCTAAAGTATGCATGGAAATAGACATACGGAATTATTATAGGAGGTACTGCAGGGACTCTCGTATATGTCCCTGAAGCATGCAGGAACGTGTATTTGTATGTATATATGAGACATCATGGTATGGTAATCCGGGGACCCATGTGCGTGTCCCAGAAGTGTACAGGCAAACAGATATGTTAGTGTGTATGAGGCTATTTCTAAAGTTAATCCGAGCACCCATGTGCTCGTCCCTGAAGATACGGGTAAGCTTAGCGGTAAGGTTATTTGGGAACTGTTTGTCCCTAAAGTATACGGGTAGATATACGCGTGCTAAATTTAAAGATATATTTATGAATACTTTATATAACGGGGTTTCTGAGTGAAATCGACTATATATGGGTCGTTCTGATTAATATGTACCCCAAGAAACACATAAATGAGCGCGTTTAGCGCGAGGAAAAAATCTTAATAATCATTACAATTCGTACCAGATATGAATATTTGGAGGGCGAGAGTGCTAGGACGTAACACCTCCCCCCTAAAAGTCTGAAGCAATGCTTCAGCTTTGCTGAGGACCGGCGTTGAGCCGCTCCAAGAGTCCGTGGTCGACGCCCGACAAACGCCTCGACGTCGTCGGATGGTCGCGATTGTCATTGATGGACACCAGCTGCATAGGTTCGTCGTTGGTAATCTTCGAAGATCCTCTCCTTGGATTTCTTCAGATTTTCGGCGGCAAGTTGTTGGAGTTCGCAAATTCGAGAACAGAGCTCTTCCAGGTCTGCAGCATAAGTCGTATCCCGCTGCTCCTCGATTTGTTGATGACCCGATGAATGGCGGGCCAGTTTACCGAAAACTAGCTCGTGAGGGGTGTACCCTGTACCCTCGTGCTGGCTCGTATTATAAGAAAACATCGCCAACTCTATGAGCCCGTCCCAATCGTTGAGTCGGTTTGCCAATATTTGTCAGACTTTGGCCAACGATGGGCGATTCGGATTTTCTTTTACATGGCGTATGCTTTACCAAGAGCACAGTCTGATTTTTTACTGGCGGGTTCCGGGAAAGGGCGTCAGCATTGCTGTTTACCCTTCCTGGTTTGTATACAATTTTATAAGTACAATTAGCAAGGCTAAGGCGCCAATGCACAAGGCGATTGGTCGGGTCTTTTACGGAGTGAAGCCATACGAGCGGCTTGTGATCCGTTACCAATAAGAACTCACGGCCGTAGACATAAGGTCTGAAATGATTTACACAATAAATGATAGCCAATAATTCCTTCTCGATCACTGAGTAATTAACTTCGTGTTTTCCAAGAGTTCGAGAGGTCTAACTAACGGGTTTATCTTTACCAATTTCGCCTTGGTTCAAAATTCCGCCAATGGCGTGATCGGATGCGTCCGTTGTTATGATGAATGGTTTTGTGAAATCTGGATATTGAAGAATTGGTTCTTTACATAACGCCTCGATAAGCGTTTCAAAGGCTTTATGGTGAGGTTCCGTCCATTTGAAGGTGAACCCCTTTTTTAATAATTTTGTGAGTGGCTTTGCAATGCCTGAAAAATTTTCGATAAACCTGCGGTAATAACCTGCAAGTCCTAGAAATTGTTTTATTTTTTTCGGAGTGGTAGGCCTAGGGTATCCCTGTAGAACCTCCAATTTTTTGGGTTCGGGTTAAACCCCGTCCTCACTTATGATGTGACCCAAATATGCCACTTCTCGTCTTAATAATTCACACATGTCCGGTTGTAATTTTAGATTGGCCTGCCTTAATTTTTTCGCGAGTTTGTTGAATTTATTCTCGTGTTCAACTAGTGTCTTTGCATAGATGACGATGTCGTCCAAATAAACAAACAGCTCGATGTCTTGAGGGCCTGTTAAGACTCGATCCATTAATCTTTGAAATGTTGCCGGAGCGTTTTTTAAACCAAACGGCATTCGGTCGAACTCGTAGTGACCGAATGGTGTAGCAAATGCTGTCTTGTGAGAACCAGCTGGATGTACCTTAATTTGATGAAAACCGCTGGCCAGGTCGAATACTGAAAAATATCTCGCATTACCCAATTGGTCGAGAATTTCGGTTATTTAAGGTAATGGATAAGCATCGCCAATTGTCTTTTCGTTTAAGTTCCTATAATCGATGACCATACGCCACTTTGGATTTCCTTGTGAGTCCGCCTTTTTGGGAACTATCCACAGAGGCGAACTATAAGGGGAGTTTGACGGTTTAATTACTTCCCCTTCAATTAATTCTTTAACTTGTTTCGTAATTTTATCTTTATGAACGGGCGGCAATCTATACTACCTCGTAAAAACTGGTTGATCGTCGTTCGTCGTTATCTTATGTTCGATTTTATCTGTAAAGCCAAGGACTTTTCCTGGCAAAGGAAATAGGTCCTAATTCTCGCTTATAATTTTATCCACGCTCAACCGTTCTTCATCGTTCAGATGGTTGAGACGCAGTAAGTCGCAAATCTTTTTTACTTTATCTTTTATTTCGACTTTTAAAACCTTTTTGTTGCGCGCAATTTCAAACCGTAATATACCCACTTGCCGAGACGCCATTTGGTCGTCCGGATGGGGAACAATTTAACTTTTCTCCTCTTCCTGAAACGCCTTTTGGTCGTCCGGAGTGAGGGAATTATTTTCACCTCGGGTCCTATCCTCTTCCTGAAACGCCTTTTGGTCGTCCGGAGTGAGGGAACCATGTTTCGAGCCTTTGCACCTGAACTCTTCGACTACTACCGTTGGTATAGTCATTAACAAATTATCATCGGTTGAATCGTACGCAATAAGATAAGCGATACCATTCTTGACCGTAACGACTGCTTCGCCAAAAAAGATCCCTTCTCCCAAGTGGAGCATCGGAATATATCCTTCTTTGATTTTGGGATTACTTACTTTGACGTAACAGACCGTTTTGGACCGTTTTGGAATCGAAATAGTTTGTTTACTTTTAAACGGGATTCTTTGATTTCCCCAAGTTAATTGTTCATGTCTCCAATCTACGAGAGCTTTATTTTCGGCAAGAAATTCGGTACCAAGTAATGCATGCTGGTCCATCGGGAACCAATCATCGACGACGTGAAATTGCGCGGGGGTGTCATTAATTGTTATTCTTATAGACCCCTTTGTTCTTACGGGGATACTCGAGATCCCCTCCAAATTTAATGTATCGTATTTATTCACATACGTATGACCATTTACGATTTGATTTTTGACGAGATTCACTTCCGAGCCTGAGTCTATGTTCCGTTCAGGAGGGACGATTTTATTTTATGTTTATTTTATCTTTGGATTCTTTAATATAATTTCCTTAAAGTAGAAGGGTTAGCCGCACGTCCCATACGGCCCCGGCAAACTCTCCTGTGGAAATTGGAGTGGGGAAACAAATCTGACAATGGGTATTTAGGGGGTAAATGTTATAAATGCTATTTTATTATATTGTGGTTAATCTACTTACATCCTTGCCGGTAGTCACGCCTTTTACGCGGGGACAGTTTCCCCCGCGTCGCTCTCTCACTCACTCACTCTTCTGCTCTCCCGCGGGGACAGTCTCCCCGCGTTTCACTCCCACGTACCGCACGCTGAACTTATGTGTCCTCTATTTTGTCCGGGGCTTCAATGTAGGCCCCGTACCCATATCACTGACTCGATAGATATTTAGGATTTCAGAGAATAATATGGTTTTCTAAGGTAATGATCAATGCCTCTATGCGGGTCCGCCCGGTCGCTACCCAGGTCTTACTACACCGCCGCGAGTATGTCGTTACCTAACTACGTTACTAGTAAAGACTGACGTCTCTGTGCGGGTCCGCCGGGTTGCTAGCCTGGACTTATTACACCGCCGCGAGTACTGCTGTTACTAGGAGTTTTTTTTTTTTTTTTTTTTCTCTCTGACTCCAGGAGCGAATCGTGGACAAATCGGAACTGTTCGACTTCACCACCACCGAACCGAGGTGGGCTTCTTCGCCATCGGTTCGATGGGGGTTTTTGTCGACGTCCACGGAAAATATTCGCCCGCTCCCGGAGTCGAACGGCAGAAACTCCAAGGCCATGGAGTGCTCGATCGGCAGATTTCGCGATCAGGCGATCCTTAATCAGCCAAACCCGACAGGGCGCATCCGGCCGCACTCGAGCGGGCTGCACCCGACACCGCGCAGGAGCGTCGTTACAAAAGTACAAAAAGTACAAAAAAAAAAAAAAAAAGAAAAGTCCACCGTGGGACCGGACGTAACAACCACCCCCCCCCCCTTTAGGTGATCGACGTCCTCGTCGAGTTATAAAGTTAAGCCCATACACATACATATATGTGAATGCACACACTGGCTAGACGACCAGTCTTTTCGGTATATAGTCAATAAGAAATAATTAAATCTTACGAGCTAGTCGTCCCGTAATAGCACATTGGCGAGGGCAGTCACCAGTTCTCCCAGCTTCTCTTGCTGTTGCTCCATCCCGGGTTGGGTTACGGCCGTCCGCACCAGCTCCCCGAATGTCATCAACCGCTGTTGGGCGTAGATAGAGGCGACCCTTAAGATTTACTTAAGAGGAAGCCCTCTTCCCAAAAGGGCAGAACCAGCTTCTGCGGGAGAGACGTGGACTGGCAATTTCTTTTCGATGTTGAAAGGTGGTTGCGCGGCATTTTCATCCGCGTTGTTAAGCAATGCGCGTGGCGGTGTCGCGTGGACGCCAGGCAACGCTCGGGAAACGACGGAGGTCTAAGGACTGTCTACTGGGGTGCCAAGCGAACACATAGCCTCTGGCGCTCAAGTTGGTGTTATACCTCCTCGGGGTCCCAATGGATGCCTTTCGTAGAAGGGTAACAAAGTTAGCACCGGCGGGCTTCTAACCAAGCCTATTCGGGGACTCTTGACCGCCTGAAGTGGCCATGTGAGGCTCGGGATTCTGCGCCGCTCTCACGAACGGCGACGTGAATCTTGGAGGCTCTGGGCTGCTCCAGTGCGTGGGAGCCTCCGGGGACTCTGGGCTATCCTTGCGGCCATGTGAGCCTTGGGATTCTGCACCACCTCGAGTGGTGATGTGAATCTTCGGGGCTCTGGGTAGCGCGGGTTAGTCATGTGAGTCTTTAGAGGGGACTCTGAATTTTCTTCCTTTTCGGCCAGGTGAGCCTCGGGGATTTCTGCACCGTCTCGCACGGCGACGTGAAGTTCTTTCGGGGCCCTGGGTCGAATCGGGTGATCACGTGAGTCTCGGGGGACTCTGGATCAAGCGGTCGTGACCATGCGAGCCTGTACGGTGGCGCGGATTGCTCCTCTTGGGGGCAGTCCGACAGAAAATCGAGGCTCTGGGTTGCGTCCGCGGGATCATGTGAGTCTTCGAAGACTCTGGACCGCCAGGCGGTCATGTGAGTCGTCCGAATGGAGAGCTGGCGGAGAGGGCTCAAACGCTGCGGCGTGGGCGCCTGCTGGCGCACGAACGATCGATCGAACGTATTTCTATTATGAAAAATGCCAAACGGAGACTGCCACCCTGTACAAGCGATGGGCAAAGCCCAGATGAAGAAATTCAATCTCAGAAGCGGACCTACGGGTCCGCTTGTTGAAAACTGAGAAATAAGGTGGCAGACCATGACGAAACCAGGCAAGATCGATTTGTGCTGCCGTGCTCGCGCTCATGCGGCGGCGTGAAGGCCCCACCCAGGCTTTTGGACCGAGGCAACCTTGCCCCATCCAAATCCCTCTCCTTGTCGAACGCGGTCGTACGCACCGTACTTCCCACCTGATCAGCCTCCCGACGAGGGAAGTGATGGCCCGTTCTGCGCGGACAGTCTTCGTTGCTGGCTGCAACGAGCGGGTACCATGCTTCGGAGAGAACCTTTACCGCTCCGCGCCAATGGGGACTAGACTCACCCGGCGATGTGGTGTGCTCGGGTTCCCGCCTCCCTGGTCCTTCAGAGTCCTACAGACTCCTTTGATTCTGGGTCATGTCAGGCGGGACATAAGGGCGAGCCTTCCCGAGGTTCCTCGCGGATACATTGGAATCTTGTCGCTCCCGCCTGGGGTTACCTGCCGTAATGGGTCCCCTTGAGGGAAGACGGATTGCGATGTAACGAAATCGCTCTGACTGCTAAGCACGAACCAGCAGTGGCCAAAGGATTTTTCTCATCGCCCGGTGTCTTGGCAGGGGCGCTCGGTCTGTAAAGATAGATAGAAGCCGGTAGCGTATGCCCTAGAGGCGCGGTAGCACAGGTTGGACCATTGTGCATGGTTCCGCCTTCACAATAAATGTCATCAACCGCTGCTGTCTGGACGTTGAGGTGGTCGGTCTGAGCTCCTCCCGTCCCCGATCATGACTGGGGCGCATCGGGCTCCGTCTTCCGGGTCGCGGGATGTTTCCGGTGCCCTCCATCATCGGCGGATTACGAGGGCAAGGTTTATTCACCTGCGTCCCCGCCTGTGGTGGAATGGCCGCAGCCGATCGGTTCTTGGCCGCGATCGGCGTTCCCGTGGGCGGCTTGCTCTCTATCTCCCAGCGGGTGATGCAACCCCCTCCGTGGACCGCAAATTTTGGGCCCGGGACCGGGAGCCCGCAAAGAGGGCACGTCACCTTCCCCTTCCGCCGGTAGCTTTCCTCGATTAATTTTTCCATACATGCCCCCTCCCCCGGGCATTTATCCCTTTTGCCACACACCGGGCATGAATTGTGGGGGCGGGTGATGGCGACACTCTCGAGGCGCATTTCCGTTCCGGGGGCGGTCCTTCTCCATCCAGCTGTCACGTTCCCTTGACGTGTGGCGGGATCGACCACCTGGGTTCGTTGGGCGCAGTCGCGCCCCGAAGCCTCAGGCTGCGTGACACGCGGCCTCGGGTTTCTCTGCACCCTGGTGATCACCATCGAGGGATCCAGGGTGGCGACGGACCGCGTCGGAGGCAGCGTTAGCGTCGAGGGGGGGGGGCGCACTCGGCGTCGGGAACGGTGAGACGCGTGCCGATTTTGATGTGACGCTCCACCCCCGCACTGCACCCGAATCGCCTGACCTTTTGTCGGAGACCGAGGAAACATTCGTAGGAATGCTTCCCGTCGTCTTTATCCGGCTCGTCGCAGATCGCGCACCACGGTGGTAGTCCGCTTGTGGCGCGTGCGATATTAAAATTCACAATGCACGCGCACAGGTCGCTACATTTCCCCAAATCTCGCGCACACACGGGGCACTCCTCGCGACGCACGTAGCGCGAGATGACGCGGTCTATATCCATTTCGGTCACTTCGGCTCGACGTTCGGTTGACGTTGATGCCCTGGTAGTTGAAGGAGGACTAACGACTGCTTTTCGATGAAGCGGACTCCTCCACTTCCCCGTTTTTGTGTCCCCTCCCGAGTGTGTAGAAGGAGGCTCTGGTTAACGCTTTGTGAGGAACAGGGCGAGGGAGGAGGAATCCTCTATCGCTGGGCTCGAAGTGTTTATCGGTAGTCTCGCTGTCGAATTCCTCATGGCTCGACTCGTATACAACGTTAACTAGACGCTCGGGCGGGCGCTCCCTTGCTGGACGCGAGTTCTTTCTTCGCGAGCATAAGCCTTTCCAGATGTATCCGAGGGAGAGAAGGAACCAAGCTTTTGAGATATATGAAGCTGGTCGGAGTGAGAAGGTATTGTTTCTCTCTCTCTCTCCTGTTGGTCCTTGCCTATAGCATGATTTCTTCTCTCCACAGCGAGCAACGATTCTTCGTCCCCAAGGTTCGATCTCTGGTTTTCCTTTCGCTGTAGAGTCGTGCGTTCGAATACACAGTTCGTCCAATCTGCTTGCTGGAACTGAGTTGGTCGGCCGCTCCACGGTCCGCAAAAAGAAGGGCGCAGGTAATCGCAGTCAGCATTTTGCTGTTGGTACGCACATAGTTGTAACCTAATTACATGCAAGCCAACTTAACCTTATCAATGTGTTTTGCGAAACGCTCGCCTGTTTTCGGCTCGAGGACGACATTATTTCTATCGGTAATGGAAATAATCTTATAGGGACCGTGATATTAAGCATCAAATTTTCCCTTTCGAGGTTCTTTCAAAACGTAGGCTTGATCCCCGGCCTTGCCTTCAAAAGGGCGGCATTCCCGGTCGTAGTAATGCTTGGAGCGTTCTTTAGCTCTATTCAGGGATTCCCCGGCCATCTCTCGGATTTGATTTTGTCGCTTCATGAGCTCAACGAGGAACGAACCACTTGTAGCCCGCCGATTTTCGGGTGGGAATTCACTCGGTTGTCGAGCTGTTTTTCCGAACACGATCTCGTGCGGAGTGAAATTCGTTGCCTCGTGTACGCTGGTGTTGTAAGCAAATTCGGCGAAGTGTAATAAACAGTCCCAGTCATGGTATTTATCCGCATAGTGCTTGATGTACTCGGTTAGAATGATATGACTTCGTTCCAACGCACCATTGGTTTGCGGACGGTAACCAGATGTAGTTGTATGGTTAACCTTGTAAATTTTGGAGATTTCCCGCAGCAACCCATTCGTGAATGCAGTTCCTCGATCGGTTAGGATCGCCCGTGGGGCTCCGAATTGGTTGTACAGCCAACGCACTATTGCCTCTGCAACGGTGGTGGCCTTTAAATCGGGGATCGGTTCCGCAAGGCAGTACTTTGATAAGTTATCCTGCATCGTCAGTATATGCCTATTCCCATGGGGTGACATAGGCAGCGGACCGACGATATCGAGGGATACCTTATCAAAGGTGTCTGCCGGGGTGTCTGTTAGGAGCATCGGTTCGCGAGTCTTTGCTCGAACGAGTTTCTGCTCCTGACAGCTTTTGCACCAACGGATATAATTTTGTACGTCGTTTTTGAGGGTCGGCCAGTAAAACCGTTCTCGAGCTCGCCTATATGTCTTGGTGACGCCCTTATGGCCACCGATAAGGCTCGAGTCCATCTCTTTAATTATTGTCTCTCTCAAATCTGTGGGTGGGACCTGGGTCCTCCCATAGCAGACCGCGACACTTATCCCATTATTCTCGAAAAGAGAATGGATAAGTGATAGGAGCTCGTTGGGGGCAAGTTCGTCCGTGAAATCGCCATGACGGGATATGCGGAATGATTTCACATTCAATCGACTCATTTCCCGTTCCAGAGTATTAAGACCGTCTCCAATTTTATCGAGATTTGTGTCGTCATAATACCGGGCTTTAATTACGACACTAAAAATTCGGTGTTGTCCATACTGCGTCACCGCAATTTGTCCAACCGCCAAATCTTTCTCCCGTATGGATTCCGAGTCGAGCAATCCCAGATCCGATAATAATTTACCTATCGGGGTAGTCAACTCGCCGTCAGCAGAGGAAATGTACATAATTATGCCTCCGGTATGTGAGGTTTTCACGGTCCCCAACAATTTCCGAGTTCGTTTTACTGGGATTGGGATTCAATTGTGAATTTGATACGTCGGATTCATCCGACGCGGCATCATAATAGGGAGCGGGTAACTCCTTGCGAGGCAACAGCTGACTACGCGGAGATAGGGCTTTCGCTGGCGAGCGACTTTGTTTCGGAGACATAGTTGCATACCGCTCCTTGTCCCACTCGGGTGATAGCCTCGCAGTCGCTTCGTGGCTAGTCGGATGAAATTCGACGCGAGGCCTTAATGACGATTGTACGCCTGGAGGGGAGAGATGGGATAAGCCATTCGAGTGGAGGTTGCTGCCCGCCCCTTCCAAAAGCGTCGAGACTGCAATCGACGCTCCGTACTCTTCGCACTCATCGTCTGCTTCGCTGTCTCGCTCGCTCCCGCGTGAATACCGGGGCCCTACGAAGTTAATTCTTCGCAAGAGTTCCTCCTCTGTGAGCTGTTGCCGCCGCTCGGATAATTTTTTTAGCCGATTGCGTAGTACATGATTGTCTCTATCTATGATAGGGTCCAAGTCATTAAGTACCTCACGGGTTGTGTCATCAACCTCCTCGTCATCCGAAAGCCGTCTGGGCAAGGATATCTCAACAAGATCGGTGGATTGTTCCTGATTCTCGCAAAATTTCTCTTCGAGTTGTTTCAACGACTCGTCGAATTTTCCGAAGGTGCGCTGTAATTCTTCGCGAATTGATTGATTTATGTCGGGGACGATCTCCTCCACTGGTGTGCTGTCCTCCGTTTCGCTAGGAGGGCAATCGACAGGAACAATCGTGTCTTTATGACCCACAGATCTTGTAGTGGATCTGGCATCTACGGGTACTGGAGGTGGGCAAAGTTTCTTATCGGCCAGCTGTGCAGGCCGTTTAAGAATTCTTCGTTTCGAAAGAAGGAGAGGGGCAGGGAGCATGCTGCGGTTGAGCCGCTGTATCGGCCGCCGTTCCTCCCCCGAACTCGTCCCGGAAGACTCTACATAGTTCGGCCCCGCTCGTACCGCGTTCGGGTCAGCTGTTCGTTGATGTGTACGCAAGGCCACGGGGCTCCGAGCAGTAGGGTCGGGGTATCTCGGATTTCCTTGCCCTGCGCGAGGTTCATTCGGAGCGGAGTGCAACCGTGGTCTCCTGTTATCTATAGGGAGTACCATAGGTGGGCGATCGGTTTCCTCCGACTTGCTAGATTCCGATGATAGTGGATTTATAGGATTACGGGAGAGAGCGTCTGCATTAATGTTCAGCTTTCCGGGTTTATAAATACACTCGTAATCGTAATTTTGGAGGCTCAGTCTCCACCGTACTAATCTTTTGCCCGGATCGCTCATAGACCCAATCCATTTAAGGGGCTCGTGGTCGGAGCGAGTTTAAATTTTCGCCTATATAAATACGGCTGATAATGCTCCAAAGCCTCCATTATAGCGAGACACTCCTTCTCTGTCGTGCCATAGTTTACCTCGGCGGGTAGGAGTATGCGGGAAAAATAGGCTATTGGAAAGTCAAAGCCATCGTGCTCTTGACTTAACACTGCCCCGACCGTCCGACGCGTCCGTGGTAAGCTTGAATGGTTGTTTGAAATCAGGGAATTTAAGTATTGGCTCCGTGCATAGGGCCTTACGTAGGTCTCTGAAACTCCGCCGCTGTGCATTTCCCCACTCGAACTGCCTACCATTTTTTAAAAGGTCGGACAGCGGCTTGGCACGACCGGAGAAATTCTCGATGAATCTCCGGTAATATCCCGCGAGTCCGAGGAACTGTCGGATATTTTTCGCCGTTTTCGGAGTCGGGAAGCGCTTCACAGCCTCAAGTTTACGGGGATCGGGCCGTAAACCATCTCGCCCAATTATGTGGCCGAGATAGCACACTTCTCTTCCCAGAAATTCACACTTATCGGGTTCAAGTATGAGATTTGCGTGCCGCAACAGAGCCATTAATCGCCGAACCTTTACGCCATGTTCCTCTAACGATCGAGCGAATATGACGATATCGTCAAGGTAAACGAATAATTCGGCACCTTGGAGACCTCGAAGTACACTGTCCATCAATCTCTGAAAGGTCGCGGGTGCGTTCTTCAAGCCCTCGGGCATACGAGCGTACTCATAATGGCCGTTCGGTGTTGAGAATGCGGTCTTAGCGCTATCGCGCGGATCCATGGGAATTTGTTGGAAACCACTCGCCAGATCGAAGGTTGAAAAATACTGAGCCTCGCCCAACTGGTCCAATATATCGAATATATTGGGTAGTGGATAGGAGTCAGAGATGGTTTTTTCATTCAGTTTCCTAAAATCTATCACCATTCGCATCCTCGGCCGGCCTTGATAGTCGGGTTTCTTCGGTACAATCCATACCGTAGAATTGTACGGGGACTGCGATGGTACGATTACTCCATTCTCGAGTTTTTTTTCGATTTGGGTTTCGATTTCATCTCGATGAATGGAAGGAAATCTGTATTGGCGAGTGTTCACTGGCAAATCATTTTCCGTCGGTATCCGGTGCGCAACGTGGCTTGTATCGAGCAGCTTGTCAACAGGCAATTTGAATCTCATAGGGTTTTCTTCCACAATTCGACGGACGTGAGAATGTTCGACGTCGTTCAACTCGTCCAGGCGCAAAGCCTCTAGCACTGCTGCAACGCGATCCGGCGGCGGCAATGATTCGTTGTCCGACGAATCACTGTCCTCGCTGGCACCAGCCTGGTAGTATTCGAAGGGCAAGATTTCCTGCGGGGTGACCACGATGTATGTATATGTCACGAGTTAACGTATTTATTGCGAGAACGTGACATATCCCATTCCTTTGAGATACTAGAGCATTACCGATGTATAACCCTGGTTCGGTCTCGATTCGGGGCAAATAATCCTCACAAAGATCTGGGTTCGTGACGGTAACTGCCAAGGGTTTCCGTGTCCGAGCTTTAATGGTGAAAATCTTTTTACTCGTCGCGAGGGAAGTCGTTCGCGGCGAATCGTTTGTTAATAACGGCCGAGGACGAATAGGATCACTCGTCATTACTAGAGCGTTATGATGAAATGATAGCTCGGCTTTTTCGCGGCGCATGAAGGGTCTACCAAGCAATCCATTGCTGTCTGTCACGAAGTCTTTGACAACGTGAAAGGTGTGGGGTTGATCATTTATTGTCAACTTTACCGTTCCCATCGACCACGCCTTTTCGTTCGTTGGACCGACATATTCCCGCGATTTCGCGGGGTCATACTTGACGTCTTCACGGAGGGCATGAAGTTTGAAAAAATTTACACTTGACCCGGAGTCACAATAAAATTTCTGGACTCCATTAACGAGCTCCGGTGCAGATAGTGTGACCACCGGGGACTCTCTCTCGTCCTCGGTTTCTGACGAGGAATCTTTTGTCCCGTTTTTGGAGTCGGATGGGGGATATTCCCGTGTTAACGTCTGTCCTGAAATTTTACTGTGCGTTTGTCGTGGGTGGTAAAGGAGGGCTGGCTCGCCGTGTCCGGACGATGAGCCCCTTTCGAGTTTAAAGACTCGGGACTCTGGGGTCGCGGGCCACGCCGATCCGCGACGGGCGATGATGTTGAGCGATCGCCGTGGGTATATCTTTGGGTGGTGGCGGTCCGAGGACAGCAATTGCACCCACCGGTATAGGCACTGCAGTACCGATGGTTACAGCCACCGCCTTTGCGATATTGAGTGGGGGCTCGCTGATTCCAAGGACAGCACCCACAACCTGAACCACGCAAGCAACAATAGCGTCGCTCGCACCCACCTGGGCCATCGGGTGTCCTTGGTCGATTCGATCTAGCCGGCGAATCGTCTCGGTGCTTCAGTATTCCCGAGGGTCGAAAATGTTCTGACCTTCCAGGACTACTGAATCGGGGCGCTGGCTCCTTTCGCCGCTCCCGTCCCGACTCAGGGCGAAACGCGGGGGAAGACGAACGCGAATCTCTTGGTTTTGTCTCCGTTCTGGCGATTAACGCGAGGGCGTCGCCGACGGGGGTTCGCGGTCGTTCCCCACACATTGGCTCTACCGCCCGGCCAGCAAGTCCGAGGATAGATCCTCTACCATTTCAAGCGCTTCTCGGAGAGATTTTGGTTTCGCGATGTAGAGTAGTTCGTTTAGTCGCGAGGGTAACGCTTGACGGAACGATTCAAGGGCCAGCGTCGCGATTGGGTCAACGTTCATCGCAGAGGCTTCACACCCCAATTCTTCCTTCCAGACGGTTCGAGCAACGCTCATTTGCCGGAGAATTCGGAGGTATAAACACCGGGGTGTCTTACCGTGCTTTAACCGTAACCCGTAGAGTCTACCCAAACATGAGTTGAAATTCCGACGGTGAGTTAATCCGTCCTGCAACGCGGTCGTGAGTTCTCTGACTGATCAAATATTTTGACCCTGGACACAGGTACGCGCCTCACCACGTAATCTACTTAGTACCCCGGTCACAAATTCGGGCATTTGATACGGGGGTACGAACGCAGCTGCATTCAGGATGTTTTGTAAGTATTCACCGAGGGGAATTGATGTGCCGTCGAATTCCGGAATTGACACCGATCTGTTTGTCAGGTTGATGCCGCTAAGTATGACCGACAGCTCGGCGGGTGTTACGGTTTCGTTAAGCGAGCCGTCAGGTCCCGCACGACTAGATCCCGTGCCGGCCACGGGAGTGCCATCGCGAGGATCGTCAACCATTTTGATTAATTACGTTTTATTCGTAAACGGAAAGAACGGAAAATTCGACACTCAGTTCACGGATTTATCGACGAAATACGAATTTTAAAATCTTGACGACTTAATACGAATAATTTTCGACCTTTCCGTTATATTCCCATTTCCACAATTGAGTTTGCACAATGCAGGCGGGTATCCCACCGCTGCCGCCAATTTGTTACGTCCAGGAGGGACGATTTTATTTCATGTTTATTTTATCTTTGGATTCTTCAATATAATTTCCTTAAAGTTGAAGGGATAGCCGCACGTCCCATACGGACCCGGCAAACTCTCCTGTGGAAATGGGAGTGGGGAACCAAATCTGACAATGGGTAATTAGGGGGTAAATGTTATAAATGCTATTTTATTATATTGTGGTTAATCTACTTACATCCTTGCGGGTCGTCACGCCTTTACGCGGGGACAGTTTCCCCCGCATCGCTCTCTCACTCAGTCACTTTTCCGCTCTCCCGCGGGGACAATCTCCCCGCGTTTCACTCCCGCGTACCGCACGCTGAACTTATGTGTCGTCTATTTTGTCCGGGGCTTCAATGTAGGCCGCGCACCCTTATCACTGGCTCGATAGATATTTAGGATTTTAGAAAATAATATGGTCTCTTGAACCTCACAGGAACTTCTTCAAACGTATCATGGATATCGTCAAAGATTTCTTGAACGTCTTCGGACGTCTGCGAACGTCTTCAAACCTCGAGTAAATGGCTTCAAACGTCTTATGAACGTTTTCGAACGTCCCTTGAACGTCTCACGAACATCTTCAAAAGTCTCATGAACGTTGTATAAAGTCTTTTGAAACTCGTCGAACCCCTCGTGAACGTCTTTGAAAGTCCCTCTTAAGAGTCTTCAAGACCCTCATTACTATCGTCAAACGTGTTATGAACGTCGTTGAAAGTCTCTTGACCGTGTTCAACAGTGTCTTAGATGTCGACAAACCGCTCGTGAATATTTTTGGAAGTCACTTAAGCATTTTCGACTGCCTCATGGAATGTCTTCAAACGTATTATGGATGTCGTCGTTAGTCTCTTGAACGTATTCGAAAGTTACTTGGACATCTTCAACCCCGCGCGAATTTCTCTGAACGTCTCTTGTTTTCGAATCTCTTGTGAATGTCTTCAAACGTCTTATGACCGTCTTTGAAAGTCTCTTGAACGTCTCACGACCATCTTCAAACGTCTAATGACCGTCGTAGAAAGTCTTTTCAAACTCTTCGAAACCCTCGTGAATGTCTTTGAAAGTCACGAGGGGTTCGTCGACATCCAAGACACTTTCGAACATGTTCAAGAGACTCTCAACGACATTCATGATACGTTTTACGAAATTCATGAGAGGCTTGAAGACTCTTACGAGAGACTTTCATAGACATTCACGAGGGATTGGAAGAGTTTTGAATGACTTTTTACGACGGTCATGAGACGTTTGAAGATGTTCGTGAGAAGTTCAAGGGACTTTCGAAGACGGTCATAAGGCGTTTGAAGGCATTCACAAGAGGTTCGACGACAAGAGACTTTTAAAGACATTTGCGAAAGGCTCGAAGATGTCCAAGAAACTTTCGAATACGTTCAAGAGACTTCTGACGACGTTCATATTACGTTTGAAGACATGCATGAAGGATTCGAAGACGCTTAAGAGACTTCCAAAAATATTCACGAGGGGCTTGTCGCCATCCAAGACATTTTCGAACATGTTCAAGAGACTTTCAACGACATTCATAATACGTTTGACGATATTCATGAGGGGCATAAAGACCATTGAGAGAGACTTCCAAAGACATTCACGAGGTGCTCGAAGAATTTCAAACGACTTTCTACGCCTTTCATGAAACGTTTGAAGATGTTCGTAAGATGTTCAAGGGACTTTCGAAAACGTTCATAAAACGTTAGAAGACATTTACTCGAGGTTCGAAAACGTTCGCACATGTTCGAAGGGGTTCAAGAGATCTTTGACGATATCCATAATACGTTTGAAGATGTTCGTGAGACGTTCAAGAGACTTTCAACGACATTCATAGTACGTTTGAAGACATTTATGAGGGATTCGAACACGCTTAAGAGACTTCCAATGGTACGTCCTAGCACTCTCGCCCTCCAAATATTCATATCTGGTACGAATTGTAATAATTATTAAGATTTTCTCCTCGCGCTAAACGCGCTCATTTATGTTTTTCTTGGGGTACATATTAATCAGAACGATCCATATATGGTCGATTTCACTCAGAAACCCTGTTATATACAATATTCATAAATATATCTTTAAATTTAGCACGCGTATATCTACCCGGATACTTTAGGGACAAACAGATCCCATAATAACCTTACTGCTAAGCTTAGCCGTATCTTCAGGGACGAGCACATGGGTGCTCGGATTAACTTTACAAATAGATTCATATACACGTACATATCTGTTTGCCTGTACACTTCTGGGACACGCACATGGGTCCCCGGAGTACCATACCATGATGTCTCATATATACTATGATGGGTATCGCGTGTTTCTGTAAGCGGAGGACGGGGGAAGGGGAAATAAATAAATGTTTAATCAATCTTAAAAATTCGAATAATTTTTAATTAACAAAGAATATGAAATGAAGGCTCGATACAAAGAAAAGGAATTTAAATTAATTAATTACAACAGGAGAAATGAAATGACTCGATATAATAAAAATAATAATAATAAAAATAACAATAATTTACGCGAATATTACGGGTTACTGGACACGCGAAGTCCCGACTCAATTTCTCGACCCGTTCTCAATTTTATATTTCGTATGTAATATTTCGGTATAATGTTGGGCGCCAGCCTTGCTCGGGCAGTCGCGCTTCACGCGACAACAAAGAAAAAATCAAAACAAATCCGCTCGGTTGCCCGGCGAGCGAGAGACTCGATACAATAGCGCGGGGGGGACGTCTCACGGGTGTCGGGGTACAGACGGGGTTCTCCGACTCGAGCCCGTTAACACCACGACTATTTTATTCCGTTACAAATCTTTTTACTCTATTTTATCATTTACTCGCAACAATATTTTATTCGCGATCATTCGATCGGTTCGGCCGTCGGTCGAGACGCGACCGCGGCTACGCGCGCGCGAGGGGAATGTTTCACGGGGGACGGCGGGGGATCCGCCACGCACCTTCTTACACGCGTTGGTTACGACACTCGCGATCGCAATATTTTATTCGTTACACTCTATTTTTCCGATCTTATTAATTTTACACATTCGATTTCGGCATGATTTCTCTATCGCTAGATTTTTCGTTACAAACGGTTTCGGTCGGCGACACGCACGGAGAGGACGACGATGGGAATTCACGGGAGGGGGGAGGGGACACTTCTTAAATCGCCCGAGCGATAAATTATTCCACTGAATTTACCTCGGCCCGGAGCCGCTCTCGCAAAATAAAGCAAAGGAGAAGAGACTTACTTGGTATGTCGGGTGAGAAGCGGAGGTCGCTGTCTCTCTTTCTCTTTCTCTCTTTCTTTTTCTTTCTCGATTCTTCGCTGCTTCGCTTGACCACGGTCGGACACTCAATGGCTGGCCACGCCGGCCGGCTCCTTCGCCTCGATCCACGCGGGCTGGAGACGACGAACCTCAAGATGATTTTCGGTCGATCGGTGGCTCGCCCTCCCGACCATCGCCGATGATCGATGCCCGAGTCGCCGAGCTCCCCGATCGATAATCGGAACAGTTTCCTCCGGGGCGTCGTGCTCCGGCAACTCGGGAGATGGCGGTGGTAGGCCGTCGGTGGCGAGCCCTATATCCCGCGCGGCCGAGTGATGGCGTTGGTATCGGCGGTGCGCCCGCACCGACGTGGCCTTACACGCCAGTCCGTGGCCATGCTCCGGGGGGACGGCGAGAAATTATAGGGGGTACGGGGAGGGAACGGGGAGGATTGTCGCGGATTCTATATAATCTAAAACTTAAGGCTAAACTTAAAATTAACATTTAATTCATTTTCGCGAAGGGCGCGGCGGAGATTGAGCCCCGGCGTGGTCACGCGGGCTCTTTCTCTAATAATTTAGTGACGTCACGTCACAACTCCCCCCT
The DNA here is from genome assembly GCA_951751655.1 of Ophion costatus. NCBI lineage: Eukaryota > Metazoa > Arthropoda > Insecta > Hymenoptera > Ichneumonidae > Ophion > Ophion costatus. The sequence continues at coordinate 11,131,147 of OX632361.1, read as the reverse complement.
GCTTAAATGGAAGTACCCCCCTCCTTTCTTTTTGTCAAGAGCGGTCCTTCCGTTACTTCTTTACTTCAGGGGAGGAGTGCGGGATGGGTAGGGGGGGAAGGTTGGCTAGAGTGCTCTATGGCTCACATTTTTGGCTCTAATACCGGCGCGGTACTTCTTACTCGATATCACAGACCTTGGTTACCTTATTGACAGCCTTATTTTTGCGATTGCCCTATGGGCTGTCGTCCGTCGCGTATTCAGTCTTGTTCTTTCCCTCCATCGGCTTCGTGACTCGATGGTGGCGGGGACTCACGGAGTGGCTTCCTTGGCCGTTCACCGTCGTTATTCCTAGTTGACTCGATGTTGACTAGCTGGTTACTGGATGGCGGCTTTTCCATCGCGGCGTCTTCTTTGGCCGTTCAGCGAAACTATTCCATGGCCGGGGCCATTGGAAGGGGGTATTTCGGGATTGGGACAGCAGTAGGTGGGGGTTGGGGTTTGGGCATCTTGATTAGGGACATCAGGATTGGAGGGGGTTTTGGGGCATCTGGATAGGGACATCGGGATAGAGGCACGCTTCTAGCAAAACCCAAGTTAGCACACAAAGCATAGCAAGCATTAATCAGCGCGCGTCTGTCCCTATTTGCACTGTTAACCGGGACCGAGGCAGATTCCAAGCCTGCAGTCTCGGGGAATACGGGGATGCTCCAACGTGGCCCATCCGGTGTCGCGAAGCTCCGCTCCGGATCACCGTGCAGGGACCACGTATCCGTTTTATAATCCACCCGCATTCCGAACAGTCTCAAAAAGTCAATCCCCATAACAAATTCGTAGCCTAACGCGGCTACGCGTACCGGAAGGGATTCTACTTTTCCTACCAAATCAAAGGTCAGCGTAACTGCCCCGTCCACCGGAACTAATGCCTCGTTGGCGACCCGAACGTCCTCCACTATCGGCTGCAAGTGGAGTCCTCTCCTCCTTGCCACCTCCAGTCCGAGGTACATCTTACTAGACCCAGGGTCTACCAACGCCAATAGGAGCTCGCCGCCTACGTTAAGCCATAGGTGATGGCGAGCGTCCGTACTTAGGGCTCCGATGAACATTTCCTCTTTTCCAGTCACACATTCCTCCGTACGGGGAGCCATATGTCCACAAGGGAACAAGTCTAAACTGTCTTTGCCGGGAGAGGGTTGGGCTGTCTGTTCCTGCCGCTCAGGCCATACGCTCGTCAGGGCGCATCCGGGCTGCGGCTTGGAACAGGGAATCTGAAGGAACTCTTCCTTCCTTAACAACCGGCGGGAGGCACAGGGGCTTACTGCCCTCCCGCCTGGGCGTTTCCCGAACGTTTTCGTTCGCAATTGCGACACGAGTTCACGTCGCATCCGGGCCATCCGCAAATCCTGCAAAATCGACCCATCTGCTGCGGGCAGTCTCGAAAACGATGTCCCGGCTGTCGACAGTTGTAACATCTCGGGCCAGGTCCCGTAGGAGTGCTGGTCCGAGGCTGACTCGGGGACGGGCTGGGGGGAATTCTCTGGGTATTCGGGGGACGTATCGGTGGTGGGTTTTTCCAGAGCGGAGGGGGGCGGGGGAAGGATTGGGGCTGTGGCTGGGGACTGGGTCTCTGAGGCTGGCTCGCCTTCAGAGGGTATCTGCCGGGACCTTTCGTCCAGGCGGCGGGGTCGGGGGCATTGGAGTGAGGGGTTTGGCTTGCCGCGGGGGAATGCGGCGGAGGGGTGGGGAAGGATTGCTTGAATCCGGAAGGTTCGACTGCCGCTGGAGCCTCCATGGCGGCTACCTTCACGCGGTTCTCCCGCTCCGGCTGCTTGTAAGCTGCCGAAGGTAGTATCGACTGTGCTTGCGTCGGTGGTGGTCGGTACGTTCTCGCCTTTTCCCTCAGCATTTCGCGGTGGCGTCCCATCCGCTGCAGCTCGAGGAAGTTGGTGATGTCCTTACGCTGAATATGCTCAGCGAAGTCCGGATGCAAGTTCGCACAGCAAATATCAAGTTGGGTCTCGATGGTCAAAGGCGGACTCAGATGGCTGAAGAGCGTCCGCATCTTGACGATGTATTCGGCGATGGGTTCTCCCGGACCCTGAGTGCGAAGCTCCACTTCGCGACGGAGTCGCTCCTGCAAATCCCCATGGCCGAATCGTTCCCGAAAATAGAAGACGAATTCTTCATATGTCGTCCAGCCATCTCGTTCTACCCGGAGCCATAAGAGGGCTTCCCCGGTAAAAGCCTCGGGAAGCGCCCTCAGCAAGTCCTCTTCGGAGAGATTCCGTGAGGTGCAATATTCATGCATCCGGCGTAGAAATTCTTCTGAATCCTCGTCCTTCTTCCCCGCGAATCGGGGTCCGAATTTTCTCCAATGGTCGATCCCTCGGTTATCCCGGGACCAATGGGTATCCGAGAGCGAGGGGGCATCGGATAGGGGGCGACCTCTGGGAGGGGGAGGGACGGAATGGCTTGGTCTTGCCAACGGTAGAGGTCCTATCCGAGTGCTATTACGGGGGCTCGGGGCTGCCAGGGTGTAGGTATCATGCGGCGGCCAGGTCTGGCTACCGCTAACCCTCAGCAGTCCTGTGGGTGCGGGGCTGGATGTGGGGAGGGCGGGGGAAGGTCTTTGGGGTGAATGGGGGGTGGGAAGGGCAAAAGTAACCGCTGTACGGTCGGGGGGGCCTGTTCCTGGTCTTCGGGGCGCGGGTGTCGGACTGAGTCGTCTTCTCTCCGACCTCGTATCCCGCTGGCCCGCCAGAGTTCGTGGAGATGGCGTCGGCGTCTGATTATCTTCTTCATTGCCCGGCGTCTCTCCTGCGAACCTCGTCGATGGCGACGTAAGCGACCTCCTTCGGATTTGGTCGCGGTCATCGGCTGGCTGTTGCCTGTGGCTTTCGAACGTCAGCGGGCGAAGCCGCATTTCCGTCAACGGGTCCACCAAAGCAGCTGAGAGTGTGAATGGGGGAGAATCTCCCCGTTCGTCCTTTGCTGCGTCCCACCTGATCAGGGCTCCTGGAACCCGTATCCTTAATTCGTGACGAAGGAGTCGATCCCTCACCTCGCTCTCCGTCCCGTCAATACTGAGAGCTGCCCTGTCGCAGGCTCCCATCAATTCTCTGAGTGTGGCCAGGCGGGCCACCTTCTGTCGTGCCATCCTCTCTTCCGTGGCCATTAATGAAAGATCCGCTACTTCCACGGAGAGAGGTGATCTCGCTCGTCGAGGGTCGTCTAGGGGGGATGTGGTCATAATGGGGGACGAGCATGTGGTGGTTGTGACCGTGCACGTGTTTACTGGGGCGTCTGCCATTTTGGCCGGGAATTATAACAAAAACACTTTTTTCCAAAAATAAATATACCCTGGAAGAGGTAGGGGAATATCCTCGACGTGTCGAAGGAAAAAAAACAACTAAAATAAATGAATTAAATAAACGGAACAAAAAAAAAATAAAATGAACTTCAATAACAAATTACTCTGTAGAATATTAATAATCTCCAATTTAATCTCAATTACGTTATTTTTCCACAGAATTATTCACGACGGTCTTTGCCGTACTTTCCGATACAAAATAAAAATTTTAATGATCGATACTCTCTTCCAGGCGTAGCTAGGGGAATTTTTCGTAAATTTATTTATCGGGTAATCCAAATAAAACGACGTAATAACCAAGCAAGTCGGGGGCTAGGGAAGGGGGAAACCGTTCGCGAGGGGCTCAGCGTCACGGTTTTAAGGGAGGGTATTGAGTTCCGAACAACAGAAAAAAAAATAAATGGCTGATTAACCCAAACGGCTTGAATGAAACTATTTCGTTTCAATTCTCAATTATACAAAAAAAAATGGAAAGTAGCAAATCTTGAAAAACAAGCAACGTTTGTTGGCTTGGCTTAATGCGACTTTATAACTTTTGTCAACGACTGAATTATTACTCTTAAAGAAGTAATTACTTCCATCCGAAATCACAAAAAAAAACAATTGTGCCCAAATTCCAATTTTTCTCAAATTTCCAAATTTCTCAAAATTCTCAAATTTCCACATAAATTTCTTAAATTTCCAAGAAAATGGAAATTGTTCGCTTCCTTATTTTTACCGTCCAACTGAATAATTATTCCTAAAGGGATTTTGTTTTCCCAGCCCAAGACACGAAGTGTCTCTTAAATTACTCAGAAGGAACCAATAAGAAACAACAAAAAAAGATTATTAACGCAAAGGGGGAAAGGGGTGAAAAAGGGGGCTGACCGCTCGCGAGGCGCTCCGCGTCACGGTCTTTATCGGGGCTTCGTAACAAAAAACAAATTACGTAAGGGTCATCAAATCAGCGAAACACACAAAAAATGGGGGGGGGGGGTATTCGTGGTCAGCGAAAAAGCGGGGAAATGCAAACAAAAGCAACGGGGTAAACCTAACGTCACTGTACCGTCATCGTCATCGCAAAAATATGGCGCAAGCTCAAAAAAAAAACAAATGCACAAAATCTCAATAGCGAAACAAGAAATCAGTACGCGAAATCTCGAATACAAAAAAAATGCAGGTACACAAGCTCAAAAATAATGCGAGACGAATAATCAATTCCAAAATAACGGCAGCAAAATCAATGTTTTTCAAAATATTTGTGGCACAGAAAAGCATTGTCCCAAAAGCAATATTACATTGCACCGAATTGCCAAAGCAATATAACAACAATGCTAATCTCTTAATATTTGCAAATCTGCAAAAATCGCAAAACACAAAAGAAATCGCCAAGCACAAAAATGGGTTTATTGGGTATGGGGAAAATGCGGTCGCCGAAAATACGCAAAAAAAAAATTCAAATCCTAAACACGAAAAAAAAAAATCTTATTTTTATTCCATCGTCAAAAAAAAACAATATTATTCGGGTGCGGGAACAAAATTATTTTATAAAATTTTTATTTTATTTTATAATTTTGTTAAATAATTTTTGGTATTTTTTCAAAATTATTCTACTCACTGGTGCGGTGGCGGGTCAGGCTATACCCGTCAAGGGTGGGGGAAATTCGGATTTCAAAAAAAAAACTTAAATTTCAACAATCCAATTTTTTAATCAAAAATATATAATTTTTAACGTAATGCCAGGAAAAGCGAAAATAAATTACGATTTCGAATAATAATAATAATCCCGAAAATTAATAATAATAAACGAGAAAAAGTTAATAATAATAACACTAATAACAAAAGTCGTGGTGGGCTCTTGTAAAAAAACGAAAGTTTTTCGGGCCCCACGTTGGGCGCCAATTTTATGATGGGTATCGCGTGTTTCTGTAAGCGGAGGACGGGGGAAGGGGAAATAAATAAATGTTTAATCAATCTTAAAAATTCGAATAATTTTTAATTAACAAAGAATATGAAATGAAGGCTCGATACAAAGAAAAGGAATTTAAATTAATTAATTACAACAGGAGAAATGAAATGACTCGATATAATAAAAATAATAATAATAAAAATAACAATAATTTACGCGAATATTACGGGTTACTGGACACGCGAAGTCCCGACTCAATTTCTCGACCCGTTCTCAATTTTATATTTCGTATGTAATATTTCGGTATAATGTTGGGCGCCAGCCTTGCTCGGGCAGTCGCGCTTCACGCGACAACAAAGAAAAAATCAAAACAAATCCGCTCGGTTGCCCGGCGAGCGAGAGACTCGATACAATAGCGCGGGGGGGACGTCTCACGGGTGTCGGGGTACAGACGGGGTTCTCCGACTCGAGCCCGTTAACACCACGACTATTTTATTCCGTTACAAATCTTTTTACTCTATTTTATCATTTACGCGCAACAATATTTTATTCGCGATCATTCGATCGGTTCGGCCGTCGGTCGAGACGCGACCGCGGCTACGCGCGCGCGAGGGGAATGTTTCACGGGGGACGGCGGGGGATCCGCCACGCACCTTCTTACACGCGTTGGTTACGACACTCGCGATCGCAATATTTTATTCGTTACACTCTATTTTTCCGATCTTATTAATTTTACACATTCGATTTCGGCATGATTTCTCTATCGCTAGATTTTTCGTTACAAACGGTTTCGGTCGGCGACACGCACGGAGAGGACGACGATGGGAATTCACGGGAGGGGGGAGGGGACACTTCTTAAATCGCCCGAGCGATAAATTATTCCACTGAATTTACCTCGGCCCGGAGCCGCTCTCGCAAAATAAAGCAAAGGAGAAGAGACTTACTTGGTATGTCGGGTGAGAAGCGGAGGTCGCTGTCTCTCTTTCTCTTTCTCTCTTTCTTTTTCTTTCTCGATTCTTCGCTGCTTCGCTTGACCACGGTCGGACACTCAATGGCTGGCCACGCCGGCCGGCTCCTTCGCCTCGATCCACGCGGGCTGGAGACGACGAACCTCAAGATGATTTTCGGTCGATCGGTGGCTCGCCCTCCCGACCATCGCCGATGATCGATGCCCGAGTCGCCGAGCTCCCCGATCGATAATCGGAACAGTTTCCTCCGGGGCGTCGTGCTCCGGCAACTCGGGAGATGGCGGTGGTAGGCCGTCGGTGGCGAGCCCTATATCCCGCGCGGCCGAGTGATGGCGTTGGTATCGGCGGTGCGCCCGCACCGACGTGGCCTTACACGCCAGTCCGTGGCCATGCTCCGGGGGGACGGCGAGAAATTATAGGGGGTACGGGGAGGGAACGGGGAGGATTGTCGCGGATTCTATATAATCTAAAACTTAAGGCTAAACTTAAAATTAACATTTAATTCATTTTCGCGAAGGGCGCGGCGGAGATTGAGCCCCGGCGTGGTCACGCGGGCTCTTTCTCTAATAATTTAGTGACGTCACGTCACAATACATACATATACACGTACCTGCATGCTTCAGGCACATATACGAGAGTCCCTGCAGTACCTCATATAATAATTCCGTATGTCTATTTCCATGCATACTTTAGGGACGTAAGTCCTCTAACTAACTTCAATGAATATAAATATATATACATACTCTAGGACCTCAGAGTCCTCATGTACCATTTGTATACTCATATGCATACTTCGAAGGCATTAGTCCTCGCAATATCTTTAACGAATATCTATACATATATACAGGGTGCGCCAGAGAAGCTTACTTATCTGAAAGGTCAATAAAAACAAAAGTACTTCAATTATTTTTTTAATTTTTTTTTTATTTGAGAATACAATATCCCAATTTTTTTTTCATGTAGTCTTGAAAATGACATCGGATAAATGGCGACCCCCATTGCGCATACACTGATGAAGTCGATTTTTGAAATTCGTATCCACTCTTTGCAGCATATCAATCGGTATGTTGGCAATGGCGTCGCGAATGTTGTTCTTGAGGTGTGCTATGGTCCGTGGTCGATCGACATAAACCAGAGATTTCAAATAACCTCATAAACAGAAATCGCATGGAGTCAAATCTGGAGAGCGTGCCGGCCATTGGAGATCGCCTCTGAGAGTTACCGCGCAGTTACTGTGAATAGAGCTCGTTACAGGAACATGATAGAGGAATTTTTTCTTCCAAGACTCGAAGAAATGAACGTTAGGAACGTGTGGTTTCAGCAAGATGGAGCCACAGCACACAGAGCACGAGACTCAATGAATTTGTTGCGACAACATTTCCCCGACCGCCTCATCTCTCTCAGAGGCGATCTCCAATGGCCGGCACGCTCTCCAGATTTGACTCCATGTGATTTCTTTTTATGGGGATATTTTAAATCTCTGGTTTATGTCGATCGACCACGGACCATAGCACACCTCAAGAAAAACATTCGCGACGCCATTGCCAACATACCGATTGATATGCTGCAAAGAGTGGATACGAATTTCAAAAATCGACTTCATCAGTGTATGCGCAATGGGGGTCGCCATTTATCCGATGTCATTTTCAAGACCACATGAAAAAAAAATGGGATATTGTATTCTCAAATAAAAAAAAATTTAAAACAATAATTGAAGTACTTTTGTTTTTATTGACCTTTCAAATAAGTAAGTTTCTCTGGCGCACCCTGTATATATATATATATATATATATATATATATATATTGAATCGTTTCGCGATTTTATGCGAAAGCTTTCCTTTCGTTTTCGAGGCTTTGTTCACACGGATGTCCGGGAAAACGAGGATACGCGGCGAATTGATTGCCGGTGGAAATTTTTGGGGTTCCCGTAGCCTCCTGGAGGGCGATGTTCGTTTTCGGTGCCAGGAATGATGAAGCGGATTTAAGGTGATTTTTAGGAGATGCCTCAGTGGTTTTGAGGGTCTCAGAGACGCCTATTGTGATCCGTCATCATTGGCATTCGATATTTCGGATTCTTGAGAGTTAGTCTCGGGTGGTGCAAACAATGAAAATTGTTAGTGTTTAATTCCGTGAGTTTACTGGTATTTGATCGGGTATAGCGACGTTTACGAGGATCTGGAAAGGTCGGCGAGAAAAGCTGCCTTGGTAGGAGTGACGAGGATAAGGCGATTCATGCGAGGTGTAGCGCGCACGCGGTTCCACGGGCGCGCTCTCTCTCCTGTTTCTCTCGCTCTCTCGCTCGCACTCGCACAGACCGCGAGCGTCGTCGGTACGCGTTACGCCGTTTTCGGGACTGCTTCTGTAAGAAGAATACGAGTACCCGTTGAATTTGATTCGTGTCGATTTGTATGGCGGTATTTCCAGTTGGCACTCGTTGCCAAATGCAACTAAGCGCATGGGTGCCACGCCGTGTCGCTCACGCGCTAGAGATACTAGCGTTTTAGTAATGCGCGAACTCGAAGAGGACTTGTGCTCTCCGAGGGCGCATAGCGGGGCTGTCCGGAAGGGACGGCTGACCTCCTCGGTGCAAGGCGAGGAGGACCAAGAACCAGAGAAGCTGGTTATAGGAGTTCCCTCTTGTGCAGCGAAGCGCGATCGGCACTTCTCGGATTGCACACTCCGAGTGTACGTGCGTCGGATGAGTAGTGTGGCGATCGATCGTCCAAGCGACAATCGATCAGGCGTTCTTTCTAGTTTTCCTGACTATCAATCCCCACGACGACTCTATTTCCGAGGTCGGACTTCCAGCGCCATGCTGGGGCTTTCCAAGGAAATAGAGTATCTAACCCGAAGCTGAGGTTGTCCTAGGATGGGACCACGGCGACGGCAGCAAGGTCCCCATCCTGTGATACGAGATTTCGGATGATGGTGACTCCACGTAAGATAATGAGTAATTTTGCGACAGACTGCCGCTCTGACTCGTGCACGCCCTTATATAGCCCCAGGCCCGTTAGGAGAAATTCCATTTCTCTCGCGGATCCGGAGGACCAGGTAGGGAATCACGCCGCCGAGGAACACTCCGATGGTGCGGTGACAGCGTTGGTAATTTACAGGACGTTCGCACACTATAGCCATTTCGAGGGGTAAGATATACCCGATTATTCCTCTCAAGGATATTAGGCGCGCATTCGGTGTGAGGAGGCGTCGCGATGAATCTTGGTCGCACTCTCGGTATGATAGGAGTGGTCAAAGCACAGGATGCGCGATATGTACTGCTAAAGGCGGGGACTCTTGCGAGTCCGCGGTGGTCTTGCTCCTCGCGATGGGCGGAGCCTCTTGCGAGTCCGCGGTGGTCTTGCTCCTCACGATGGGCGGAGCCTCTTGCGAGGTGTCGCGGGCTCGCCCCAATTCTTACCGCAAGTGACCTGCCCGGCTGGCGACATGGCCGGTCGCTCCGAACGCTGGCCAGAATACGCAGGTATCGCGTAAACGGGTTGATGCTATCGTATTCTGTGTGACGGTGGCTTGGCTGTACAGCCGAACCATTACAATATATAGATATATACATATACGTACTCCATACGCTTCAGGGACATGTGCCCCAGTCCCGAGGCAATAATCGATACATATCTACTTTCATGCATACTTCGGGGACATAAATTCTCAAAGTAACACACATGAATATACAGATATATATAGACATACTCGGTAAACTTCTGGGACATCCAAGAGAGTCTCCGGAGTATGAATAACAATAGTAATACCTATACTTACATGTATATTTCGGGGACATTCACGAGTCCCCGAACTAGTATCCGACATATCTATGTATATTCGTGTTGGCCATAACCCAATGGTCCTAGAAGTAAGGAATATTGTCATATCTATATTATGTATATACTGGGGACGCGATAGACCTCGAATAACCCGCGAAACTGTTCCCAAGCGGTCAGCTTTATCGCGAGTTTTCTCACAGACCTCCTCGGAGTTTGGTCACCATGTAGTCTGCACATCCTGCCGATAACGAGAAATATCCATTCGATTGCCCATGTATAACTCGAGAAAAATAACGTTATCAGTGCTAATATTCGGTTACATGGGGGCCGAGCTTGAGAGCGAGTGTAATGACGCCGAGCCCTTTGTCTCAGCGACAAAGAGGGCGAGGGTACATATTGCGCTCCGGGAGCTGGCCAGTCAGTTTCGTCCAGTCTCTCCAACAGCGCGCATCGCAGAGTCGACGCTCTGAAAACCGGTACATTTATTTTATCTTATATTCTTTTGGAGTTTACCCCGGTCTCTTCGACAGTGTAACTATAAGTCTTTGTAAAACCGGTATTAATTGTTTAAATAAAAATAAAAGTAAAAGGAAACATAACGAGTCAAACATTGCAACGAATAACTTACGAAATTTATATTATTTTCTTTATTGAATGTAACTACGCTTATTTACGTGTAACATACACAATTGTCTATATCACCTTTGATTTCTTCGCGCTCTTAAAATCACGCACAATACGGCGACCGCGCAAAGATGTAACATTTTTCGAGCAAATAATTAAAATATATTTGCCTGTCGTTCGTGCGTGAAACCACGCAACGAAGAAATCATCGTAGTGCATTTCTTTTTCTTTCTCTCGTTCTCTCTCTTCCTCTCGCTCACGCCATTTTTCCTTACGCACGTATTCGTCTCACTCATAAAACGTACCTGTCCAAAATTGGACAAATCTCGAAGTGTTTTACGAGGCTTGGAAAAGTTGACGCACGAACACGCCACATCCGCTGACTCGCCGTAATCTGGCAAGTTAGCGACTGGCACGGTTAACCCGGTGCTTAGTGTTCGGACGTCGATTTCTCTCGACCTTGGCATTTGTATTCGCCGCTGGCCGCCAATCGCCGTAACCGGGCGGTGGTGGAGCCAGACGTAGCGAGTCGGCGGTGCGGTAATCTGGCACGCACTAGACTCGCTCAGCGTGCCAAATGTAGTTTCATATTAATCCGTACCTATGCGTTAGACGAGTACGTTTCCCGATACATCCGCTCAGCAAAAAAAAATACCATTTTCCGAGGAATTCGGAAGAGTTGCCGCACGAACACGCCACACCCGCCGACCCGCCGTAATTCGGTAGGCCAGCGACTGGCACGGTCACACCGGTGCTTAGTGTTCGGGCGTCGTCTTCCGTCATTCTCAACATTTGTTCTCGCGGCTGGCCGCCAATCGCCGTAACCGGGCGGAGGTGGAGCCAGACGTAGCGAGTCGACGGTGCCGTAACCTGGCACGTCGTGCACTCACTCAGCGGTTGAAATAATTATAAAATCTGTATATGTATATTTTTATTTCGAAGCGAACGTATCCCTCATAAAATTAATCCAGTCCTCGTAGACCCCGACTGCTCCCAAAAACACCGGCATCCCCGGGCCATCGCACTCGTACGAGCACCGGGTAGCCGTCTGGGCAACGACAGGTCGGATCGAACTGGAACATCTTGGCGATTCTTGGACAAATTCGGTCACGGGGTCGAGTAATATTGACCCGCTACGTACCGCCGCTCGTTCTCACCAAGGTAAGCACCATTTCACGCTACTTTCTTATTTGCCTACCTGTCGCTTAATGCGTCAAATTATACACCAACGACTTTACCAAGCGCCTATCCCAAGTGGGCACATTCCCGCTTAAACGTGGCGCTTTCTTCTCCAACGGTAACTTACCGTCACATAAGTCACATACGACTTGAGTAGTAGGGCTGGAGCGGTTCTAACCCAGGGATCTCAGGGGGGAGCGGGGCGGGGGAGTCGAGCGCGGGGAAGCCGCGGTATGCATGGCGGAGGGGGGGGGGGATCCAGCATGCGGCAGCCGAGTGCGGGGTTGTGGTGGAGAGGGAGGGGGGGGGGGGGGGGGGGTGTTGGGGAGTGGGGAGGCTAGTTTTTGGTGAGGATATCTTCCAGGCGATAGCTGGACCCGCTGGCGAGAGGGGAAAGGCGCTGTCGGCTCTGTGGGGGAGGGGGCATCATAGAGTCGCGTTTCCTTGAAAATCTGATAATTTATTATCAACATTAAAGATGTAAGCGGAGCATTTTTGTCTAGACTATTAATAGGAGTTCATATATATGAAAAACTTGTACAAATGTGTGCATGTGTGTGTGCGTGTGCGTGTGCGCGTGTGTGTGTGTGTGTGTGTGTGTGTGTGTGTGTGGAGGGGGGGGGGTTCTGCACGCGGCAGCCGAGTGCGGGGTTGCGGCGGACGCGTGGGGGGGGGGGGGGGTGTTCGAGAGTGGGGAGGCTAGTTTTCTGGTGGCCGAGATTGGGGGAAAAGGATCCAACACGCGAGAGAAGGGACAGAGTCAATGTAACATACACGTTTTGTTATTATAACAATCACTTTTTATTTTTAATTTGTGTGTGTGTGTGTGTGTGTGTGTGTGTGTGTGTGTGTGTGTGTGTGTGTGTGTGTGTGTGTGTGTGTGTGTGTGTGTGTGTGTGTTCGCGCATGCGTTACAAAATGAGTCTCTATTCACAACCCGTGTCACCAAACTGAAACAAACAAGAAAACAGATATTTATTTTTTACATAAACTTATTTCATTCTTATGATTCAATTCACAACACTCACAATGATTTTTGACCCCGTGCATCTCAAACACGCGGATTTCGGCATCGCTTGGAATAAAGGCTCTCTGCAGTCCTTGCAATATTTGCCCTCAATGAATTTTAGTATTTCAACGGTGTGGACGCGGACCTCACGCATTTCCGTAAAGACGCCTCCTGCATTGGCGAAACACGATATGCACAGCGAAGTATCCATGTGCACGCCTTCATAAAACAGATGATGCACGCAAACTTTGTCCATATCGTTGAAACTATTTACGGCCACTCTATTTAAATAGCGTTCCGAGTATTCATAGTGTTCACCATCATCACTATCACTCGCATAATCCGAGTCATCCGAGATGACTTGATCGTCGTTATCGTCATCGTTGGCGTTGTCGACATCATCATCATCATCTTCATCGTTAGCGTCGTCGTCGACGTCGTCCTCAATGGCGATGACCTCAGGCTCTTCATCTTCAATAACGATGACGTCGGGCTCATCAGAATCGTCCGGTTCGGTAACTCCATTGTTGACGTCCATGTTGGCGTTGTCGACATCATCATCATCATCATCTTCATCGTTAGCGTCGTCGTCGACGTCGTCCTCAATGGCGATGATCTCAGGCTCTTCATCTTCAATAACGATGACCTCGGGCTCATCATAATCGTCCGGTTCGGCAACACCATTGTCGAAGTCCATGCGGCGTTCACCACCGTCATTGATTTCAACGACGTCATTATCATAATAGTGATATTCAGCTAAATATACATCGTCAACCACGATCATTTCGTCTTCACTATCCGAAATCACGATTTCTTCAGCCATTTTTTATCTTTCTCACGCTATCTTGTCGATGTACAGTCAAAAAGTGCACTCTCCGGAGGTTCGAGACTATAATGATGAAAACTGCTGCCCCAAATGCCCTTTTGGGGAAGTGCATATTTTCGAATCCCTATAGGTTTTTTCTAGTATGGTGGGGATGCCTATCTGCTGTTCGATTTTTTAACATAGTACGAGAGATGGAAAGCGCTTTCGCACGTGAACAAAGGCGAAATACGAAAAAAAAAAAAAACGTCTCTTAAGAAGTTACGTAGAGGGCTAAGAAAAAGTGGATGAATTTATCTAGATGTTCTTTTTTTTTCAACTATCTGGACGGAGGCTCATGTCCGAGACACTGTTATACACTGCAACGTTTCAACCACCTCGTCCAAAAGTCTCAAATTTTACGACTCTTTTTTTTCTTACGTCGAGCGCCAGGGACCGTCATACCCTATCGCTTCGCATTTGTAATTGACTACATAGTGCAATGCTTTTCTACGTAAATTCTATACCAGACTTCGAACTGTAATACATTCATCGAAATCGATTCAGTTCAGATTATTTCTTGAGGGATTAACAATTTTATTGTACATTATAAATAAATATAATGAAAAAAAATAAACACCCTTTTTTGGGGAATTGGGGGGGGGGGGCTTTTTGGCTAATTTTTTCACCCTCACACCCCGTGTCCTAAGTGTCACGGTATTTAAAATATGATTTTTGTTCCGTTTTTTTTTAATTACCCGAAATTTCATCGGTATAACTTTTCTGTTTGTAGTTGGAATAGCACGAAATTTTTTTTGTCGTATTCTGCAATGTATATTTATTATAAATCATTAATTGATACAATTTCATTCAAGAAAATGACTCTTGACCTTCGAAACTCTTAAAATAGTGTAAATGGATGAAAAATTTCAACTCCTAAATTCATGATAAAAAAACTATTCTCTTTATTTTGACCACGTAATGAACTATTTCCATGACATGTAGCATACCGTTAGGAAGGGTAAAAACTAGAGAACTTTTTAAAACACAGCTAAGTTCAAAGTGGCTTTTAGTTTTTTTCACAATGAATTTGGAAGTTGACATTTTTATACATTTACGCATTTTTCAAGTCTTTGGAAGCTCATAAGTTATTTTCTTGAAACCAACTGTATCAAATAATGATTTATTTGTAATAAGCATGCATTGCAGGATACAACAAAAGTTATTTCGTGCTATTACAACCACAAGCAAAAAAAGTTATGACACTCATCGTGCAGAAAGTACCTCATATAATTAAATACGTTTTTTTCAATATTCTTTTTTCATTACTTCATTGTACAAGCCCATCATAGCTATTTGTGCATAAGAGGAACTATGTTTTACGTTCTCATACTCCATTCAGGCAATGTTTCGATTTTAATGCAATGTTTTTATCGTGTTACCTATATTCGGCCATAGCAGACGTCAGCCATCTACTCTCAAAATGATATCATTTATTTTTCACATTACGTTGACTTTGCCGGACTAATCTTGGATACATCTGGCGCGCGACGGGACCGCGATTAAATTTACGGCATCCGGTTCATTTTATGCAGCATTCTCCACACGGATGGAGCAGCGTGCATAGTTACACTCAGAGTCAGATTCGATTAACGCGAACCCACGCGAATCCCGTCTCGTTCGTGCAATTCCTGAAGCATATAATTGTGGTATACGTACGTTTGGTCGTGTATGAGCCTGGAGATACACACACACATACATACGTATATTTATATATATCTATTCAATAACGATATATTACAACTCTAACGCCTGGATTATTGCACTAGTGTTCATGAAGATTCCAAAGCGCGGACCATCGGTGAAAGCTTCTCATTGCAGTTCTTACCTCGTTTGTATAATTCCGCTTATTTATTCATCGAATCTCTTCGCTATCGCGCATATTCGCGTTTCGTTAAGGTTGTTACGAGGCCAGGTAAAAATGCGACCACCGAACTGAGATTTTTTTTCCGGAGGTATAAAACCCCTTTGTCGAGCATTCATTGCAGTTTGGGTACGATCCATAGTAACGTTTTCGAGAAAAAAAGATCGGAAACTCGACATACATAGTGGGCTGATCACATTACACTTATGGAAACGGCTCGATTATCTTTCAGTACATTATTTATACCTGCTAATAAAAGCCTACTACTGAGCTGATCTTTCTTTTTTTTCTGAACTGTTATTTGTAGAAACATCGATTTTAATAAGACACTTTGTACTTCTTTGGTCATTTGCTAATTTGGTCATTTAGGAACATTATTTAAAATATAAATCTTAAATAACAATCTCGAAAATTATTTGAAAAGCCCCAACTTGGAACTATCCCCTTGGGTACTCTTAGGGTGCTGTGTTGCAAAGAGTATGCAGTGAGAACGTTTCATCGAAGCTACGACTGCCCATGAGAGCGGAGTAGTGGTAAGGAATTGTGATAAGAGTGGGCACTTTTTGGGTGCGTACTCTTACCAAATACGTGTTTTTAGTGTGTGGTCACTATCATTTTCGGAAGCAAACAAAACAGCGACATAATCTCTCAATAAAAACATTTGGATAACAAAATGTTAAGTACAATAGTATTCGTTGAGTGCAAATTAATCGCAAACCTTACAAAACGAGTTTAAAATTGTTAAAAAATAAGATCATACACATTGACAATCGATTATTGGTCATGAAATTGGAAATAGATACCTTAAGGAAGCGAGTTGAGGTCCAACACCTTGACATGACATATGCCAGTGACAGGTTAGGTGGTGTTGCCAACACAAGAAAAATTTAAACGATTAGGAGCACTGTCCACCCTTAGGTAGCGCGCACTATTTGGTGGCTCTACCCTACGGCTTGACCAATCATCGGACTAGTCCTTGGTACCGTGAGAATAAGGATTTATAGCTTCATTATCAAATTATTGATGTTTTCGACGGGAACGACAAAATACAGTCGAATTTTTTTCAAACAAAAAAATTTTGTAGAATGTCGGAAAATCAATAAAGTTTTTGATTTCTTTCAGATTATAGACAGCTTGAGTTAACACTTCTCCTTTTCAGCGAATAAATTTGTACACGGTCCGATATTCGTTGTTGACAGCTCCTCGGATCGACTTTGAGGTTATGCACGGGGCGCGTATGTCTGTAACTTCGCGACACTGCTGCCAATCTGAGCATTATCATATGCCACGATTCACGACCTTGCCAATTCATCTCGCGTTAATCGAGCGAGAAAAAAATTATAGAAAATAATTATACAAAGTGAAGAAAACAGATGTAATCATCGATTGTTGGAAAATGCGTATTTTTATAAATAGTTCTAAGACCATAGTTCGAAAGCGTACGTTAAACATGACGATTATTTGATAAGCAACAGTTGGCAACAGTCAATCAGCCCCATGCATAAGCATAGAGCCCTCCGCTCACGCTTCACCCCCGCCGACTGGAGCCCATAACAACCTTAAGTCTGATCTTTCATTATTATTCAAAATAGGTAGGTACATTCTTCATGATCATCGCACGATGCAACCACGCAACGCCTGAATTACTTTTCCCCGAGAATAAATGTCGTTATTTTTCGTGCGACGTGTGCACCATGCTGCATCGAGGTATTGGTGAGGATTTCGACCGCGTGATCAATTTTAGTTCGCGCGAAGGAATTGTGACTACGGGGTGAGAAAAATTTGTGCAAACTACTGCATACACATATATCGACATATAAATACGATCCAGCGACCACCTCGCCCATTTTTTCCCGTTATCAACGGGATTTGTATTTACTGTTGGTATCGCGATTCAATTGTTATATGCGCGTATCTGCATCCAATAACTTCCCGAGGCTTCTATTTCGTGGAATTTATTTCCAGCGCGAACGGCATATGTCAATAAATAGATTGACGGGGTGAAAATTCAGTTTTTGTGGATTGCACGCGGTGATGCAACCCCCACGATCTGCAAGCTCGCTTGTATTCCAGCAGAACCGGAGTGGCGTAAAAAAAACGCACGTATATGAACTACAGTGTGGAATGCCACGAAGCTTTTTCACCCGCTTTCCCCTTTCGTCGCGTACGTTTGCTAATTGTATACGACCATGTTTTATCCGCCCGTCCCATATGTTTTATTCGCCATTCCATCGGCCGCCGGAAATTCTCGTATTTCTCTGCACAATCACGCTACCTACTCCATTTTCATGGATTTGTAACGAGAGCGGACTCGTGAATAGCGGGTGTGATGTTTTACTCTCGTTCGAATCTGTTTGTCTCATCGATGAGACTTCCCTTTGATCCAGCCGCGGGCGGGAGTTCGATTGTATCGAAAATTACTCGTCGACTCAATTATTTTACGCGCTTGGGGAGTTCGAACTCGGGGTGTCGCGATGCTCGATCATCTTACCATGGAGAATTCATCATCGTGGGTATTTTCGAAAACTTGTACTCTCTGTTGTTGTCCTCTGAGGTTTTTGAGGGCGCTGATTACGAATCTGAACGCAAAATTCAGGAATTCACAATGACGAACAAATATGGCGAATGAAAATACAAATAATACAGATTGATTTAG
This sequence comes from Ophion costatus, assembly GCA_951751655.1. Taxonomy (NCBI): domain Eukaryota; kingdom Metazoa; phylum Arthropoda; class Insecta; order Hymenoptera; family Ichneumonidae; genus Ophion; species Ophion costatus. The sequence goes on along the minus strand of OX632361.1, from coordinate 11,112,971 downwards.
ATGAAACTCGGTACTCAAGCTTCATATATTTCCACCTATTTTTTGTATTATGCTCCATGTTATTGAATTCACCATGAAAAATTCCTTCATTTTGAGTTCAGCATCACACTCAGCGTCCCCGAAAACCCCCGAGTACCAAGATTCATCCAAATCGAGCTGTTTTTTGCACTTTCGAGCGCCATATTAGATCCGCCACTCATTTTTTTTTTTAAATTTTGTGTTGAGATTTGTAATAAGCGACCTCGATAATCCCAGAGTGCCAATTTTTATCGAAATCGAGTAAAATTTTCTATCTTGGTCTGCCATTCTAGCACCGCCATTTTGAATTTTCAAATTTAAAGTTCAGATTCGTAATAAGCAACCTCAAAAATCCCGGAGTATTAATTTTCATACAAATCGAGCAAAGTTTTTGATTTTTGTCCGCCACATTGGCGCCGCCATTTTGAATTTCCAAATTTTGACTTCAAATTCAGATTCAGCGAGTCCGAAAACCCCCGAGTGAGGCTCTGATTTCAGATCAGAGCAAGTTAAATAGGGAAATAAACGTTGACGCACTATTGCATCAATGCCACACGGGGCACGGAATTTTTTGACGCACTATTGCGTCAACGCCAACGAAGGGGTTAAAAATGATGATCTTTAATCTTTACTGAAAGATGAAAGACGACACGACGAATATGAACCAAAAACTGTCTCTATCAACGATAAATCCCGCTGATCCCTTGACAATGCTGTGCAGGATTTTCTTCGAATTCGAGGGATGAAGCGGCTCTGTATTCTCCAGATACTCCCCTCATTTGCATTTCATGGTGGGAACGGCAGTCGAGTCACGTTGATTAATTTTCACGAAAGCCCAAACGGCCACGATGCGATCAATTCTCCAATAGTTTTCTCCGCGCGGCCTTCGATCGATCATTTCATGATGGAATCGAGGCATTAGCGCACAGCCTCTCTTTGACAGGGGATCGAATCATCTTTGGGGATCTCAAAGTAAAAGGAGAAACGGCGATCACAGCTCGTGAAGCAGCCTAAACATATCGATATGAGCACGTACAGGGAATCCAGGTCGGGAAAAGCCTAGAGCTAGGCTGAGTTATTGAGGCATCGGTATATCCAGGAGACATAAGTGGCCTGGCATGGTATGCACACGCCATCCGCCAAGGGAACGATGTGACGAGCTCACATACGCCGGGGCCCCGTTCTCGTTGGTCGACGAGGCTGCCACTGTGTACGTTCCGCCACCATTAATACAGATGTTACTTTGAAGCTAGGCAACCCGTCTTTACAGCAAAGCCTTGGCCACGTACGTATTACACGTATAGCCACATGCACGCCCAGTGCCCACGCCACCACGTTGGCTACCCGTTCGCCTGTGCACGAGCCAAGCCACGATTGCCTCGCTTCAGCCTCGCATGCTTATCGCCACTGTGTATCTCCTTGGTTCTCGGGTGCTCATCTACGTTGTGAGCCTAGGTTTACAGTGACCGAGTTCCTCGCGTCCGTACACGTATATGACCGGACTGATATCAACACCGACGGATTCTGAGATTTATGGCGCAGGCACCAAAGACTCGGCTTCTAATAACTCGTCTGCGAAGATAAGGGATCAGCGTTGAATGTATTTCATTGCTGGCGCAGGATTGGGAGTCGTGTTAAAAGCCTCGGAGGATGTTAGGCCGTGACTGAAACATCGACATCGCAACCGATAGGTCTGGATGCACCCTCGTATGAAATTTACCCTAGACCTCATGAGCCTTTTTTGCTAGCGTATGGCATCAGTCGATATACACCCTATGCCATCCTCGCCTGTGAAATCAAGCCTGCGGGAAGACAGAGCCATATCAGTATATTCATTTCAGGTTTTTTTTAGAGTCACGATAATGACTGTTGACCACTTTGTCTACAGCTACGAATTCAACAGTCATTCAGTAATGGACAGAACACATTTTTGGCCATCTTCTGCGTTTTCATATGTACGTGATGGTATTTTTTGATGTTTTGGTACTGGAACATTCCTTTGGAGATTGCAGAAAATCAGCGGACCTTTTTGGAATTGAGACCATTTGGAAGTTCCGCCGGGCGTAGAGATCCACCGCGGTCATGTGTCCGAGGGTCCAGATGAGCTGAAACAGGGTCCCTAATCAACTGTTTTTATAGGCTTCTGACATTTGCCGAAAAGGCTCACTTTTAGCGCCTGATCCACTCAGTCCTAGGCACGATGAGATCATCCAAATAGTCAAAAATAGATGCCACCTGAAAAATACTTCGGTTCAAGCTTTACAGTGGAGGTAAAAGCATATACGAACATTCTACATAATCTCAAGGTATAATCAGAGCTTTAACGGTTTCTCTAACCGTCCGTAGTGTCTTCATTGTTTTCTTGATCCATATTTAATTTGCAAAGGATCCGATATTGCCCCTCCATTTCCTCCAACCCAATGAAAACCAGCTTGGAAAGCACTATACGCAAAATTTAATTTCCTAGGACATACGGACCATCCACCACGTCAACAGACATAAAACAGCCGCACAGCTCTGTGCCTACAATCGGCAAAAGATACAGCCCAGCGTACCTAAGAATCGCATCATCCCAATGACGATACTCGTTGCGTCAGAACATTGTTATCGCAACGTAAGCACGATCTTATGCTCGGCGCGGGGAGGGGAAAGGAGGGATTCGGTATAAGCGGCAAACACGTAAAGCTCTCGGTCGATACCAGGATCGAGAGGGCGCGAGAGCATGGGAGCAAGATATATAGAAGACCCGATGGAATGACGGGCAGGAGTGACGGGCAGCAAGTGTTCCGTAATCTAATGAACCCTTTCCAGCGGCCGACAAGGCGTGCCTAATCGCTGACAACGCTGACAGCCCGGAGACGCTTGAACTCCGCCCTGGCGCGCACACGCCTGTTCTCTCGCGCCCCCGCCATTATTCCTGTACGTGGCTGTGTTAGCCTCCGTGCTTCGCGTCTACCCGGATGATTATACATATATAACGTATCAGCTATACACTGTCTGTACACACGAGAAACCAGAATCCTACGCCATTGAATGTATGTGTCTAATGAATATGTGGAACACTGTAGCTATCTTTCTCGACGCTTATCCAAAGAAAAGCTATCATCCCAGGCTGTTCCTGTTCCATTTGTCACCAATTTTCCCTAATTTCTAACATTTAATTCAAAATGTCACTCTAGTGCAGCCATCATTCCATTCAACGAAGTATACATAGCTGTTGACTTTCGTTTGACGACAGGTGCTCCATTCTGATCAATCAAACGGAAACCCGATAACAGAGGAGCCAAGAAGACGTATATAAACGCATCAAAAATGGCATGGACGGAGATCACTTATTTCCCAAGTAATCGACCCACCGATCGATCATCCATTAATCAAGAAATCGTTAACTCGGGTGCCACATAAGGGTGTATATCGACTGATGCCATACGCTAGCAAAAAAGGCTCATGAGGTCTAGGGTAAATTTCATACGAGGGTGCATCCAGACCTATCGGTTGCGATCTGTACAGGTCTCATGTCCGTGATTTGATGATCCGCATGGACGTGGAGTTCTGACAGCTTCTTCGTTGGGAGGAATTCCGCCATCAGGCTGACTTTGTTGATATTTGAGAGATCCATTTTCACTCTTTTTCAAAGTTCTTTTCGGAGAAGTTGATGGTGCGGTGGAATAGTGCAGTCTGAGCTTGGTCCATGAAATCATAAGCTCCCTCGTAGCCCCTCCACTCAGATTTTGAAAACTTCTCCCCACTTATCCAATCATAGGCGCGTTTAACAGGTTCAAACACGTTCGAAGAACCCCGCACGTAGAGCAGTTCCCCCCTCGCAACACTTTCCACAGCCCCGACGTTGGGGTGGGGGACCATCAATGTGATCCTTCATCTGTGGCGTATTATAATGCTCCATGCATGGAAGATACGATATCACTTCACTATCGTTCCGATGATGCTCCGGCAAACGATCCCACAGTAAACCAATAAAGTTACCCCAATACTTTAGGAGCAAGACCTTTGGAACTTGTTCGAGCTCGTTTTTGGTCAAGTCTAGGGGGTGCTTGGCCGGATGCACTGCGTACATACTCGCACATCTGAACATCTTGACGTAATGTTGTGGAATGAAACCTCGACGGGTTGAAACTTATTTTGGAATAACGCCGCAGCTGCATGCAATAAATAAAGCATTTTATGGGCTTTGAAGGGCCACCCTTCATATGGGAACTATCGTTATCTCACTCCCGAGAATTTTCCTACAGCGGCTTCCCCCTCTCGCCCGCGGGTCCAGCTATCGCCTGGAAGACAGCGTTACCAAAAACTAGCCTCCCCACTCTCTAACACCCCCCTCCCCCTCCCCCGCCGCCACAACCCCGCAATCGGCTGCCGCGTGCAAGATCCACCCCCACCCCGCCATGCATACCACGGCTTCCCCGCGCTCGAACCCCCCCCCCCGCCATGCATACCCCGGCTTCCCCGCGCTCGACTCCCCCGCCCCGCTCCCCCCTGAGATCCCAGGGTTAGAACCGCTCCAGCCCTACTACTGACTTGATTCATTACATTCCGTACGTTCGTAGCACTCTTCCCATTCGTATATTCAAATCCTGAAAGGTAAATTAAAAGACGATTAATTATCGATTAAAAATGGGACCCACGACGAAACACCAAAGACATTCACGAGGGCTTTGTCGCCATCCAACTTCGGTATTGCTGGAATTGTGTGGGTTTGTTTGGGATTTTCACCCAAACAACTCCAGCAAAACTCAACTTCAACTTCGATTTATAGATGTCGTCGAAGATCGCATTATAAACTCGACAGCCTGTCGAGCAGTGCAGCCAGATCGCGTGCGAAAGTTATCCTCTCTCTAGTCCCTTGCGCGCCCATCACACAATCATAGAAGCGCGTGTCCGTGAGCGAGCGACGCTCGGACATCTTCGGAAAGAGCCGAGTGCCGTCGAAGTTTTCCGACGGCGCCTTCGGCAGATACGCCAATACATGGACGCTGAGCACGTTCATGTGCGGCCAAGCCAAAACGAAGGCTTCGAGGGAAAAAGCAATCTGAGCACGATCCGCGCGTGACGTCACGCGACGGCACGCGCGAGGCTTTTAGATGCTTTCAATGCTTATTTAGCTCTTGATGCTCTGCGTTATTAATGTATACAAAAAAAATGTATCGCGCACTCTGAACGGTTAATTTTTTAGTTTATACGTTAATTTAAATATAATAATAAATGTAAATTACAACTTATTTATCTTCTAAAAAATTCTTTACGCTTTAATCACACCCGTCCTTATGCCAAATAAATTATAATTCAGAAAAGTAAGTGAAAATATATTTATATTCGTATTAATATATTAATTCTCATACTTTCATTAAGCGATAAAGTATTATCTCCAAAAACACGTCAATCATCCAGTCGGCCGCCAATCGTAAGTGCCAGAAAGTGCATCTTTAACACTAGCGATAGGATGGTCCCGTTGGTAGCGTTCCAGGCTTCGGTCCGTAGGGGCGCAGGATCGTTCCTCACGCTCAGCGCTTTTTTTTAAATCATGGTTACTATTAATTTTTATTTGATTAGTTATTTATATTAGTTATCATATTAATTTTAATTAGTTATCTTTTAGTACCGAAAAAGTTATCGCGCACTCTGACCGCTTATTTTATTAGCTTTTACGTTAATATAAATATAATAAATCTAAAATACAACTTATTTATGTTCTAGCAAAATGTTTGCGCTTTACTCACACCTGACCCTATGCCAAATAATTTGTATTTCATAAAAGTAAGCGGAAATATATTTATCTTCGGATTATTATATTCATTCACATATACTTTCATCAAGCGATAAAGTATTATCCCCAAAAACAACCATCCATCCGACCGCGAATCGTAAGTACCAGAAAGTGAACATACATCGACACAAAAAATTAAAGGAGCTAGAAAAGTTGAACTTCGTCGAAAGTGGTCGTACAAAAAAAAAAGGATGTTAAAGCTTCAAGTTTCTAGTTTTAGTTCCGACAATGATTTTTTTTTGAGACTCACTGATTGCGCGGAGGGAAGAAATATCACGGCAAATAAAATTTTGCAAATTTTTACGTTTTTCAAAGTTCTGCACGCGTTTTGGAGATTTCTTTCGGACTTGACCAATATCAAGGTCATTCAGCCCATTCAATTCAGTTCAATTTGCTTTTTTGTACCTCCTTACGACCATTTTTCGCTGAGATATCGTCCTCTGAATGAAAAAACGTCCTTTTGTCTTCAGTCATCGATATCTCGGGAACTAGTGTTCGTACGGGAATTCGACCGGCAGTTTTGGAAACGCGAATACATACTCTACAAGCTCTGGTTATTATTGTCGGTTAAAAAAAATTATTTTTGCCATCAGTTTTAAAAAAGTACGAATAAACGATGTTTTCTTGGTTTTTATAAAATCCACCGCTACTTTGCAAATATTGCGATAAACACTAATGTTTATGGACGGTCATTCGGCTCAATATGTCCCCAAGAGCTATGCAAAATTCCAAATTGATCCGTTCATCGGTCTTTCTTGCCCGATTGACCAAAATATGAAAAAAATCTAAACGAACAACTTTCTTCCATCTCAGACATCATTTCATGATTATTGAGAGGAAAAACAACATTTCACTACTTTTCGTACAATTGGGTATTGAGTACGCATTAAATGTTGGAAAAGAACCCTGAAAAACATATTGACTAAAAATTTTCGAATTTTTTTTTTTTTTTAAACAAAAATGTTGAAATTTTTTTGTTTATAAAAACATCTATTTCAATTAAAATTTTTTTTTAAATGTTGACATTTTTTTTTGATTCAGTATTGTACCGCCAGCATTAGAATTACCCAAAGCGTACGTAGAATTACCCAAAGCGTACCTCCCCGTGGTATGCTTTGGGTAATTCTAATGCTGGCGTTACAATGATGATTTGAAAAAAATTTCAACGTTAAAAAAAAAAATTCGAAATTGTTTTTTTTATAAAAAAAAAAATTTCAATATTTTTTTTTATTAAAAAAATTTTTTTTCGAAAATTTTTAGTCAAAATGATTTTCATGGTTTTTTTCCAATATTTAATGCGTACTTAATACCCAATTGTACGAAAAGTAATGAAAAGTTTTTTTTTCCTCTTAATAATCATGAAATGATGACTGAAAAGGAGGAAACTTGCTCCTTTAAGTTTTTTTTTCAAATTTTGTTTAATCAGGCAACAAAGACCGATAATCAGATCAACTTGGAATTTTGCATGGCTCTTGGGGACATATTGAGCGAATGACCGTCCATAAACATTAGTCTTTATCGCAATATTTGCAAAGTAGCGGTGGATTTCACAAAAACCATGAAGACATCGTTTTTTTGTACTTTTCTGAAACTAATGGCACAAATAAAAAATAAAAGTTTCACTACAATAATAATCGGAGCTTGTAGAGTATTCACGTTTCCAAAACTACCGATCGAATTCCCGTACGACCATTAGTTCCTGAGATATCTCAGCGAAAAATGGTCGTACGGTGAAAAAAAAAACTAATTTAAGTGAATTGAATGGGCTCACCGATCTTGATATTGGTCAAGACAGAAAAAAATCTCCAAAACACGTGCAGAACTTTGAAAAACTTAAAAATTTGCAAAATTTTTTTTGCCATGATATTTCTTCCGACCGCGCAAACAGTGATTCTCAAATAAAAAATCATTGTCGGAACTAAAACTAGAAACTTGAAGCTTTAAAATCCTTTTTTTTTTTGTACGACCACATTTGACGAAGTTCTACATTTGTTGCTCCTTTAGTTTTGTGTGTCAATGTATGTTGACTTTCTGGTACTTACGATTCGCGGTCGGATGGATGATTGTTTTTGGGGATAATACTTTATCGCTTGATGAAAGTATATGAGAATGAATATAATAATACGAAGATGAATATATTTCCGCTTACTTTTATGAATTACAATTTATTTGGCATAGGGTCGGGTGTGAGTAAAGCGCAAACATTTTGCTAGAAGATAAATAAGTTGTATTTTAGATTTATTATATTTAAATTAACCTGAAAGCTAATAAAATAAGCGGTCAGAGTGCGCGATAAATTTTTCGGTACTAAAAGATAACTAATTAAAATAAATATGATAAGCAATAAAAATAACTAATCAAATAAAAATTAATAGTAAACGTGATTAAAAAAAAAAAGCGCTGGGTGTCAGGAACGATCCTGTGCCCCTACGGACCAAAGCCAGGAACGCTTCCAACGGGACCATCCTATCGCTTGTGTTAAACATGCACTTTCTGGCACTTACGATTGGCGGCCGAATGGATGATTGACATGTTTTTGGAGATAATACTTTATCGCTTGATGAAAGATGACGAATTTGGATTTATTATTGTATTTAAATTAACGTATAAACTAAAAAAATAAGCGTTCAGAGTGCGCGATACATTTTTTTTCTATACATTAATAACGCAGAGCATCAAGAGCTAAATAAGCATTGAAATAATCTAAAAGCCTCGCGCGTGCCGTCGCGTGACGTCACCCGCGGGTCGTGCTCAGCTTGCTTTTTCCCTCGAAGCCTTCGATTTGGCTTGGCCGCACATGAACGTGCTCAGCGTCCATGGATTGGCGTAGCTGCCGAAGGCTCGGTCCGGAAACATCGACGGCACTCGGCTCTTTCCGAAGATGTCCGAGCGTCACTCGCTCACGGACACTCGCTACTATGTTTGTGTGATGGGCGCGCAAGGGTCTAGAGAGAGGGTAACTCTCGCGCGCGATCTCGCTGCACTGCTGTCGAGCGTCGTCAAACCTCTTGTGCATATCTTTGAGACTCTCTTAGGCGTCAAACGGATTAAGATTGCCATTGAATGACTCGTGAAGGTGTTCGAAAGTTTCTTGGACGTCAACAAACATCTCGTGGATATCTTTGAAAGTCTCTTAAGCGTCTTAGAATCCGTCATGAATATCGTCGAACTGATTACAAATGTCTTCGAAAGTCTCGCGATCGTTTTCGAAAGGCTCTTGAACATCTCACGAACATCTTCAAATGTCACATGAACAATGTATACAGTCTCTTGAAGAACTTTGAACCCCTCGTGGATGTCTTTGAAAGTCCCTATTAAGAGTCTAAGCACCTCATGAATGTCGTCAAACGTATTATAAATGTCGTTGAAAGTCTATTGATCGAGATCGGACGTGTCTTGGATGTCGACAAACCCCTCATGAATGTCGTTGGAAGTCTCTTAAGTATTTTCGAATCCCTCATAAATGTCCTTAAACGTATTATGAATGTCGTTGAAAGTCCCTTGAACGTATTCGAAAGTATCTTGGACAACTTCATACCCCTCGCGAAATTCTTTTTAAAGTCTTTTATACGTCTTCGAACCTCTTGTGAATGCCATCGACAGTCTTATAACCATTTTCGAAAGTCTCTTTAACGTCTCACAAACATCTTTAAACGTATCATGGACATCGTCAAAGATCTCTTGAACGTCTTCGGAAGGGTCTCATCGTTTTCGAACCTCGCGTAAATGTCTTCAAACGTTTGCGAAACTCCCTTGAGCTTCTCACGAACATCTTCAAACGTCTCATGAACATCGTATAAAGTCTTTTGAAACTCATCGAAACCCTCGTGAAGGTCTTTGAAATTCTCTCTTAAGAGTCTTCAAGCCTCTCATGAATATCGTCAAACGTGTTATGAATGACGTTGTAAGTCTCTTGACCGTGTTCGAAAGTGTCTTGGATGTCGACAAACCCCTCGTGAATGTCTTTGAATGTCTCTCTTAAGCGTCTTCGGACCCCTCATGAATGTCGTCAAACGTATTATGAATGCCGTTGAAAGACTCTTCTTGAACGTGTTCGAAATTTTCTAGGACGTCAACAAAGCGCTCGAGGATCTCTTTGAAAGTCTCTTAAGCTTCTTTGAATCCGTCATGAATGTCGTCAAACTGGTTACAAATGTCGTCCAAAGTCTCGTGAACGTTTTCGATAGGCATTTGAACCCCGCACGAACATCTCCATATGTCTCATGAACCCTGTAGACAGTCTCTTGAAACTCTTTGAACCCCTCGTGAATGTCGTTGGAAGTCTCTCTTAAAAGTCTTCAAGCCCTTCATGAATGTCGTGAAACGTATTATAAATGCCGTTGACAGTCTCTTGAACGAGTTCGGAAGTGTCTTGTATGTCGACAAACCCGTCGTGAATGTCTTTGGAAGTCTCCTAAGCGTTTTCGAGTCCCTCCTGAATGTGCTTAAACGTATTATGAATGTCGTCGACAGTCTCTTGACCGTATTCGAAAGTTTCTTGGACAACTTCAAACCCCTCGCGAAAGTCTTTGAAAGTCTCTTAAACGTCTTCGATGCTCTTGTGAATGTCATCGACCGTCTTATAACTGTTTTCGAAAGTCTCTTTAACGTCTCACAAACATCTTCAAACGTATTATGGATATCGTCGAAGATCTCTTGAACGTCTTCGAAAGTGTCTGAACGTTTTCGAACCTCGCGTAAATGTCTTCAAACGTCTTATGAACATTTTCGAAAGTCGCTTGGCATCTCACGAGCATCTTCAAAAGTCTCATGAACGTCGTAGAAAGTCTTTTCAAACTCATCGAACCCCTCGTAAAGGTCTTTGAAAGTATCTCTTAAGAGTCTTCAAGACCCTCATTAATATCGACAAACATGTTATGAATGTCGTTGAAAGTCTCTAGACCACGTTCGACAGTGTCTTGGATATCGGCAAACCGCTCGTGAATATCTTTGGACGTCTCTTAAGCGTTTTCGACTCCCTCATGAATGTCTTCAAACGTATTATTAATATCGTCGTAAGTCTCTTGAACGTATTCGAAAGGTACTTGGACAACTTCAAACCGCTCGCGAATGTCTCTGAAAGTCTCCTGTCTTCGAATCTCTTGTGAACGACTTCAACCGTCTTATGACCGTCTTCGAAAGTCCCTTGAACCTCTCACGAACATCTTCATACGTTTCATGACTGTCGTAGAAAGTCTCTTGAAACTCTTCGACCTCTTCGAACTGTCAAAGACATTCACGCGGGCTTTGTCGACATCCAAGACACTTTCGAAAATGTTCAAGAGACTCTCAACGCCATTCATAATACGTTTACAGACATTAATGAGGGATTCGAAGACGCTTAAGAGACTTCCAAACATATTCACGGGGGGTTTGTCGACATCCAAGACACTTTCCAACACGTTCAAGAGACTTTCAATGACATTCACAATACGTTTGCCGATATTCCTGAGGGGCTTGAAGACTCTTAAGAGAGACTTTTAAAGACATCCACGAGGGGTTCGAAGAGTTTCAAAAGACTTTCTACGACGATCATGAGACGTTTGAAGATGTTCGTGAGACGTTCAAGAGACTTTCGAAAACGTTCATAAGACGTTTGAAGATATTTAGGCGAGGTTCGAAGACGTTCACAGACCTTCGAAGACGGTCAAGAGATTTTCGACGATATCCATGGTACGTTTGAAGATGTTCGTGAGACGTTAAAGAGATTTTAGAAAACGGTCATAAGACGTTGGATGGCATTCACAAGATGCTCGAAGACTTTTAAGAGTCTTGCAATGCCATTCGCGAGGGGTTTGAAGATGTCAAAGAATGTTTCGAATACCTTCAAGAGACTTTCGACGACATTCATAATACGTTTGAAGACATTCATGAGGAATTCGAAGACGCTTAAGAGACTTCCAAAGACATTCACGAGTGGTTTGTCGTCATCCAACTTCGGTTTTGCTGAAATTGTGTGGGTTTATTTGGGATTTTCACCCAAACGATTCCAGCAATACTCAACTTCAACTAAATCTTTGGTCTATGGATGTCGTTGAAGATTGCATTATCAACTCGACAGCCTGTCGAGCGGCTGCAAACCTCTTGTGTATATCTTTGAGAGTTTCTTAAGCGTCTTCGAAGACCTCATAAATGTCTTGAAAAGTTTTATGAATGTCGGCGAAAGTCTCTTGAACGTTTTCGAAAGTCTCTTAAACGTATCGCGAACATCTTCAAACGCCTCATATACGTCGTTGCAGGTGTCTTGGAACTCTTCGAACCCCTCGTGAATGGCTTTGGAAGTCTCTCTTAAGTGTCTTCGGACCCCTCATGAATGTCGTCAAACGTATTATGAATGCCGTTGAAAGACTCGTGAACGTGTTCGAATGTTTCTTGGACGTCAACAAACAGCTCGTGGATATCTTTGAAAGTCTCTTAAGCGTCTTAGAATCCGTCATGAATATCGTCGAACTTATTACAAATGTCGTCGAAAGTCTCGCGATCGTTTTCGGAAGGCTCTTGAACGTCTCACGAACATCTCCAAATGTCTCATGAACGTTGTAGACAGTCTCTTGAAGAACTTCGAACCCCTCGTGAATGTCTTTGAAAGTCCCTATTAAGAGTCTTTAAGCACCTCATGAATGTCGTCAAACGTATTGTAAATGTCGTTGAAATTCTCTTGATCGAGATCGGAAGTGTCGTGGATGTCGACAAACCCCTCGTGAATGTCTTTGGAAGTCTCTTAAGCGTTTCCGATTCCCTCATGAATGTCCTTAAACGTATTATGAATGTCGTTGAAACTCCCTTGAACGTATTCGAAAGTTTCTTGGACAACTTCATGCCCCTCGCGAAACTCTTTGAAAGTCTCTTAAACGTCTTCGAACCTCTTGTGAATGCCGTCGATAGTCTTATAACCGTTTTCGAAAGTCTCTTTAACGTCTCACAGACATCTTTAAACGTATCATGGATATCGTCAAAGATCTCTTGAACGTCTTCGAAAGTGTCTGATCGTTTTCGAACCTCGCACGAACATCTCCAAATGTCTCATGAACCCTGTAGACAGTCTCATGAAACTCTCCGAACCCCTCGTGAATGTCGTTGGAAGTCTCTCTTAAGAGTCTTCAAGCCCCTCATGAATGTCGTCAAACGTATTATTAATGTCGTTGACAGTCTCTTGAACGAGTTCGGAAGTGTCTTGGATGTCGACAAACCCCTAGTGAATGTCTTTGGAAGTCTCTCCAGCGTCTTCGAATCCCTCATGAATGTCTTCAAACGTATTATGAATGTCGTCGAAAGTCTCTTGACCGTCTCACGAACTTCTTCAAACGTATTATAAATATCGTCAAAGATTTCTTGAACGTCTTCGAACGTCTGCGAACGTCTTCGAACCTCGAGTAATTGGCTTCAAACGTCTTATGAACGTTTTCGAAAGTCCCTTGAACGTCTCACGAACATCTTCAAAAGTCTTATTAACGTCGTATAAAGTCTTTTGAAACTCGTCGAACCCCTCGTGAACGTCGTTGATAGTCCCTCTTAAGAGTCTTCAAGACCCTCATTACTACCGTCAAACGTGTTATCAATGTCGTTGAAAGTCTCTTGACCGTGTTCGACAGTGTCTTAGATGTCGACAAACCGCTCGTGAATATCTTTGGAAGTCTCTTATGCGTTTTCGACTCCCTCATGGAATGTCTTCAAACGTATTATGGATGTCGTCGTTAGTCGCTTGAACGTATTCGAAAGGTACTTGGACATCTTCAAACCCCGCGCCAATTTCTCTGAACGTCTCTTCTCTTCGAATCTCTCATGAATGCCTTCAAACGTCTTATGACCGTCTTTGAAAGTCCCTTGAACGTCTCACGAACATCTTCAAACGTCTAATGACCGTCGTAGAAAGTCTTTTGAAACTCTTCGAAACCCTCGTGAATGTCTTTGAAAGTCACGAGGGGCTCGTCGACATCCAAGACACTTTCGAATATGTTCAAGAGACTCTCATCGACCCAAATAGGGTTTTACAATTGGGACAGTAACGTACCACGACTGGTTACCGGAGAAAAAGCAATGGTACAGTAATGGCTATACAATTGGGCCAGATCTGTACCATCTCCGGTTGTTAATCGTAAACCATTAATGGCCACTGAGTCTTGGCCCATCGTCGTCCGCCCATACTGGTCGACCAACGGCCCTCTGCATAGGGCCAGTAATGCTTCCGTACCAAGGCCCAGTCGTTGACGCCCAGTATTGGCTACCGTCGTATGGCTAATATTGGTCGTCATTTACAGAACATTGTACACTCGGAAATTATTTCAAATGAGGACTTATATTCGGTCGTATAAAAAGTCTCCGCGGTTTTGGCAGTGTTTTTTAGTGACAACATACCGCCGAGACTTTTTATATGACCCAGTATATAAATGTAATAATTTTGTATGAACATATATTTTTCTTCTAATATTATGTATTTACAATGCTTTAACTTAAACATATTTTTAGTTTCATTAGATTTTTTTTTTCTTTGGCAAACTCATAATTTCACCGATAAAGTTTATAAAATACAACACATACATAGAATACACAAAATACAACACATACATTCATAGTTCAAATATATTAATGCTTCTCTACAAGCCCTTATGTGTTAAAATAATTGTTTTAAAATGTAATTTGTAGTGAAGTTTCTGTCCCTGTAGTTTTTTTATCGTTTTCATTTCTAATCTTGCGCTCACTTTCCCTGTTATGAGCACCCGATAACGAAAGATCCACTTGACCAGGGAAGTTCTTCCCGGCCTCACCTTTATAAAGCTTCAACTTAAAAATATTTTTAGTTTCATTACATCTCTTTTTTCTTTGGCAAACTTATTCAATCAGTGATACATTACAATGTAAGCTGACAGTTTTACCGATAAAGTTTATAATATATTATATATAATAACGCTTCTTGAAAATCTCTTATGTGTTAAACAAATTGTTTTGCAACGTAATTTGCAGTTCAATCGTTATTCCTGTAGTCGTTTTGGTGTCTTATCTTGCGTCCTCCTTGTCTGTCATGAGCACTCGATAACCATCGACCCACTTTACCTGGAAGTCCTTTCACGTCCTCACAGTTGCCAAACCGTTCCATTATGACTTCTGAAAGTATCAACATATTAATTAATTTTCTATTAAACGCACATGGAAATTTGAAAATAGAATTTGGAAAAAATGTATGAATCAATTCATTTGTGCAATAAATGTGTATAATTAACGAAGTATTTCTTCCAAGATCTAATTGAAAAATATACTTTTCATGCAATCGAAAACTTGAGTTCTGCTGAAATCTTTTTTGCCAATGCCGTGTGCTTTTTTTCCGGTTCCGGAATATTGTACCTCGACAACTTTGGATACGGTACCGCTCATTATTTTTGCGATGCAATTCTTAACGGATTTTTCTCCGTAAATAATTATACGAAAGAGAGTTACCTAAAAATTATCCGAGATTTTAGTAAGAAATTAGTACAGACCTTAGTAACAAATTCTAACATTTTCATAATCCAAGAATAATATAGATGGTCAATTCTTACCATAGCGTTTCGCTTGTCATCGGAAATGAGTAGCGATTCGTCGAATGCTATGAATTCGTCAACCGATGAAATAGGGAATGCGATACCCAGCGTCGTTTTTGCATGTGATAGTTCATTTCGTTTGGGGACTTCGATCCCACTTGCAATAATTGTAGTTTTCTCCTCGTTTATCCGTTCCTTTAAATCATATTGGAAGCTTCGCCGTGAAGACGTTATTTCGTGGCGCATTCCATAAGGACACATCTCAGACGTAGATCAAAGTATTTTTTTATCAGTGCTGAAAAGGTATTCAAAGTATGGTGATAAGTTTCACAGATGAAACGCTATATATGCGGTTATACTTAATTACTACCATTCAACTTTCATATAAAACGATCGCATTGACGTTCTACCTCCAGGGAGAGTTCACTTAGTTGTAACTCTGAAAAATAATTTCAAGCATTATTGTAAATATTATATATTTTTCAAATATTCCAAGAAATATAAGATTAAAGCTTCAAGAAACAGTGTATGGTAAGGCGTCTGGATAGACGCCGTAGATAGAAGATTTTTCTCGTTGTATCAAAAATGTAATGTGTGTGGAAGCTCACCTAGATCTCGTTGTGTCTCATTCTTCTTGAACTTCTCTTGTAAACCGTCCTGTCTGCTTGGTATACTTTTCTCAAACTCTTGTATTGATGGATTTACCTCATTTACTGCGCTTTCGACTTGCGGTGCTCCGTTAGTCTCTTTTGGCGGCAGGCTAAGATCCTGGCGGATCGTCGAGCATGACAACTCCAGGGAGCTTTCATCATCATCAGTCACCGGAGGCATGGGTCGCAGTTGTCTCAGACTTTTCTTTAGCGATGGTTGCGCACTTGACTTTGAATGGGAGACCCAATGACAAGTATCCTCTTCGTCGGTGCTTTGAATGACGAACGAGGCATACGCCCGTTTTAATCGACGTTGACCTTGTTCCAGGCTTTCTCAATATTTTTTTTGTAATCAAGTTTATATGTATAGAAATAGTATTATTATACAGTTGCACTATTATGAGTGAACTATAGTTATTAAATACTTTTATGTAGCAAAATAAGCGAAGGGTACGAATTACGCACCATTTGGGTTTATGATGGCCGAAAACAGGGTTAGCGCACTACAGTTAAAATGGTAGTTATACTTACGGGCGTAAATCAAAATTTCAACCGGATAAGAAATCCATTCTTTGGCGGGTGGCTGAAGACGCGACATCATTTCTGGTATTTATCTGTAACTCTTGGGATTAGGGTAGCGACACTGCGTAAGTCCTTTCTCCTCGAAGAGCCAAGACGATGGTACAAGGTCCACATCATCCGTGCCATCGTTTTTTTTTTGAAGAAAAAGAATCAATGCGTAGGGTATTTTTTGCTCTTCTCGCTGGTATCGACACGCTACCTATCAGCGTGATCAAAAAATATTCACTGAATAGATAAGCTATAAAGACAAATAACGATATGACCGAACAACACGTGAAGGACATCACCACGTGCCATTCGATCTCTAATATGATGCAATAATTGTAGTTCACGTACATCACTTTCCCGGGTTTTTGCTGTTACTTTCCGTCCCAGCTTTTTCTCCATAGTTATTTTAATTAGCGAATGCACGGCGCTGTTTTTGAACTTTAAACGTTGAGAAAACTGTTACTTGGCGGATGCGAAATATCGCGAGAAGCGTTCAATTCGCGAACGTGCTGCCGGTCCGTCTCTAGCGATGCACGATATCCTTATATGGACGCTGTGCCTCACCACTCTACGCGGTATATATGTATATATATTGTGACGTGACGTCACAAGAAAATTAGAGAGAGAGCCCGCGTGACCACGCCGGGGCTCAATCTCCGCCGCGCCCTTCGCGAAAATAAAGGAAATGTTAATTTTAAGATTAGTTTTAAGTTTTATTATTGTATCGAAGCCGCGACATCCTCCCCGTTCTCTCCCCGTACCCCTTATAATTTCTCGCTGTCCCCCCCGGAGCATGGCCACGGACTGGCGTGTAAGGCCACGTCGGTGCGGGCGCACCGCCGACAACAACGCCATCCCTCGGCCGCGCGGGACAACGGGCTCGCCACCGACGGCCTACAACCGCCATCTCCCGAGATGTCGGAGCACGACGCCCCCGGAGGAAAGTGTCTCGCGCTCGGCCGGGCCGGCGGGGCGCAATTATCGATCGGGGAGCTCGACGACTCGGGCATCAATCATCGGCGATGGTCAGGAGGGCGAGCCACCGATCGATCGGGAAATCGACACGAGGTCCGTCGTCTGTCGCCCGCGTGGATCGAGGCGAAGGAGCCGGCCGGCGTGGCCAGCCATTGAATGTCCGACCGTGGTCAGCGCAGGCAGACAAGTAGAGTCCGAGAAAATCACGAGACAAGGAGAGAGAGAGAGAGAGCAGGCGACGTACGCCATCGTCAGCAACAAAACGTAAGTCTCTTCTCCTTTGCTTTATTTTGCGAGAGCGGCTCCGGGCCGCTGTAAATTCGGCGAAATAAAAGTATCGCTCGGGCGATTTTCGACGTGTCCCCTTCCCCCTCCCGGGAATTCCCATCGTCGTCCTTTTCCGTGCGTGTCGCCGATTAAACAAGGTTTTGTATCGTAGAAAATAAGAGTCAACCAAAAAAATAGAGTGATCGCGAGTTTCGTAACAAACGTGTGTAAGAAGGTGCGTGGCGGATACCCCGCCGTCCCCCGTGAAAAGTTCCCCTCGCGCGCACGTAGCCGCGGTCGCGTCTCGACCGACGGCCGAATCGATCGAAGGATCGCGGACGAAATTATCGTTGCGAGTAATTAATAAAATCGAGTAAAAAGAATTAAAAATTTAGAAGCAAAATAGTCGTCGTGATAACGCGCTTGAATCGGAGAACCCCGTCAGTTCCTAGATACCCGTGAGACGTCCCCCCCGCGCTATTGTATCGAGTCTCTCGCTCGCCGGGCAACCGAGCGATTGTTTTGGTTTTTTTTCTTTGTTGTCGCGTGAAGCGCGACTGCCCGAGCAAGGCTGGCGCCCAACATCGTAACGAAATATTACCTACGAAATAATACGAAATATAAAATTGAGAACGGGTCGAGAAATTGAGTCGGGACTTCGCGTGTCCAGTAACCCGTAATATTCGCGTAACTTATTATCATTATTATTATCATTATTTTCATTATATCGAGTCATTGCATTTTCCTTGTTGTAATTAATTAATTTAAATTCCTTTTTTTTTATATCGAGTCTTTATTTCACATTCTCTGTTAATTAAATATTATTTGAATTTTTAGGAGTGATCAAACATTTATTTATTTCCCCTTCCCCCTTCCTCCGCTTATATTAACACGCGATACCCATCATAAAATTGGCGCCCAACGTGGGGCCCGAAAAACTTTCGTTTTTTTGAACAAGAGCCCACCACGACTATTGTTATTAGTGTTATTATTATTAATTTTTTTTCTCGTTTATTATTATTAATTTTCGGGATTATTGTTATTATTCGAAATCGTGATTTATTTTCGTTTTTCCTGGTATTCCGTTAAAAATTATATATTTTTGTTTAAGAATTGAATTTTTGAAATCCGAATTTCCCCCACCCTTGACGGGTATAGCCTGTCCCGCCACAGCACCAGTGAGTAGAATAATTTTGCAAAATACCGAAAATTATTTAACAAAATTATAAAATAATTTTGTTCTCGCACACGGATAATAATTTTCTTTTGACAACTAAATAAAAGAAAATAAATATTTTTCATGTTTAGGATTAAATTTTTTTTTGCGTATTTTCGGCGACCGCATTTTCCCCTTACCCAATAAATCCATTTTTGTGCTTGGCGATTTTTTTTGTGTTTTGCGATTTTTGCAGATTTGCAAATATTGAGAATTAGCATTGGTGTTATATTGCTTTGGCAATTCGGTGCAATGTATTATTGCTTTTTGGGACAATGCTTTTCTGTACAGTGAATACTTGAATTATTTTGAAAAACATTATTTTTGCTACCGTATTTTGGAATTGATTATTCGTCTCGCATTATTTTTGAGCTTGTGTACCTGCATTTTTTGTGTATTCGAGATTTCGCATACTGATTTCTTGTTTCGCTATTGAGATTTTGTGCATTTGTTTTTTTGAGCTTGCGCCGTATTTTTGCGATGACGATGACGGTACAGTGACGTTAGGTTTACCCCGTTGCTTTTGTTTGCTTTCCCCGCTTTTTCGCTGACCACGAATACCCCCCTCCATTATTTTTGTGTATTTCGCTGATTTGATGACCCTTACGTAATTTGTTTTTTGTTACGAAGCCCCAATAAAGACCGTGACGCGGAGCCCCTCGCGAGCGGTCAGCCCCCTTTTCACCCCTTGCCGTTTGCGTTAAGAATTTTTTTTTGTTTCTTATTGGTTCCTTCTGAGAAATTTAAGAGACACTTCGTGTCGTGGGCTGGGAAAACAAAATCCCTTTAGGAATAATTACTCAGTTGGACAGTAAAAATAAGGAAACGAAAAATTCCCATTTTCTGGGAAATTTAAGAAATTTATTTGGAAATTTGAGAATTTTGAGAAATTTGGAAATTTGAGAAAAATTGGAATTTGGACACGATTGTTTTTTTGTGATTTCGGATGGAAGTAATTACTTCCTTAAGAGTAATTCAGTCGTTGACAAAAATTAAAAAGTCGCATTAAGCCAAGCCAACAATCGTTGCTTGTTTTTCAAGATCTGCTACTTTTCTTTTTTTTGTATAATTGAGAATTGAAACGAAATAGTTTCATTTAAGCCGTTTGGGTTAATCAGTCATTTATTTTTTTTTTTTGTTGTTCGGGACTCAATACCCTCCCTTAAAACCGTGACGCTGAGCCCCTCGCGAACGGCTTCCCCCTTCCCTAGCCCCCCGATTTGCTTAGTTATTACGTCGTTTATTTGGATTACCCGATAAATAAATTTACGAAAAATTCCCCTAGCTACGCCTGGAAGAGAGTATCAATTATTGAACATTTTTTTTCTTTTTGTATCAGAAAGTACGGCAAAGACCGTCGTAAATAATTATTTGGAAACAGAGAACGTTAATTGAGATTAAATTGGAGATTATTAATATTCTACAGAGTAATTTGTTATTGAAGTTCATTTTATTTTTTTTGTTCCGTTTATTTAATTAATTTATTTTAGTTGTTTTTTTTCCTTCGACACGTCGAGGATATTACCCTACCTCTTCCAGGGTATATTTATTTTTGGAAAAAAGTGTTTTTGTTATAATTCCCGGCCAAAATGGCAGACGCCCCAGTAACCACGTGCACGGTCACAACCACCACATGCTCGTCCCCCATTATGACCACCTCCCCCCAGACGACCCTCGACGAGCAAGATCGCCCCTCTCCGTGGAAGTCGCCGATCTTTCACTAATGGCCACGGAAGAGAGAATGGCACGACAGAAGGTGGCCCGCCTAACCACCCTCCGAGAATTAATGGGAGCCTGCGACAGGGCAGCTCTCAGTATTGACGGGACGGAGAGCGAGGTGAGGGATCGCCTCCTCCGCCACGAGTTAAGGATACGGGTTCCAGGAGCCCTGATCAGGTGGGACGCAGCGAAGGACGAACGGGGAGATTCCCCCCCATTCACACTCTCAGCTGCTTTGGTGGACCCGTTGACGGAAATGCTGCTTCGCCCGCTGACGTACGAAAGCCACCGGCAACAGGCAGCCGACAACCGCGACCAAACCCGATGGAGGTCGCTTACGGCGCCATCGACGAGGTTCGCAGGAGGGACGCCGGGCCATGACGAAGATAATCAGACGCCGACGCCATCTCCCCGAACTCTTGCGGGCCAGCGGGATACGAGGTCGGAGAGTGGACGACTCAGTCCGACACCCGCACCCCGAAGACCAGGCACAGGCCCCCCCGACCGTACGGCGGTTACTTTTGCCCTTCCCACCCCCCATTCACCCCAAAGACCTTCCCCCGCCCTCCCCACATCCAGCCCCGCACCCACAGGACTGATAAGGGTTAGCGGTAGCCAGACCTGGCCGCTGCATGATACCTACACCCTGGCAGCCCCGAGCCCCCGTAATAGCACTCGGATAGGACCTCTACCCTTGGCAAGACCAAGCCATTCCGTCCCTCCCCCTCCCAGAGGTCGCCCCCTATCCGATGCCCCCTCGCTCTCGGATACCCATTGGTCCCGGGATAACCGAGGGATCGACCATTGGAGAAAATTTGGACCCCGATTCGCGGGGAAGAAGGACGAGGACTCAGAAGAATTTCTACGCCGGATGCATGAATATTGCACCTCACGGAATCTCTCTGAAGAGGACTTGCTGAGGGCGCTTCCCGAGGCTTTTACCGGGGAAGCCCTCTTATGGCTGCGGGTAGAACGAAATGGCTGGACGACATATGAAGAATTCGTCTTCTATTTTCGGGAACGATTCGGCCATGGGGATTTGCAGGAGCGACTCCGTCGCGAAGTGGAGCTTCGCACTCAGGGTCCGGGAGAACCCATCGCCGAATACATCGTCAAGATGCGGACGCTCTTCAGCCATCTGAGTCCGCCATTGACCATCGAGACCCAGCTTGATATTTGCTGTGCGAACTTGCATCCGGATTTCGCTGAGCACATTCAGCGAAACGACATCACCAACTTCCTCGAGCTGCAGCGGATGGGACGCCACCGCGAAATGCTGAAGGAAAGGGCGAGGACCTACCGACCACCACCGACGCACGCACAGTCGATACTACCTTCGGCAGCTTACAAGCAGCCGGAGCGGGAGAACCGCGTGAAGGTAGCCGCCATGGAAGCTCCAGCGGCAGTCGAACCTTCCGGATTCAAGCAATCCTCCCCAACCCCTCCGCCGCATTCCCCCGCGGCAGGCCAAACCCCTCACTCCAATGCCCCCGACCCCGCCGCCTGGACGAAAGGTCCCGGCAGATACCCTTTGAAGGCGAGCCAGCCTCAGAGACCCAGTCCCCAGCCACAGCCCCAATCCTTCCCCCGCCCTCCTCCGCTCTGGAAAAACCCACCCCCGATACGTCCCCCGAATACCCCGCGAATTCCCACCAGCCCGTCCCCGAATCAGCCTCGGACCAGCACTCCTCCGGAATGTGGCCCGAGGTGTTACAACTGTCGACAGCCGGGACATCGGTTTCGAGACTGCACGCAGCAAATTGGTCGATTCTGCAGGATTTGCGGATGGCCCGGATGCGACGTGAACTCGTGTCGCAATTACGAACGAAAACGGTCGGGAAACGCCCAGGCGGGAGGGCAGTAAGCCTCTGTGCCTCCCGCCGGTTGTTAAGGAAGGAAGAGTTCCTTCAGATCCCCTGTTCCCAGCCGCAGCCCGGATGCGCCCTGACGAGCGTATGGCCCGGGCGGCAGGAACAGCCAGCCCGACCCTCTCCCGGCAATGACAGATTAGACTTGTTCCCTTGTGGACGTATGGCTCCCCATACGGAGGAAACGTGACTGGCCGAGAGGAGATGTTTATCGGAACGTTAGGTACGGATGCTCGCCATCACTTATGGATTAACGTAGGTGGCGAGGTCCTATTGGCGTTGGTGGACCCTGGGTCCAGTAAGACGTACCTCGGGCTGGAGGTAGCAAGGAGGAGACGACTTCACTTGCGACCGATAGTGGAGGACGTTCGGGTCGCCAACGAGGCATTAGTTCCGGTGGACGGGGCAGTTACGCTGACCTTTGATTTGGCAGGAAGAGTAGAACCCCTTCCGGTACGCGTAGCCGCGTTAGGCTACGAATTTGTCATGGGAATTGATTTTTTGAGACTGTTCGGAATGCGGGTGGATAACAAAACGGATACGTGGTCCCTGCACGGTGATCCGGAGCGGAGCTTCGCGACACCGGATGGGCCACGTTGGAGCATCCCCGTATCCCCCGAGACTGCAGGCTTGGAATCTGCCTCGGTCCCGGTTAACAGTGCAAATAGGGACAGACGCGCTTATTAATGCTTGCTATGCTTTGTGTGCTAACTTGGGTTTGGCTAGAAGCGTGTCCCAATCCAGACGCCCCAAAACCCCCTCCAACCCTGATGTCCCCAATCAACATGCCCCAACCCCACCCCCCACCTACTGCTGTCCCAATCCCGAAATACCCCCTTCCAATGGCCCCAGCCATGGAATAGTTTCGCTGAACGGCCAAAGAAGACGCCGCGATGGAAAAGCCGCCATCCAGTAATCAGCTAGTCAACATCGAGTCAACTAGGAATAACGACGGTGAACGGCCAAGGAAGCCACTCCATGAGTCCCCGCCACCATCGAGTCACGAATCCGATGGAGCGAAAGAACAAGACTGAATACGCGACGGACTACAGCCCATAGGGCAACACCGTCGCAAAAATAAGGCCAGCATCAGGGTAACAAGGTCTGTGATATCGAGTAAGAAGTACCGCGCAGGTATTAGAGCAAAAATGTGAGCCATAGAGCACTCTAGCCAACCTTTCCCCCCTACCCATCCCGCACTCCTCCCCTGAAGTAAAAAAGTAACTGAAGGACCGCTCTTGACAAAAAGAAAGGGGGGGGGTACTTCCGTTTAAGCAGGGGGGAGTTGTGACGTGACGTCACAAGAAAATTAGAGAGAGAGCCCGCGTGACCACGCCGGGGCTCAATCTCCGCCGCGCCCTTCGCGAAAATAAAGGAAATGTTAATTTTAAGATAAGTTTTAAGTTTTATTATTGTATCGAAACCGCGACATCCTCCCCGTTCCCTCCCCGTACCCCTTATAATTTCTCGCCGACCCCCCCGGAGCATGGCCACGGACTGGCGTGTAAGGCCACGTCGGTGCGGGCGCACCGCCGACAACAACGCCATCCCTCGGCCGCGCGGGACAACGGGCTCGCCACCGACGGCCTACAACCGCCATCTCCCGAGTAGTCGGAGCACGACGCCCCCGGAGGAAACTGTCTCGCGCTCGGCCGGGCCGGCCGAGCGCAATTATCGATCGGGGAGCTCGACGACTCGGGCATCAATCATCGGCGATGGTCAGGAGGGCGAGCCACCGATCGATCGGGAAATCGACACGAGGTCCGTCGTCTGTCGCCCGCGTGGATCGAGGCGAAGGAGCCGGCCGGCGTGGCCAGCCATTGAGTGTCCGACCGTGGTCAGCGCAGGCAGACAAGTAGAGTCCGAGAAAATCACGAGACAAGGAGAGAGAGAGAGATCAGGCGATGTACGCCATCGTCAGCAACAAAACGTAAGTCTCTTCTCCTTTACTTTATTTTGCGAGAGCGGCTCCGGGCCGCTGTAAATTCGGCGAAATAAAAGTATCGCTCGGGCGATTTTCGAAGTGTCCCCTTCCCCCTCCCGGGAATTCCCATCGTCGTCCTTTTCCGTGCGTGTCGCCGATTAAACAAGGTTTTGTATCGTAGAAAATAAGAGTCAACCAAAAAAATAGAGTGATCGCGAGTTTCGTAACAAACGTGTGTAAGAAGATGCGTGGCGGGGATACCCCGCCGTCCCCCGTGAAAAGTCCCCCTCGCGCGCGCGTAGCCGCGGTCGCGTCTCGACCGACGGCCGAATCGATCGAAGGATCGCGGACGAAATTATCGTTGCGAGTTATTAATAAAATCGAGTAAAAAGAATTAAAAATTTAGAAGTAAAATAGTCGTGGTGATAACGCGCTTGAATCGGAGAACCCCGTCAGTTCCCTGATACCCGTGAGACGTCCCCCCCCCGCGCTATTGTATCGAGTCTCTCGCTCGCCGGGCAACCGAGCGATTGTTTTGGTTTTTTTTTCTTTGTTGTCGCGTGAAGCGCGACTGCCCGAGCAAGGCTGGCACTCAACATCGTAACGAAATATTACCTACGAAATAATACGAAATACAAAATTGAGAACGGGTCGAGAAATTGAGTCGGGACTTCGCGTGTCCAGTAACCCGTAATATTCGCGTAACTTATTATCATTATTATTATCATTATTTTCATTATATCGAGTCATTGCATTTTCCTTGTTGTAATTAATTAATTTAAATTCCTTTTTTTTTATATCGAGTCTTTATTTCACATTCTTTGTTAATTAAATATTATTTGAATTTTTAGGAGTGATTAAACTATTATTTATTTCCCCTTCCCCCTTCCTCCGCTTATATTAACACGCGATACCCATCATAATATATAACTCAACTAACACATTGGTTCCTTTGTCAGAAATCGTGTGCCACGCGCCATGATTGTTTTGGTTGACGCGCACACACAGCTAAGGTAGGCGGGCACATAGACGCAGCGTGTTTACACGTTATCCGACAGCCGAAGAAGCGCGCGAAAGAGTGTAAAGCTTCCTTTCCACGAGAACTGTGAGCTGTGGATGCCCGTGAAACCGACCAATAGGATCGCGTTATTTTCTTTTCGGTCATGCCAAACCATGGAAATAAGTTGATCCAGCCAATCGTATTAATTAGTTTCTCATACATCCTTACCTCGCATCTTTCGTAGAAAACCAACCTAGGGCGTTCGGATCTTCACAATATTTGGTTGTATTCGAAGTTATACATCAACACCGTCACTTTACGTTGGGCGTAAAAAAAGCCGAAAAAGACAAAAATATTGAAAACCGATAAATCGCATTAAACTCGTATTTCACACCACAATCTTATGTTCATAGCATCCAGATTCATATGTAAAATTTTCCGGAATGTTTACGATATATTCATAATTTAGAATGAGTGCTCAAGATATTTCAGCGATGAGACTGAGTTCTTTTATCTTCTTCATGCCAATACACTATGAATGTAGCAGTACAACCGCGTAATATTTATTACGAATATTCAACAAAACACACTTTGATCGAATAGAGTCCATGGGCAAGACGTCTTCGTTTTGTGAGAACTCAGCACCTTCAAAAACACCGACGTTGATAGACGCAGTTCGATAATTGAATGCCTCCTGTACCGATAACATTTTGTATCCCACAGTAAAGACATGATTACCCAAGTTAGAATCTGATGAGTCTTCTTCTTTCCACTTCCATATTTTTCTAATGGCGAAAATTTCACAATTTCTTAACAGCACTATGTTATCAGGGCGATCTGTTTTTATGGTGGAATTATTGATATTTATGCTCTTCACAGTAATGTATTTTTGTCCTCTATATTCATGTAACTCTGGATACGCGTCGATAAGCACTCTGGCAATTCTATGCGTGCGAATTTGTAACTGATTCTCTTGTTCACGCTCTGATAGTCGGTTTACAATTTGTGTCAGCGGTTTATTAGGAGATTTGACCAATTTTTTTAACATAGCAATGAAATTTTCACCCCAAAAAGCTGATAATTCACTCAAAGGCAATTTCAAGTTTTCGACATCGGCGCGTAAATGAATTAGGTTATGCCATCCCAAAACTTGACATTTTTCGCCGTATATTTGAGGTGACAACTCAAAGAATGTTTATAACAATTCCTTAGCATAGTTATTGCACTGTAGCATAAGCTTTTCATCATGGAGGATGCGACAGGCCACAAATAGCAATAGAAAATGTTGATAGGTTTCTCTCGTCAAAATGTCTTTCAATACAATGGGTCCACAGTACAGAAGAAAAAATCGAAATTGCGTTGCTTTCCATTGTGGCAACAAATGCAAGTTGAGAATTTTTCTTCAAAAATCTCTGGGTACGTTTGACTTTTGAAGCATCATGGTACGTTGATGATCATTAACGGCTCGTCTTTTCAACCGTGAAATGTTTTTTCTAAGACACCAATTTTCCAGCAATGTTTTCATGACTCCGATGTACAACAAATGCATGGAATCGAGAACAACTGCATTGACAGTATCAAAATTTGACAACTCAAGAAGCAGGCTGCGTATATTCTCTCTGTGATGTTCAGGTTGTTCCACTTGCTCGGAAGATCGTTTTGAACGAAGTTGACAATTCGTCTCTGGATAAACTCGCCTCAGTGCTCGATTTTCTCCTACTGTAATGCCCTTTGTTGTGCACCTTTCACATGCCTAAAACGCTCCCGGATATTTTATGCACTTGATATATGCTCTTGCTGGGGAGTCTGCAATAAGGGCTATGATTCTGAACGAGTATTTCCTTCCGTTCACGGTAACGCCATGGTCAATCAAGATTTTTGCTTCCTCGACGAAATCCCGCATAAACGCCGATACATTTTTGGATTTTCCATCACCGCAGTAAATTGCTGCAATAAAAGGCTTGCACATATAATTTCGATGAAACAGCTGCATCGTTATAGGCCAAACTTGGATTTCGGAACTCCGGTAGATTCGCATTCCATCAATATGGATAGATATAGCGATTTCACTCTCGGCATATAAATTGGGTTTGATGAGCTTTTCTAGACTATTTTTTATACCCATGTACGCATACTGACCAAGTGTGTCTACTTGATATCAGTGTTTGCAGTATTCGACAATGTTCAGTGCCCAATAGAGCTTGTGATGTTTTTGGTAGATATGGATGTCCTTGTTTTGGTAATATTGCTAACAAATCTGTTATAACATTCAACCTCAGAGTGTCCAAATTTTTCAAAGCCCATTGAGTAAGATCTTTTTTAAATTCGCAACCGTTATTTCCTTCTCCAAACTCTGAGCTATTATTGTGCATATCAGTTGCATCTCTCTTCAGTACAGGCCCGAACGACAACTTCTGTGTTTCGTCGTAATTCCGTAGAATCAGCATCTGCAATATCTCCGAGAGATGTTGAAGCAGTACTGTAATCACAAATAAGCTCTTCTTCAAATGTACGGGGCGCCGTAAATTCAAGCTCATTTTGACAATTCGAAGCTTCTTTATGTAACCGCCGCCATTTTTTCACTCGATACGCATTGCGAGACATTTTCGTGACGAACAAAGCTCCATATAATACACAGTAATATCAGACTCACTTTTCAACCTATTTAAGATAAAAACAACCCGGAAGAAACAATGTGCCGGCAGCGCATGGTATGCGTGAGCTCATATCAGTATGAGGTTGTGTGTGAATCAGCTGACCGATCTACCATCTTGCCATCTACCGTACATAACAACAAACTGCGAAAAAAATTACCTTCCGTCAATAAAACTGGACAAACGCTGGAATATTCTCGACTAATAAATATATTATTTCAGATCGGCGTGATAGTTTTCGTGAAATAATTTCTCGATTAGTGAAGTATTCGCTGAACTCAGTATCGACCTAAACGTACGGTAGTAAAACGAACTATGGATCACTGTACTTTAATATAAAACAAAAATAATAAAAAAATACTGGCGGGTTATTGGCACAATATTGGTACACTTTTTTTAGTGTAGATTATTTTCTATAGATATATAAATTCAAGTGTGGACCTGTTTTCACATCGTTGGTTTAACAGAATTGATCGACCAATAAATCATTAATGACTCAGTATTGGTCGATGCTTTACTGACCAATTATCATCGAACCATCCTACGGCCGATTATCGTCGAACCCTTCTATGGCCAAAGTTTTGCTTCTATGATACGACACGCTAAGCCAAAAATCGCTACTGGCAAACAGAAGCCCAACGTTGGTCCGTAGGTAGTTATGAATTATGCAACGTGATATTGTTATAGGAGTATATTCGAATGAATGGTTGAAAATCGCTTCACTAGAACTCCACGTGGAACAACATCATTGATTTATAACAGGTTGTAGGCCACCGCCTTACAATAAAATGAATATTGGCAAATCGATAGTGTACGAGAATTGGCACATTACTAGTGTATGCCGACATTTTTCGTAATTGGTAAACTTAAACAGGTCAAATATTGGGCCATTACCGCCGCCATATTATTGGTTCATTGGTATTCGCCTACAATTGGCCAATGACAGGCAAGCACATTCTTGGCCGACTGTTAGCGGGCCATTTAATGGCTGAATGCTGGCTTTTTTGTAAGTACAGGCGACCCTATATGGGGACATTCATGATACGTTTTACTACATTCATGAGGGACTTGAAGAATCTTACGAGAGACTTTCAAAGACATTCACGAGGGGTTGGAAGAGTTTCAAAAGACTTTTTACGACGGTCATGAGACGTTTGAAGATGTTCGTGAGAAGTTCAAGGGACTTTCGAAGACGGTCATAAGACGTTTGAAGGCATTCACACGAGGTTCGACGACAAGAGACTTTCAAAGACATTCGCGAAAGGCTCGAAGATGTCCAAGTAACTATCGAATACGTTCAAGAGACTTTTGACGACGTTCATAACACGTTTGAAGACATGCATGAAAGATTCGAAGACGCTTAAGCGACTTCCAAAAATATTCACAAGGGGGTTGTCGACATCCAAGACACTTTCGAACACGTTCAAGAGACTTTCAACGACATTGATAATACGTTTGACGATATTCATGAGGGGCTTAAAGACCCTTAAGAGAGACTTCCAAAGACATTCACGAGGGGTTCGAAGAGTTTCAAAAGACTTTCTACGTCTTTCCTGAAACGTTTGAAGATGATCGTGAGACGTTCAACGGACTTTCGAAAACGTTCAAAAGACGTTTGAAGACATTTACTCGAGGTTCGCAGACGTTCGCAGACGTTCGAAGACTTTCAAGAGATCTTTGACGATATCCATAATACGTTTGAAGATGTTCGTGAGACGTTCAAGAGACTTTCAACAACATTCATAATACGTTTGAAGACATTCGTGAGGAATTCGAAGACGCTTAAGAGACGTCCAAAGACATTCACGAGGGCATTGTTGCCATCCAACTTCGGTTTTGCTGGAATTGTGTGGGCTTGTTTGGGATTTTCACCCAAACAACTCCAGCAAAACTCAACTTCAGCTTCTATTTATAGATGTGGTCGAAGATCGCATTATAAACTCGACAGCCTGTCGAGCGTCTTCAAACCTCTTTGCATTTCCTTGAGAGTCCCTGAAGCGTCTTCGAAGACCTCATGAATGTCTTGAAACGTTTTATGAATGTCGGCGAAAGTCTCGTGAACGTTTTCGAAAGTCTCTTAAACGTATCGGGAACATCTTCAAACGCCTCATGTACGTCGTTGCAGGTCTCCTGAAACTCTTCGAACCCCTGGTGAATGTCTTTGAAAGTCTCTCTTAAGTGTCATCGGACCCATCATGAATATCTTCAAACGTATTATGAATGCCGTTGAAAGACTCTTGAACGTGTTCGAAAGTTTCTTGGACGTCAACAATCAGCTCCTGGATATCTTTGAAAGTCTCTTAAGCGTCTTAGAATCCGTCATGAATATCGTCAAACTTATTACAAATGTCGTCAAAAGTCTCGCGATCGTTTTCGAAAGGCTCTTGAACGTCTCACGAACATGTTTCAATGTCTCGTGAACGTTAAAGAACTTCGAACCCCTCGCGAATGTATTTGAAAGTCCCTATTAAGAGTCTTTAAGCACCTCATGAATGTCGTCGAACGTATTATAAATGTCGTTGAAATTCTCTTGATCGAGATCAGAAGTGTCGTGGATGTCGACAAATCCCTCGTGAATGTCTTTGGAAGTCGCTTAAGCGTTTTCGAATCTCTCATGAATGTTCATAAACGGATTATGAATGTTGATGAAAGTCCCTTGAACGGATTCGAAAGTTTCTTGGACAACTTCAAACCCCTCGCGAAACTCTTTGAAAGTCTCTTGTACGTCTTCAAACCTCTTGTGAATGCCATCGGCAGTCTTATAACCGGTTTCGAAAGTCTCTTTAGCGTCTCACAAACATCTTTAAACGTATCATGGATATCGTCAAAGATCTCTTGAACGTCTTCGAAAGTGTCTGAACGTTTTCGAACCTCGCGTAAATGTCTTCAAACGTTTGCGAAACTCCCTTCAGCTTCTCACGAACGTCTTCAAACGTCTCATGAACAGCGTAGAAAGTCTTTTGAAACTCATCGAAACCCTCGTGAAGGTCTTTGTAATTCTCTCTTAAGAGTCTTCAAGCCCCTCATGAATATCGTCAAACGTGTTATGAATAGCGTTCTAAGTCTCTTGACCGTGTTCGAAAGTGTCTTGGATATCGACAAACCCCTCGTGAATGTCTTTGAACGTCTCTCTTAAGCGTCTTCGTCGTGTTCCGTCGTGGGTTTCATTTATAATCGATCATTAATCGTCTTTTAATTTACCTTTCAGGATTTGAATATACGAATGGGAAGTGTGCCACAAACGTACGGATTATAATGAATCAAGTCGTATGTGACTTATGTGACGGTAAGTTGGCGTTGGAGAAGAAAAGCGCCACGTTTAAGCGGTAATGTGCCCACTTGGGATATGCGCTTGGTAATGTCGTTGGTGTCTAATTTGACGCATTGAGCGATAGGTAGGCAAATAAGAAAGTTGCGTGAAATGGTGCTTACCTTGGTGAGAAAGAGCGGCGGTGCGTAGCGGGTCAATATTACTCGACCGTGTGACCGAATTTGTCCAAGCATCGCCAAGATGTTCCAGTTCGATCCGGCCTGTCGTTGCCCAGACGGGTACCCGGTGCTCGTACGAATGCGATGGCCCGGGGATGCCGGTGTTTTTGGGAGCAGTCGGGGACGACGAGGACTGGATTAATTTTATGAGGAATACGTTCGCTTCGAAATAAAAATATACATATATAGATTTTATAATTATATGAACCGCTGAGTGAGTGAAAGACGTGCCAGGATACGGCACCGTCGACTCGCTACGTCTGGCTCCACCTCCGCCCGGTTACGGCGATTGGTGGCCAGTCGCCAGAACAAATGTTGAGAATGACGGACGACGACGCCCGATACTAAGCACCGGTGTGACCGTGCCAGTCGCTGACCTACCGAATTACGGCGGGTTGGCGGGTGTGGCGTGTTCGTGCGGCAACTCTTCCGAATTCCTCGAAAGGTGGTATTTTATTTGCTGAGCGAATGTATCGGGAAACGTACTCGTCTAACGCATAGGTACAGATTAATATGAAACTAAATTTGGTTCGCTGAGCGAGTCTAGTGCGTGCCGGATTACGGCACCGCCGACTCGCTACGCCTGGCTCCACCTCCGTCCGGTTACGGCGATTGGCGGCCAGCCGCGAATACAAATGTCAAGGTTGAGGGAAATCGACGTCCGAACACTAAGCACCGGGTTAACCGTGCCAGTCGCTAACTTGCCAGATTTCAGCGAGTCAGCGGATGTGGCGTGTTCGTGCGTCAACTTTCTCAAGCCTCGTAAAACACTTCGGGATTTGTCCAATTATGGACAGGTATATTTTATGGGTGAGACGAATACGTGCGTAAGGAAAAATGGCGTGAGCGAGAGGAAAAGAGAGAGAGAGAGAGAGAGAGAGAGAGAGAGAGAGAGAGAGAAAGAAAAAAAATACACTACGATGATTTGTTCGTGCCGTGGTTTCATGCACGAACGACAGACAAATATATTTTAATTATTTGCTCGAAAAATGTTACACCTTTGCGCGGTCGCCGTATTTTGCGTGATTTTAATAGCGCGAAGAAATCAAAGATGAAATAGACAATTGTGTATTTTACACGTAAATAAGCTTAGTTACATTCAATAAAGAAAATAATATAAATTTCGCAAGTTATTCGTTGCAGTGTTTGACTTATGATGTTTCCTTTTACTTTTATTTTTATTTAATCAATTATTACCGGTTCTACAAAGACTTATACTTTCACTATCGAAGAGACCGGGGTAAACTCGAAAAGAATATAAGATAAAATAAATGTACCGGATTTCAGAGCGTCGACTCTGCGATGCGCGCTGTTGGAGAGACCGGACGGAACTGACTGGCCGGCTCCCGGAGCGCAATATGTGCCCTCGGCGCCTTTGTCTCTGAGACAAAGGGCTCGGCGTCATTACCCTCGCCTTCGAGCTCAGTCCCCATGTAATCGAATATTAGCACTGATAACGTTATTTTTCTCGAGTTATACATGGGCAATCAAATGAATATTTTTCGTTATCGGCAGGATGTGCTGACTACGTGGTGACCAAGCTCCGAGGAGGTCTGTGAGAAAACTCGCGATGAAGCTGACCGCTTGGGAACAGTTTCGCGGGTTATTCGAGAACTACCGCGTCCCCAAAATATACATAATATAGATATGACAATATTCCTTATTTCTAGGACCATTGGGTTATGTCCAACACGAATATACATATATATGTTGGATACTAGTTCGGGGTCTCGTGAATGTCCCCGAAATATACATGTAATTATAGGTATTAATAGTGTTTTTCATACTCCTGAGACTCTCTAGAATGTCCCAGGAGTTTACCGAGTATGTATATATATATATATATGTATATTTATGCGTGTTACTTTGAGGATTTATGTCCCCGTAGTATGCATGAAAGTAGATATGTATCGATTATTGCCTCGGGACTGGGGCACATGTCCCTGAAGCGTATGGAGTACGTATATGTAAATATATATATATATAGATATTCGTTAAAGATATTCCGAGGACTAATGCCTTCGAAGTATGCATATGAGTATACAAATGGTACATGAGGACTGAGGTCCTAGAGTATGTATATATGTATATATATACATATTCATTGAAGTTAGTGAGAGGACTTACGTCCCTAAAGTATGCATGAAAATAGACATACGGAATTAATATATGAGGTACTGCAGGGACTCTCGTATATGTCCCTGAAGCATGCAGGTACGTGTATATGTATGTATATATGAGACATCATGGTATGGTACTCCGGGGACCCATGTGCGTGTCCCAGAAGTGTACAGGCAAACAGATATGTACGTGTATATGAAGCTATTTGTAAAGTTAATCCGAGCACCCATGTGCTCGTCCCTGAAGATACGGCTAAGCTTAGCGGTAAGGTTATTATGGGAACTGTTTGTCCCTAAAGTATCCGGGTAAATATACGCGTGCTAAATTTAAAGATATATTTATGAATATTTTATATAGCGGGGTTTCTGAGTGAAATCGACCATATATGGGTCGTTCTGATTAATATGGACCCCAAGAAAAACATAAATGAGCGCATTTAGCGCGAGGAAAAAGTCTCAATAATTATTACAATTCGTACCAGATATGAATATTTGGAGGGCGAGAGTGCTAGGACGTAACATATGAATGCCTTTGGAAGACTCTTAAACGTGTTCGACAGTTTCTTGGACGTTAACAAAGCGCTCGTGGATATCTTTAAAAGTCTCTTAAGCATCTTTGAATCTCTCATGAATATCGTCAAACTTATTACAAATGTTGTCCAAAGTCTCGTGAACGTTTTCGAACGGTATTTGAACGTCGCACGAATATCTCCAAATGTCTCAGGAACGTTGTAGACAGTCTCTTGAAGAACTTCGAACCCCTCGTGAATGTCTTTGAAAGTCTCTCTCAAGAATCTTCAAGCCCGTCTTGAATGTCGTCAAACGTATGATAAATGTCGTTGACAGTTTCTTTGACGAGTTCGGAAGTGTCTTGGATGTCGACAAACCCCTCGTGAATGTCTTTAGAAGTCTCCTAAGCGTTTTCGAATCCCTCATGATTGTGCTTAAACGTATTATGAATGTCGTCGACAGTCTCTTGACCGTATTCGAAAGTTTCTTGGACAACCTCATCCCCCTCGTGAAAGCCTTTGAAAGTCTCTTAAACGTCTTCGATGCTCGTCAGAATGTCATCGACCGTCTTATAACCGTTTTCGAAAGTGTCTTTAATGTCTCACAAACATCTTCAAACGTATTATGGATATCGTCGAAGTTTTCTTGAACGTCTTGGAAAGTGTCTGAACGTTTTCGAACCTCGCGTAAATGTCTTCAAACGTCTTATGAACATTTTCGAAAGTCGCGTGAGCATCTCACGAGCATCTTCAAAGGGCTCATGAACGTTGAAGAACGGCTTTTCAAACTCATCGAACCCCTCGTAAAGGTCTTTGAAAGTCTCTCTAAACAGTCTCCAAGACCCTCATTATTATCGTCAAACATGTTATGAATGTCGTTTAAAGTCTCTTGACCGCGTTCGACAGTGTCTTGGATGTCGACAAACCGCTCGTGAATATGTTCGAAAGTCTCTTAAGCGTTTTCGACTCCCTCATGAATGTCTTCAAACGTATTATTAATATCGTCTTAAGTCTCTTGAACGGATTCGAAAGTTACTTGGATAACTTCAAACGGCTCGCGAATGTCTCTGAAAGTCTCTTGTCTTCGAATCTCTTGTGAATGACTTCAAACGTCTTATGACCGTCTTCGAAAGTCCCTTGAACGTCTCACGAACATCATCAAACGGTTCATGACTGTCGTAAAAAGTCTCTTGAAATTCTTCGACCTCTTCGAACTGTCAAAGACATTCACGCTGGCTTTGTCGACATCCAAGACACTTTCGAAAATGTTCAAGAGACTCTCAACGACATTCATAATACGTTTAAAGACATTCAAGAGGGATTCGCAGACGCTTAAGAGTATTCCAAACATATTCGCGGGGAGTTTGTCGACATCTAAGACACTTTCGAACACGTTCAAGAGACTTTCAACGACATTCATAATACGTTTGACGATATTCCTGAGAGGCTTGAAGCCTCTTAAGAGACACTTTTAAAGACATTCACGAGGGGTTCGAAAAATTTCAAAAGACGTTCTACGACGTTCACGAGACGTTTGAAGATTTTCGTGAGACGCTCAAGAGACTTTCGAAAACGTTCATAAGACGTTTGAAGATATTTACGCGAGGTTCGAAGACGTTCACAGACTTTAGAAGACGGTCAAGAGATCTTCGACGATATCCGTGATACGTTTGAAGATATTCGTGAGACGTTAAAGAGACTTTAAAAAACGGTCATAAGACGTATGATGGCATTCACAAGAGGTTCGAAGACGTTTAAGAGACTTGCAAAGCCATTCGCGAGGGGTTTGAAGATGTCCAAGAAAGTTTCGAATACCTTCAAGAGACTTTCGACGACATTCATAATGCGTTTGAAGACATTCATGAGGGATTCGAAGACGCTAAAGAACTTTCAAAGACATTCACGAGGGGTTTGTCGAAATCCAACGTCGGTTTTGCTGACATTGTGTGGGTTTATTTGGGATTTTCACCCAAACAATTCCAGCAAAACTCAACTTCAAGTAAATCTTTGGTCTATGGATGTCGTCGAAGATTGCATTATGAACTCGACAGCCTGTCGAGCGTCTTCAAACCATTTGTGCATATCTTTCAGAGTTACTTAAGCGTCTTCGAAGACCTCATAAATGTCTTGAAACGTTTTATGAATGTCGGCGAAAGTGTCGTGAACATTTTCGAAAGTCTCTTAAACGTATCGCGAACATCTTCAAACGCCTCATGTACGTCGTTGCAGGTGTCTTGGAACTCTTCGAACCCCTCGTGAATGTCTTTGAAAGTCTCTCTTAAGTGTCTTCGGACCCCCCATGAATGTCGTCAAACGTATTCTAAATGCCATTGAAAGACTCGTGAACGTGTTCGAAAGTTACTTGGACGTCAACAAACAGCTCGTGGATATCATTTAGAATCTCTTAAGCGTCTTAGAATCCGTCTTGAATATCGTCAAACTTATTACAATGTCGTCGAACGTCTGGCAATCGCTTTCGAAAGGCTCTTGAACGTCTCACGAAAATCTTCAAATGTCTCATGAACATTGTATACAGTCTCTTGATGAACTTCGAACCCCTCGTGAAAGTCTATTGATCGAGATCGGACGTATCTTGGATGTCGACAAACCCCTCGTGAATGTCGTTGGAAGTCTCTTAAGCGTTTTCGAATCCCTCATGAATGTCCTTAAACGTATTATGAATGTCGTTGAAAGTCCCTTGAACGTATTCCAAAGTTTTTTGGACAACATCATACCCCTCGCGAAACTCTTTGAAAGTCTCTTATCCGTCTTCGAACCTCTTGTGAATGCCATCGACAGTCTTATAACCGGTTTCGAAAGTCTCTTTAACATCTCACAAACATCTTTAAACCTATCATGGATATCGTCGGAGATGTCTTGAACGTCTTCGAAAGTGTCTGAACGTTTTCGAACCTCGCGTAAATGTCTTTAAACGTTTTCGAATGTCACTTGAGCTTCTCACGAACATCTTCAAACGTCTCATGTACATCGTAGAAAGTCTTTTGAAACTCAACGAACCCCTCGTGAATGTCTTTGAAAGTCTCTCTTAAGCGTCGGCGGACCCCTCATGAATGTCGTCAAACGTATTATAAATGTCGTTGACAGTCTCTTGGACGCGTTCGGAAGTGTCTTGGATGTCGATAAACCCCTAGTGAATGTCTTTAGAAGTCTCTTCAGCGTCTTCGAATCCCTCATGAATGTCTTCAAACGTATTATGAATGTCGTCGAAAGTCTCTTAAACCTCTCACGAACTTCGTCACACGTATCATGAATATCGTCAAAGATTTCGTGAACGTCTTCGAACGTCTGCGAACGTCTTCGAACATCGAGTAAATGGCTCCAAACGTCTTATGAACGTTTTCGAAAGTCCCTTGAACGTCTCACGAACATCTTTAAAAGTCTCATGAACGTCGTATAAAGTCTTTTGAAACTCGTCGAACCCCTCGTGATCGTCGTTGAAAGTCCCTCTTAATCGTCTTCAAGACCCTCATTACTGTCGTCAAACGTATTATGAATGTCGTTGAAAGTCTCTTGACCGTGTTCGACAGTGTCTTAGATGTCGACAAACCGCTCGTGAATATCTTTGGAAGTCTCTTAAGCGTTTTCGACTTCCTCATGGAATGTCTTCAAACGTATTATGGATGTCGTCGTAAGTCTCTTGAACGTATTCGAAAATTACTTGGCCATCTTCCTACCTCGCACGAATTTCTCTGAACGCTACTTGTCTTCGAATCTCTTGTGAATGCCTTCAACCGTCTTATGACCGTCTTCGAAAGTCCCTTGAACGTGTCACGAACATCTTCAAACGTCTAATGACCGTCGTAGAAAGTCTTTTGAAACTCTTCGAAAACCTCGTGAATGTCTTTGAAAGTCACGAGGGGTTCGTCGATATCCAAGACCCACTCGACCATGTTCAAGAGACTGTCAACGACATTCATGATACGTTTTACGACATTCATTAGGGACCTGACGTAGCTTACGAGAGACTTTGAAAGACATTCACGAGGGGTTGGAAGAGCTTCAAAAGACTTTTTACGACGGTCATGAGACGTTTGAAGATGTTCGTGAGAAATTCAAGGGACTTTCGAAGACTGTCATAAGACGTTTGAAGGCTTTCAGAAGAGGTTCGACGACATGAGGCTTTCAACGACTTTCGCGAAAGGCTGGAAGATGTCCAAGTAACTTTCGAATACGTTCAAGAGACTTCTGACGACGTTCATAATACCTTTGAAGACATGCATGAAGGATTCGAAGATGCTTAAGACTTCCAAAGATATTCACGAGGGGTTTGTCGACATCCAAGCCACTTTTGAATACGTTCAAGAGACTTTCAACGACATTCATAATACGATTGACGATATTCATGAGGGGCTTAAAGACCCTTAAGAGAGACTTCCAAAGACATTCACGAGGGTTTCGAAGAGTTTCAAAAAAACTCTCTCGAGGATGAACTAGAACACATACGCAAAGCTTTAGGAGATAATGGCTACAACCCAGGCGACATCGAAAGAACGATCAAACAACTAAGAAGAAAAATAGCCGATCCGAAAACGGTAACAGAACCTGAAGGGGAGTATGAAGGACAAATAATAGCAATAACTTCCCTTCCATACTTTCAGGGCATAACCGATCGCATAGGCAGGGTCCTTGGGAAACATAACGTGCGAGTCATCTTCAAACCGCAGAAGAAGCTAGCACAAGTGGTTCCGAGTGCAAAAGACCAAAGACCACCATTAAGTGCACCAGGAGTTTACAAGATACCCTGCTCATGCGGTAAAATGTACATAGGATAAACCGGGAGGAAGATCAGTACACGGATCAAAGAACATCAACGGTGTATCAAATATGGCCACATTGGACAATCAGCCCTGGCCGAGCATTGGATGGAGACTGGTCATGCAATTCAGTTCGATATAGCCCAAAGTCTGACCCCATCAAACAGCTATTTTTCTAGGAAACACCGAGAAGTCTTGGAAATTCGAAAACATCCGCACAATCTAAACAGAGATGGTGGATATCACGTCAATCCCATTTGGCACATCGTCCTCCTGGTTGCTTAATTGACCGGCCGATCAATTAAAACATCTGATTGGCTGGTGCAGTGATCTGGAACGATGACTGCAACTATATAAGGAATGCCTGAGACACGGGAGCTTCAGTATCGGAGCTCTCAGCCCTGGTGATGCAGACTGTATCGTTTGCGAAACGTCGGCACAACGCCGATTCTCAACACGGCCTCCATCCAGAAGCCACATACTCATCAGTTTCAAAAGACTTTCTCCGCCTTTCATGAAACGTTTGGAGATGTTCGCGAGACGTTCAAGGGACTTTCGAAAACGTTCATAAGACGTTTGAAGACATTTACTCGAGGTTCGAAGACCGTCACAGACGTTCGAAGACGTTCAAGAGATCTTTGACGATATCCAGAATACGTTTGAAAATGTTCGTGAAACGATCAAGAGACTTTCGACCACTTTCATAATACGATTGAAGACATTCATGAGGGATTCGGAGACGCTTAAGAGACTTCCAAATATATTCACGATGGCTTTGTCGCCGTCCATCTTCGGTTTTGCTGGAATTGTGTGGGTTTGTTTGGGATTTTCATCCAAACAATTCCAGCAAAATTCAACTTCAACTTCGGTTTATAGATGTAGTCGAAGATCGCATTACAAACTCGAGAGGTTCGAAAGTGTCTTGGACGTCGACAAACCCCTCGTGAATGTCTTTGAAAGTCTCTCTTAAGCGTCTTCGGACGCCCCATGAATGTCGTCAACCGTAATATGAATGCCGTTGAGAGACTCTTGAACGTGTTCGAAAGTTTCTTGGACGTCAACAAAGCGCTCGTGGATATCTTGTAAAGTCTCTTAAGCGTCTTCGAATCTCTCATGAATATCGTCAAACTTACTACAAATGTCGTCCAAAGTCTCGTAAACGTTTTCGAAAGGCATTTGAACGTCGCACGAACATCTCCAAATGTCTCATGAACGTTGTAGACAGTCTCTTGAATAACTTCGAACCCCTTGTGAATGTCTTTGAAAGTCTCTCTTAAGAGTGTTCAAGCCCGTCTTGAATGTCATCAAACGTATGATAAATGTCGTTGAAAGTCTCTTGAACGAGTTCGGAAATGTCTTGGATGACGACACACCCTCGTGAATGTCGTTGGAAGTCTCCTAAGCGCATTCGAATCCCTCATGAATGTGCTTAAACGTATTATGAATGTCGTCGAAAGTCTCTTGAACGTATCCGAAAGTTTCTTGAACAACTTCAAACCCCTCGCGAAAGCCTTCGAAAGTATGTTAAACGTCTTCGATCCTCTTGTGAATGTAATCGACCGTCTTATAACCGTTTTCGAAAGTCTCTTCAACGTCTCACAAACATCTTCGAACGTATTATGGATATCGTCAAAGATCTCTTGAACGTCTTCGAAAGTGTCTGAACGTTTTCGAACCTCGCGTAAATTTCTTCGAACGTCTTATGAACATTTCCGAAAGTCGCTTGAGCATTTCGCGAGCATCTTCAAAAGTCTCATGAACGTCGTAGGAAGTCTTTCCAAACTCTTCGAACCCCTCGTGAATGGCTTTGAAAGTCACTCTTAAGTGTCTTCGGACCCCTCATGAATGTCGTCAAACGTATTATGAATGCCGTTAAAAGACTCTTGAATGTGGTCGAAAGTTTTTTGGACGTCAACAAACAGCTCGTGGATATCTTTGAAAGTCTCTTAAGCGTCTTAGAATCCGTCATGAGTATCATTAAACTTATTTCAAATGTCGTTAAAAGTCTCGCGATCGTTTTCGAAAGGCTCTTGAACGTCTCACGAACATCTTCATATGTCTCATGAACGTTGTAGACAGTCTCTTGAAGAACTTCGAACCCCTCATGAATGTCTTTAAAAGTCCCTATGTCCTCAAACGTATTATGAATGTCGTTGATCGTCCCTTCAACGTATTCGAAAGTTTCTTGGACAACTTCAAACCCCTCGCCAAACTCTTTCAAAGTCTCTTATACGTCTTCGAACCTCTTGTGAATGCCATCGACAGTCTTATAACCGTTGTCGAAAGTCTCTTTAAGGTCTCACAAATATCTTTAAACGTATCAGTATCACGTCAAAGATCTCTTGCACGTCTGTTACGTCCCAGCATTCAAATTTTTCACTCTACCCCAAAAATTATCATTGCACACGTGCACGATAGCGGCACCCTCATTTTTTGACCAAAGCTATATTTTGTAAACTTTATGGACGCGATAGTCGAAATATGCCACAAGGCCCAGAATGGGAAAGCGACTTGCATCCGCTCCCACGCAATAAACCACCGATAGTATATAATTTACGAGCGAATGTGCTCCAAGCGAGAAACTCACGTAGGAAAATTCCCGACTAGAAAAAACGCAAGACCAAAGCGAACAGAAACTCTCACTCCAAATCCCAAACAGACCCCTACGGAAAACTCGCCCGTGACTCCACACGGTCGTAAAACAGGCCCTCAGCGAGAATTATGAGAACACGTGCGCTAAGGCCGATTCTTGGAAATAGAGCAGCGATTGCGTCTATCTCAGCCGTGACCCAATAAGAAATCCAGTATCATGTTCCCCTACGCCGCTGACCAATCACGAAAATTAACGTAACTTTTACGACCGATTATCCAATCCCTAAAAAACGCATCGTAGGAAATACACTCTCCCAAAAAACTCCTTCTTCTCCCAAAACCGAACTCTCGCCGTTTTTGTAAGACGAAGGAGCGTCACTCTGTAATCAGTCTCCGAATCGAAAAGTCGACTTACTCAGATAATACTCTGTCCGCGTAATCGTCTAACGTATTTCTCAATCCACTGTACGCGTCTTATATTCAACCGATAGATATATATATATATATATACAAGTGTGTTAATAACCTCTATTTGTAAATCGATAGAAACACTCACGAGAGTAAGTTATTCGATCAAAGTATCGGGCGAACCTCAACCTCAAACCAAAGCACGCACCGTAAATCGTCTAAATCCAATTGTTATTAAACTGTGTTCGGAACGCGCGCGGAAACCAATTAAGACTCACAGCGCAATCTACCTCTCTTCAGAATTCGCGCACAAACTCGGCAACCTCGCAAGTCCATTCTAAATCTCCCTCCGGGACGTAACAGTTTAATATACAATAAAACTGGTGGCAGCGGAAAAAAAAATTAAATAAAGGCCCCATCGGTTATAAAACTGGTGGCAGCGGAAAAAAAAATTAAATAAAGACCCCATCGGTTATAAAACTGGTGGCAGCAAAAAAAAATTATATAAAGACCCCAGCGGTTATAAAACTGGTTGCAGCGGAAAAACAATTTAAGACGAAGCTAGCAATAAATCTGGTGGTAAAAATCATAGACAATTTATCGGTTATAAATTCGATCTCGATAAAATACGGATCACCGGCGCGGAACAATTATCGTGGAAAATTAAAATTTAAGACTCTCTTCCGTGAAAAACGTACAAGTGCTCCACACCAACGTCGCACGGAGATCAACTCAGAGGACGCAGAGCCATAAATCAACGACGGACGCTGACGCCGCGAGAAGACCCAAGCCAGCTACGCACACACGGACTGCAGGTCAAAACACCAGCCTATATCCATTACGAGGAAAACCAAACGCCACCTGACAGCCCACCAACGACAGCATCGGCACGAGCTAGGTACAAGATCATCATCGAGTAAGTCATA
The DNA here is from genome assembly GCA_951751655.1 of Ophion costatus. Classification (NCBI taxonomy): domain Eukaryota; kingdom Metazoa; phylum Arthropoda; class Insecta; order Hymenoptera; family Ichneumonidae; genus Ophion; species Ophion costatus. The sequence continues at coordinate 11,069,994 of OX632361.1, read as the reverse complement.
AACTCATAATGTCCACACCAATCCAAATGGAGACTTCGGAAGACCTTCATCCAACTCAACAGAGTCAAACCTACACATCAACAAGCGCGAATAATTATTATCAACCACACTTCGAAAATAACACTTATCCGTTACACGCTAATTACAGAGAATTCACAAGATACTTACCTGAGTTCGATGGGACCCCCAAAACATGTTCCCTAAATAACTTCCTAAGCTATTGCGATAACGCAAAAGAATTTATCCCAGCCGTAGGCGAACGATTAATCATCACATTGCTCAAAAGTAAATGCAAAGGAATCGCATGTGACAGCCTTGAAAGTTTCGCAATTTCAACTATCGACGAACTCACAAATATCCTCAAACGAAAATTCATTCCTTCCAAACCCCCTCTCACTTGGATTAATGACATGAGCACAATCCAACAAAAAGACAAAGAGACAGTACTCAGCTTCTACAGCAGACTAAATACTCATTTAAAAAAGACTCATCAAGCTATCGAAACATCCAATCTCAGATCGATCGAAGGAGCAAAGATATTCGCTGAAGACGCAGCAACAGATCAATTTAGGAAAGGCCTAAACGCAGCCTATCGTCCTCACATAGCATGCAAACGATACGAGTCACTCGAAGACATTTTCAAACACGCTACAGAAGTCGAGAAAATGTTAGGACCAATTGACGCAGAAAACACACAATCAACTTGCTTACCAATTCAGCCTTCTAACAGAACGAATAACCAAAACGAAAACAAATCTGGAAGCTCAATCAAATTCTGCACATACTGCAAAAAGACAAATCACACGACAAACGATTGCTTCCGTTTAGCGAAAGACAATCAAACAAAAGACACGGCGAACAAAAACAACGTATCGTGCAACTATTGCAAAAAACTAGGTCACACTATCAGTCAATGCCGTAAACGAGCGTATAATAATGGTCGAAAAGACGAGGCCCAAGCTGGAAAGCAGCCGGGAAACGAGTCAACGACCCCTCGACCAGGCGTCTCGGCGGGCCCCAACACACAAGGACGCCAGACACAGTAAACCCACCACCGAAACAAAAAATCCTCCGAGCCTTTTGCAACCTGAGCACCAACACAAATAATTACAACTCACCCACGATTCAAATCGAATCCGAAGACCTAAAGAAAACTCATACATCCACACTCGCAGACTCAGGATCACAATCAAATCTAATAAAAATCGGCAATATTCTTCATCCAAATCTTATAGATAATTTAAAAATCTATGAATTATACGGAATTTCGATCACCGACAAACCCAGGACACTCGGACAAATCAACATCGCTATCCATAACCAGTCCGTAGAATTTAACGTTGTCCCAGATGATTTTCCCGTGGAATTTGATGCAATCCTTGGCCACGAAACAATCGGCGAAAGCAACGGTAGAATCGACTGGGAAGGGCGTTACGTGCGCGTCAATAACGTGGACATCCCATTTGCGAACACAGAATCACTTCTTCTGCGGGCCAGACAGAAAACGACCATGTTCATTCGGGTCCAAAGCCCACTAGACACAGGCTACGTACCTCGTATACCCGTTCGAGACGGCGTTTTTGCAGGAGAAGCCTTGGTTCGAAACACCAACGGTAAAGCCTACCTGTACGCCATAAACACCTTGAACGAAGACGTCAGAGTAGAGGTTCCCGTAATTCCACTCTATCCTTTCGATATGAGTACAGACGAGAATGATCAAAAAGATGACGACCCCGTGAATCAACAGACCCTAGAGCACGAAAAACCTCGGACGCGAGAAAACCGTGCCAACGGAGTAATGAACCTTTTGCGGCTCGATCACCTTAATGACGAAGAGCGTAATGCGGTATCTACACTCGTAGAAGAATACGTAGACCTCTTTCATCTACCTGGCGAACCCCTTCGGTCAACAAGCGAATGCAAACATCGAATTCCCACCGTAGACGATCGACCGGTTAATACGAGACAGTACAGACACCCATCGTTTCAAAAACCGGAAATAGAAAAACAAATTAACGATCTGCTACAATTAAACATCATCGAACACTCGAAGTCGCCGTATAATTCACCAGTATGGATAGTTCCGAAAAAAGCAGACTCAAAAGGCAACAAACGTTGGAGACTCGTAATTGACTTTAGAAAACTCAACGACGTCACCATAGGAGATGCTTACCCCTTGCCGTTAATAACAGACATTCTCGACCAACTCGGCGGCGCGAGGTACTTCTCAATTTTTGACTTAGCATCTGGCTTTCACCAGATAGAAATGGATCCGCAAGACAAACACAAAACGGCCTTCACGACCCCTCACGGTCATTATGAATTCAACAGAATGCCATTCGGTTTGAAAAACGCCCCAGCCACATTCCAACGATTAATGGACCTTGTACTAAACGGATTACAGGGGAATGATTTATTCGTATACTTGGATGATATAGTAATTTACGCGCGATCAATTGAAGAACATGAACGTAAATTCAGAAAACTCGCTGAAAAATTACGCAATGCAAACTTAACTCTCTAAACGGAAAAATGCGAATTTTTACGAACCGAAGTGAGATACCTAGGGCATCAAATTTCGGCTGACGGATTAAAACCAGATCCGAAAAACATCGAAGCCGTGAGAGAATTCAAGACACCGAAAACTCCAAAAAATGTCAAAGAATTCTTGGGTCTAGCCGGATACTACCGCCGATTCATAAAAAACTTCGCGGCGATAGCAAAACCTTTATCGGATCTCACCAGCAAAAACGTCAAATTTCATTGGACATCGCAACACCAATTAGCATTCGAAACATTACGAGACAAGCTATGCTCAACGCCAATTCTCCAATATCCAAATTTCTCGGAACCATTCATCGTAACGACCGACGCATCCAACTACGCAGTCGGTGCAATCCTTTCACAAGGAAAAGTCGGAGAAGACCCTATGGTCGCAGCTGCTTCAAGGGTCCTCAACAAGGCCGAAAGGAATTATTCCACGCTAGAGAAAGAGATGGTCGCAGTGGTGTTCGCCCTAAAAACCTTCCGATCCTATCTTTACGGCAGGTCATTCACACTGCTGACCGACCACCGGCCACTTGTCTGGGTAAATTCCATGAATGACCCGACGTCACGTGTACTGCGATGGAGAGAAAGACTCAAGGAGTTCGATTTTAAAATCCAGTACAAACCAGGAAGAGTTAATACCAATGCCGATGCACTCTCTCGAAATCCGATAACTCTTCCCATCAAATTCAAATGGCGAATTAGTAACACCCCATATGGAGGAAAAATCCTTCATCCGCATCCAGGTATCGCAAGGACATATTCAACATCAGAAACTATCGCCAAAAATAAAAGAACGAAAAGATCAAAACCTACTTCGGAAGACGACATCACAGACGTCTATCCTCTAAATCAAGCAATTCCCATTCCTCGAGCAACAGACTCCACAGATACGGCAGTTCCGAGAGAAACGTACGTAAGTCCCGTTGCAGAAGGATCTGAGGAAAATCAAAATAAAAAAACCTCCAACTCCCAGGCAAACGATCTCATCGATGCGGTAGTTCCGCATCGATCGGCCTGATCAATCGGCCTGATCGGCCTGATCAACCGATCATCAGCGATCTCAACAAAAAGAGACCGCGTCCTAAATCAAATTCTTCAGAGCATCAAGACACAAATTCTTCAGAGCATCAGAGAGCAAACTCGTCAAAACATAAAAAAACGAATCCTGCAGAGCATCAAAAATCAAATCATTCAGAGCATCAAAAATCAAATCCGTCAGAGCATCAAAAATCAAATCCTTCTGAGCATCAAAAATCAAATCCTTCAGAGCATCAAAAATCAAATTCTTCAGAGCATCGAAGATCAAATTCTTCAGAGCATCGAAGATCAAATTCTTCAGAGCAACAAAAATCAAATTCTTCAGAGCATCGAAGATCAAAGTCTTCAGAGCAACAAACTCCAATCTCATCGGCCCACCGAGGATCGAATGCATCAGAAAATAAAAAATCGCATTCACCCAAATATCGAAGGGAAAAACGCAAAATCTTAATCAAAAGGAGAAGCGACATCCGTCGATACCTCCCTTCCGGAAACCCTTCCAAATCGGAATCTTCATCGTCATCGGACGACGACGAGGAAAATACCATCCACATGGCATCGAGCAATTTCGGCACGCTTAAAACCCCTTCATCCTCAGAGCAAGAATCGGACGACAGCGGCTTAAACGACGTCGCCATGAAATCCGGGAAACGCGCCTGCGAAACGGCGGGACGCACTCCATCGCCTATAGGACGAGGAAAAAACAAATCGTACAAAATTCCCAGCCGTCCAAACAGCCAAGGAAGCGCAAACGAAGAAGCCATCGTAGAAGACAAACGATTTCCTCCTACGAGAAACGAAAATTTCAAGGACAGTCACACGACTGAACCTATGGACATAAGCTCCTTAAACGAGGATAGAGAATTAGCAGACGAAATTAATACAAGTCAAGTCACGAAACTCCCAAACGCTAGCACGCAGCAACGCACAACCAACGCAAAAAATACCACAAAAACGAGGAAACCAACTCCCCTACCAACGCGCAGATCCTCCAGACAAAGGAAAGCTAAGAAATGCTTCTGCTATCCAGACGCAAGTGGTCATGCACATGCGAGTGCCACCGGCGCTCAAACGAAGAAAAAAGAAAACGCACTACCGAAGGGTAATCAACAGGCAAAAACGACCGAAAACCCTCCCGGCCGGGAACAGGCCTCACCCACCCTTCCAGATGTCGCAAACACCGAGAGCTCCGAGAACGAATCTTCACAGCAACAAGGAAAAATCCCATCCCCGTTAATGCTAAACAAACCCTCCCCCAACTCACAAAATAGAGACAACAATAGCGAAACAAATACCGCCGAGGAAGAACCAACAAGCAACAACGAGCAACAACCGGAATTCGTTAATGTCATCGAAACAAGAGACAACATCGAAATGACAAAGAACAATTACATTTGTTTCATTTCAGCCGATGGCACAGTCTCGAGCGAAATCGGTAAGCGATTAATCGAGAAGGGCTTGCTCAAAAATCTATCTCCGGCGAATACCTTCGAAGTCGGGCAAGTCCTCATCTCCGGAACACCAAAGAAAAGAGTGTTCGCTCTAGTAACACAGGAAAACGGCACATCGCCTCTAACAAAAGGAAATCTTATCAAAACCCTAAGAAATCTAAAAACATCAATGAAGGAGTCGAACATTAAATCAGCAGCGTTTTCTCAAAAGCGTAGCAACCTCAACGACTCAACGTGGACAAAAATAAAAAACATTCTCCAAGAAATATTCGCGGACACCGAGATCGAAATAAAAATCTGCCGCGACGAAATCATTGTTCCACCTGAACGAGACAGGCCAGAAATAATAAAAGAATGCCACGAATCTCCAGTAGCAGGCCATAAAGGCGTCACGAAGACATACAACAGAATCAGGCAGCAATATTTCTGGGACAATCTCAAAAAGCAAGTGGAAGACTACATCCGACAATGCGCCAGTTGCCAGAGGAAAAAATTGGTGAGGATTAAAACCAAACAACCTATGGTTATCACAGACACCCCAATCAGCGTATTCGACAAAATTGCGATGGATATAGTCGGACCGATAACTCCAGAATCTGAACTTGGTCACCGCTTCATACTAACCATTCAGGACAATCTCTCGAAATTCTCATTTGCCATTCCGCTGAAGAGGGTTACGGCCCAAGAAATAGCCTACGCATTAGTCACGGAATTCATCTGTCTATTCGGATGTCCCAAAGTAATACTCACGGACCAAGGTGCAGCCTTCATCGGCCGAGTGATGAAACAATTAACCAAAATCCTGAAAATCAAACAAATCAAAACAACAGCATTCCATCCACAGTCAAACGGATCACTCGAGCGAAGTCACCAAGTGCTCACGGATTACCTGAAACATTACACCAATAAAAAGGATTGGCACAAGTGGCTACGACTGGCAACTTTCGCATACAATACGAGCGTACACGAAGGCACAAAATTCACACCCTTCCAGGTAGTCTGCGGCAAAGAAGCCCGACTACCTTCACAGTTCTCGTACCTGGACGAAATTTTAACGTACGACGAACACGTAAGAAATCTCGCTCATCATCTCCAAGAAGTACGGACATTGGCACGCAATAATCTCGAAAACGCCAAACAAAAATCCAAAGTTCATTACGATAAAAGAATCAATCCCGTGAACTTCCAAATTGGAGATAAAATCTACCTAATAAAAAATCAACGAATAGGAAAATTCGACGACAACTACCTAGGTCCTTACGAAATTACACAAATCTTCCCAGAACAAAACGACACCGAAATCGCATTAGGAAACAATAAACGGAAAATAATCCATTGCGATCGCGCTAAGTCAGCACACTAATAAATCAACCTCATAAACCCAAAACCCGGTGCACTCACACCTACACGACTCTTTTCAAATCTGCTAAGACCCCCATAGCATTCCCCTAACCATCGAACTCGACTCTTACAATTGAAATAAACATACGAATATTTTGCGAATTTACCTCAACATATAAGATTAATTATATAACTATTATTCAAATACATGTTAATCTTAATATTATATAAAATCAAAACAAACTCATGTCTACCTATTCCTTATTCACTCACGCTGGCATCTTCACGCCAGATAAAATACAAAAATAAGAAGCGAAATATAATGGTTCACAACATTACGCTACTGTATCAGATTAAAGCGCAAACATCCCCTAACCTGTGTAAACCACATTGTAAATCAGTAAATGACGATGCCTCACTATCGTGCCTATACATATTATTCGATACAATTCAAAAATTGAATCTAATTGAGCGAGACGCTCAATCTCGAAGGAGGGAGGTGTTACGTCCCAGCCTTCAAATTTTTCACTCTACCCCAAAAATTATCATTGCACACGTGCACGATAGCGGCACCCTCATTTTTTGACCAAAGCTATATTTTGTAAACTTTATGGACGCGATAGTCGAAATATGCCACAAGGCCCAGAATGGGAAAGCGACTTGCATCCGCTCCCACGCAATAAATCACCGATAGTATATAATTTACGAGCGAATGTGCTCCAAGCGAGAAACTCACGTAGGAAAATTCCCGACTAGAAAAAACGCAAGACCAAAGCGAACAGAAACTCTCACTCCAAATCCCAAACAGACCCCTACGGAAAACTCGCCCGTGACTCCACACGGTCGTAAAACAGGCCCTCAGCGAGAATTATGAGAACACGTGCGCTAAGGCCGATTCTTGGAAATAGAGCAGCGATTGCGTCTATCTCAGCCGTGACCCAATAAGAAATGCAGAATCATGTTCCCCTACTCCGCTAACCAATCACGAAAATTAACGTAACTTTTACGACCGATTATCGAATCCCTAAAAAACGCATCGTAGGAAATGCACTCTCCCAAAAAACTCCTTCTTCTCCCAAAACCGAACTCTCGCCGTTTTTGTAAGACGAAGGAGCGTCACTCTGTAATCAGTCTCCGAATCGAAAAGTCGACTTACTCAGATAATACTCTGTCCGCGTAATCGTCTAACGTATTTCTCAATCCACTGTACGCGTCTTATATTCAACCGATAGATATATATATATATACAAGTGTGTTAATAAACTCTATTTGTAAATCGAAAGAAACACTCACGAGAGTAAGTTATTCGATCAAAGTATCGGGCGAACCTCAACCTCAAACCAAAGCACGCACCGTAAATCGTCTAAATCCAATTGTTATTAAACTGTGTTCGGAACTCGCGCGGAAACCAATTAAGACTCACAGCGCAATCTACCTCTCTTTAAAATTCGCGCACAAACTCGGCAACCTCGCAAGTCCATTCTAAATCTCCCTCCGGGACGTAAGACGTCTTCGAAAGTGTCTGAACGTTTTCGAACCTCGCGTAAATGTCTTCAAACCTTTTCGAAACTCCCTTGAGCTTCTCTCGAACATCTTCAAACGTCTCATGAACATCGTAGAAAGTCTGTTGAAACTCATCGAACCCCTCGTGAAGGTCTTTGAAATTCTCGCTTAAGAGTCTTCAAGTCCCTCATGAATATCGTCAAACGTGTTATGAATGGCGTTGAAAGTCTCTTGACCGTGTTCCAAAGTGTCTTGGATGTCGACAAACCCCCGTGAATGTCTTTGAAAGTCTCTCTTAAGAGGGAATGATACCCCATCGCGGTCGGTATGGCAGATTGCGATAGTAGATACACACGGATTTCCTAAACGGCTCTTCAGAATCTCTTGAAATTTGACCAGGCAATGTCAAATTAATAGACGAACGGCACCGTTCTCATTGAATTACTTGAATCGAAGAAAAAAAAGTAGAATGCATTACCGTGCTGAACTGGTGATGGAAATGATGGAAAAAAAAAGTTTCGCTAAAGCCACGACTTAGATCGAAGAAGGGCCCCGTAGCCAGGTTAAAAAAACGCATTTTGGGACCTCATTCATTTCATACCTTCGCATATTCCAGGAGAGCCGTTGTAATGCATAAATTGTAGGTAATTGTTTACGATCCCGAGGAAATCTCGCCCGATATTTGTGGGTCTTAGTTCCCGCAAGTTCCGTGCGAGGCCCCCACCGTCACGTGCACCGAGTTTTGACAGTTCGTCTTTGGCTATGTGCGAACCTGCTAATAAATCGAATTTTGTCTTCGTCAAAAAAGTCCAGTGCTAAAAACATACTTTGTGTTGTGTTGAGTGCGACGATATTACGAAAAATGTTTTTATCGTGCCATTTACCGGGTGAACCGCGAGCGACGTGGAGGTATGTACTCGTTTTACTCCTTCTGTTTTTCAGAGAATTATTTCATAGAATCGCCTTTACATCTATTTGTTTTTTCTGTCTTTTCAATAAGGCTTTTTGTTTACGTTTTTTGTTACCGGTAGCTGTACTCGCGATAAAGTATATACGAGATCTCACAAATGGATGTGAGGTTAGGATATACTGTCTTCGGAGTACTGCGAGTGAGGAAACTTTGTGTAATAAATTATAACTTTTTTCAGATCCTGTGTGTCACTCGTGTTCATGCCACCGAACTCAATGATGATCACGGACAGGAGAAGTCCATTCCATCAGCGAAGGGCTTCGGAGGAACATGGAAGATCTACCGGCGCTATCGTTCGGAGTGACGTTGAAGCTCAGGGTAACAAATCTTGTAAGGTGAAGAATGTTACAGTAATTCGAGGTAAGTGAAAACGTGTTCTAGTGCAAAAAAGCCTGCGATGGTCCTGTGTATATGCACATAAGCATAACTCTTTGGAAAGCAAAAGTTGCTACAAGAGACGAAGCCTGCTCTCTGCGAAGCACAGTATGATGCATCATACAGTATACATGTGCTTCGCAGAAGAATCCTTGCAGGTCCGTTGTATACGGAGGCTTGATTTGTACAAAGCAGCGGAGGCAATCTCCTCACAGGTATCGCTTTGTCCTGCGAAGATTTTCCTTCCGTTGCAGTATGCTTGCTATGATCTTTCATCAAGATGTACGTGCAAAGACCTCGGTGCAAAGCCCAAGTACATGGCGTAACGCATGGAGCTGGGACTTGTATTAATGCGCTATGCAATGTACTTGTGCTTCGCAGTAAGATTTTTCCAGGCATGTTGCAAAGAGACACACGATCTTCGCAGGCATCTTTGTGCTGAATTGTCGCATGGATATTGCACCGGAAAGAAAATCTTCGCAGGTACGAAGGGATATAAATGAGCTTGCAATGATATTGCATACATTGATTGTCGCGAACCAAAGTTTCCTGTCTGATGTGCCTGCGAAGATCTTCCACGAAAATCTCAGGAACTCATGCATCTATGACCGCTTGCTCTCTCGCAGCTTGCTCTGTGCGAAGCACAGTTACATACGTTATGCCAGCGGTCCCCAACCCCCGGGCCACTTAGTACGAGCCCTGAAAGGCCAGTCTTTCAAAATATTTACTAACAATACCGGCCCGTGGACCAATAAAGGTTGGGGCTGCTGCGTTATGCAATGTACTTGTGCTTCACAGCTAGATCTTCATGGGGACATTGCAGAGCGAGCTGTAGTTTGGAAAGGAAACGTACACTAGCTTTTCATCCATACGTGCGTGTAAGATTGTACGGTCTTGAAGTTTACATCGTACGAATAGAACGAAAATTGGTTTTCTATTGCCCTTCACTTATTTTCATTGTTTGTCGGATTTGTTTTTGTAGAATTTATTATTATAAATTTGAATATGAACAAAAAATTTCAAATTAGGAAATAAAAATATGAACACAAATTTTCGTTGCGTTCCAACAAACAATTCGAACAATCCAAAAATTCAAGACCATAAGATCATCGCCAGCGTATTGCACCAGGAGAAAGATCTTGGTACACGGAGAAAACAGGGGCCTCGGAATTAAGAATTAATACTCTGCTTCTAAAAAAAATATCTCTAAATATCAAAAAGTATTGAATGGAAGATAAAAATTGTAATTATGGTATAGTAATAATGAAGAAATTTAAATTTTAACCTACGATATGGCACCTAAACTGATACAAATAATACATTTTATTTGGCAGAATATGATTTTTCGTAGTATTCAAAAAATATTTTGCCCACGTGATTCGAACAATTAGTTTCCAGTATTCTACAAAAAGTACACGGTATAAAGAGTCACATTTTACTAATCAACTTCGTAATATTTCTCGCTATACGCCGAAGATTAATGCTATGCGTATAGTGAAATCTATACATACACGAAGATTCATGCTGTACGTATAGTAAAATCCATATGAAAATATAGCGTGTAATAAAGTTTGGTATTTTACAAAGCAAGCATCATTTTTACTATACAGCGTATAGGACTCGCGCCTATGCGAGAATAGTTTCAAATGTAATATGCACGCATCATTTTTACTGTACGGTGTGAGAATCTTTTTTACACTTCTATAACAAAAAGTCTTAGAATTTGCAAACTGGCAGTAAACTGCTATATTTTCTAGCACTGAATATTATAATTCTAGCAACGAGTGTTATAATTTGAGGCCGTATTTTTCTCCGTGTAGGCACAAATGAGGAATTCTCCGTCAATTCAGCCACTTTTTTTCAACCATCTCAGATGTGCCCCATAATTGGTTATATCAAAGTACTACTAATAGGCGTTCTATGTGCATTTTTCAGATTTTTCAATTGAACATTTTAGAGAATGCCGTTTTTTCCAAATGAATATATCTCGGAAACTAGAAGCAACTGAAAAAAAATGTCTGTACATAAAAACTGGTGTTGTATTAGCTTTCGAGCGGACGACGTGAAATAATTTTTACGTTCCGATAATGCTGATTGTTTACCAAAAAAGGGGGAAATTTTTTAAAAATTAAAAAACGGCTATTTTTTTACTGAAAAAATTACAGTATTTCAGTATGTTTGACGATATCGCAAAAAATCGCCAGAGTAGCACCGATAGAGGTTCTAGGGCAAAAAAATGAATCCACGCAAATCAGTTTTTTTATAACGGAACCTCGCTCCGTTCCACTCTGGCGATTTTTTTGCGATATCGTCAGACGTAAAATTTATGTCAAGTCGTCCGCTCGAAAGCTAACATAAAACTACAACTTTTATGTACAGACTTTTTTTTCAGTTACCTCTAGTTCCCGAGATATATTCATTTGGAAAAAATCGGCATTTCCTAAAATGTTGAATTAAAAATCTGAAAAAATTTACATAGAATGCCTTTTAATAGTACTTTAATATAACCAATTATAAGGTCAGATCTGAGCTGGTCGAAAAAAGTGGTTGAATTGACGGAAAATCCCTCAAATGTGTCTTTCAAGATCGAAAAAGGGTTTTTAAAATGGATTTAGACAGCCGTGCAGAATGGAATATTAAATAAGTTTTATAGAAAATGGATAATGGAATCGTCAAAGGAGGAGCGCGTGAATCAGATGATATTTACTTGTATTATTAGAAAACAAAACGTTCACTGTTTTCATTTGCAATCATTATCATTAAAATTCGTTTGTGCGAAAAGTACATTGGAAGCCACGGTTTCCTCTTTTCAAAAATTAATCATCCAATTTTTTCGACACTTAAATCGTCGTACAAAATGCGAGTTCAATGTTCTTTTTATACTTTTGTAATTTCGTGTCTTTCGCGCCGACGCGCCTTGGTCTGTTTTCGTCCGAAGACGCTGGTAGTATCTGTCAAAAAAATTTGCGTCACCGCATGCGCGACGAGCGAAGAAAGATTCTAGATATGGTATTCTGTATGCCGCGTGCTAGCTTTGTTTACGCGAATCTCAACAGGTCGTCGGGACTTACATGCGAGCATGTGTTTCGTGACTGCGGAGAAAATTTATATTCTAACGCTAGAAAAATAATTCCAACTGTGATATCGTGATTTGTGGACGGTGAAGTTTTTAGTCATAATTCGTAATAAAACAACAATCAGTCGACCGCAAAAGAGACCGATGTCGCGCAAATTTGCCTTTCGTTTCAAGTACGTACTCTTATTATTTTTATTTACACCACTCGACTATTTCATAATATTCTTTTCGCATCAATATTTTTTTAATATTTCGCGTGGAGAATAATAATATAAATATAAGAAATATGATAGAGCGGGCGGAAGGGTCATAAAATGAGAAGAAAAGTATCAATATAGAACGCAAAATATGCGAGCAAGAAAAAAGTGGCAAACATGTAGAACGCGAATAAAGTCCAAAAAGCAAAAAAGAGAAAACAAAAGACATGGCGGGAAATAAAAGAATGTTCAACGGATTGGATAAACGACAGAGAATACAAAGTATTAAGGGAGCTTTCCAGTGTGAAATTTTCAAAAAATAGATTTTTTTTTTGCTTTATCGAATAGTATACACTCTTCCGAATATTCCCTGAAATTTTCATGCCGAAATTCAGATTATTTCGGTTACTGTACAGCATTTCTTGGAAGAAGGCAACGGAGCGCTACAGCTGCCGCGTCGGCCGTCTGCTCGTGCGACCGTTATTTCTATTGTCTCGTTCCTACCTGCTCGTGTACCTTCCAACGTGAGTCCGGTTCGTCTTTCAGTTCGGTTTCGACATTCAAGATGGATAGATCTACGAAAGAGAAATGTGCGTGGCAGGATAGAAAAGGCTCGAGAAGCGGACATCCGCGAAATGAACGAAAAAGATCCGCGGGTTTCAAGGGAACAAATCGAAACGATATCGAAACGGATCTAACGTTTGCGAGCACTTCGGCAGCAAAAATCTTGAAAAAGAGTCCAGAGTTTGAAGTCCGAATCGATCAAACGTTTAGCTATGTGATTTTGGAGTTCTTTTTGGTTTTCGGCGCTCTTCAGGAACTGTTGAAGTGCAAAAAGTGTAATAGCGACGTGAAGTTTTTTAAAAAATCGATTCGCGGATTGGGCTTTAAAATTTGTGTTCAGTGTTCGTGTCCAGATCCGGCCGAGATAGATTCTTGTCCTTTGATAAAAAATGCTTATGAAATCAATCGTCGTTTCTGCTTTGTCATGCGATTGGTCGGCATCGGCATAAATGGCATTAGAAATTTTATCGCCTTGATGGATTTAACTGCAAACTTCAATAATAACACCTATTATGGAATCGTGAAAATCCTGCAGATTGCAGCGAAATCAATATACGAGGCCGTCGTGAAAAAAGCAGGTACCGAAGAGAAGGAAAAAACTTTGGAAGCAGAAAATCGGGGCGATATTCTGACGGTGTCCCGTGATGGATCGTGGTCGAAACGCGGTTTCACGTCGCGCATGGGTATCGTGTCCGTGATTGGAAAATATACCAACAAAGTTTTCGATGTTGCTGTCAAATCAAGCTTGTGCAAGGCTTGTGCATTCTGGAAAGGACAAAAGGGAACACCCGAGTACGAGGCGTGGTTTGAGACGCATGAATCCGAATGCAACGTCAATCACGAAGGCAGCGCGGGAAAAATGGAAGTCGACGGTATAATCGAAATATTCAAGAGATCAGAAGAATTGCACAACGCGAAATACGGTTTCTATATAGGAGACGGCGATACAAAAACATTCAAGATGTTATTAGAAGCCAAGCCGTACGGTGACGATTTGACGGTAAAAAAAAGGAATGCGTTTTGCACGTGAAAAAGTGAGTATATAAAAGGGGAAACGAAGCAAGAAAAAGATTAGTTCAACTAAAAAAAGCCAAAAAAAAAATGCTAAAATCGATACTTTTTGTTCAAACCGGCGCCATTTTTGCAAAAAAAAAAAAAAAAAAGCCTCCATAGCACGAAAGCCAATTATATACCGATCAATAATCTTTTTGTGTTATTTGTTTCAGATCAAAATTGTGACCCCCAACGTGGACACCACATCCAAGTGCATTTTCTGCAACAATTGTATCATCATTTTTATAGATATTAATTAATAAATAAATCGATCTTTAAAAAATTGTTTTGTATTCTTCAATACCCAATTAATATACAAAAAAAACCAGACCGATTAGATTATTTTTTCTTTAAAAAAAAAATCGCGAAAAACAGCGATTTTTCGGGCTGTCACACTGGAAAGCTCCCTTAAAGGAATAAAAGGTGAAAAGCAAGCGAGCGTGAATAAAAAAGAAAAAATTTTGGAGAAAATGAAAGAAGAATAACAATCTGAAAAAGGATAACGGTGTGACTGAATAAAGTTGGGGGGGGGGGGGGTTGCAATAAGTCGAAAGCAAGGACGGGTAAATGAAAATGACAAACTATTGTAAAAAATAGGAAAAACATGAAAAATGTACAAAAGGAAGACAACCAGTTTCATCAATTCTTTGAACACTTCAAATGATTAGACTAAGTTCACGAAAACGCGCAATTTCGTACAAAGGGCGCAGCGCGCGGTTCAAGATTCAAGTAAAACAATATTGTGGTACCGCGTGATGAGCCGTTTGCGTAGTTTTGGGAAATTAGCCTAGATCGTCGAAAAATGAGCGGTTACTATCGCGCGTCTCCGTGCCGTCATGTGAACGATATTACATTGCGGTACCTCGCGGTCATTTAAACTTAGTCTTAAGGGCGGAAGAGCTTCAATATTTCAATTTTATTTCGTGACATACATTTTTTTCAGCCTTTCACTTATGACTTTTGGGCCAGAAGACGCTTCGATTGGTAAGTTTCCTTCGAAACATAGCCCAAATAAAAAATTTTATCGGCAAAATACTTTTATGACGTATTCACACAATTATTCCAAAATGTTCATACAAATATACCACCGATAAAACATTTGATTTGGCCCGGTAAAATAATACATTCTGTCCATAAAATATTTAATTTGGGTCATGTATCGAAGTAACCTTCAAGTATTGTAGCACTTCCAGCCCTAAAATCTAAAGTTTTCAAAGAATTTATGAAACAGGTCCGTTTTTGTACATTTTTCATCTTTTCTCCTTTTTACAATAGTTAGTAATTTTCAATTACCATTCTTCCTTCCGACTCTATTGCGCCCTCCACTTATGCTCATTGAGTCTTATTCTCTTCTTCTTGTACATTTGTTATCCTTTCTTTATATTCTGCAAAAGTTTTTCTGCTTGCAGAACAAAGAAAACAGCTTGCTTTCGACTTCTTACGCACTTTTTTCCTTTTCTCTTTCATTCCTTTCACACTTTGTATTTTCTGTCGTTCATCCATTCCATCGCACATTCTTTTATTTTTTGCAATGTTTATTGTTACCTTTTACTAGCTTTTTGGGCTTTATTATATTTTTGCTTAGTTTGCACTTTTTCGTGCTCGAATATTTTGCCTTTATATCGAAACTCTATTTCCTATTGTCCAACACTTTCTCCCACTCTGTTATAATGTTATGTTTTGTGACGTGACGTCACTAAATTATTAGAGAAAGAGCCCGCGTGACCACGCCGGGGCTCAATCTCCGCCGCGCCCTTCGCGAAAATGAATTAAATGTTAATTTTAAGTTTAGCCTTAAGTTTTAGATTATATAGAATCCGCGACAATCCTCCCCGTTCCCTCCCCGTACCCCCTATAATTTCTCGCCGTCCCCCCGGAGCATGGCCACGGACTGGCGTGTAAGGCCACGTCGGTGCGGGCGCACCGCCGATACCAACGCCATCACTCGGCCGCGCGGGATATAGGGCTCGCCACCGACGGCCTACCACCGCCATCTCCCGAGTTGCCGGAGCACGACGCCCCGGAGGAAACTGTTCCGATTATCGATCGGGGAGCTCGGCGACTCGGGCATCGATCATCGGCGATGGTCGGGAGGGCGAGCCACCGATCGACCGAAAATCATCATGAGGTTCGTCGTCTCCAGCCCGCGTGGATCGAGGCGAAGGAGCCGGCCGGCGTGGCCAGCCATTGAGTGTCCGACCGTGGTCAAGCGAAGCAGCGAAGAATCGAGAAAGAAAAAGAAAGAGAGAAAGAGAAAGAGAGACAGCGACGTCCGCTTCTCACCCGACATACCAAGTAAGTCTCTTCTCCTTTGCTTTATTTTGCGAGAGCGGCTCCGGGCCGAGGTAAATTCAGTGGAATAATTTATCGCTCGGGCGATTTAAGAAGTGTCCCCTCCCCCCTCCCGTGAATTCCCATCGTCGTCCTCTCCGTGCGTGTCGCCGACCGAAACCGTTTGTAACGAAAAATCTAGCGATAGAGAAATCATGCCGAAATCGAATGTGTAAAATTAATAAGATCGGAAAAATAGAGTGTAACGAATAAAATATTGCGATCGCGAGTGTCGTAACCAACGCGTGTAAGAAGGTGCGTGGCGGATCCCCCGCCGTCCCCCGTGAAAAGTCCCCCTCGCGCGCGCGTAGCCGCGGTCGCGTCGCGACCGACGGCCGAATCGATCAAAGGATCGCTGAGGAAATTGTTGTTGCGAATAATCATAAAAATAGAGTAAAAAGATTTATAAATGGAATAAAATAGTCGTGGTGTTAACGGGCTCGAGTCGGAGAACCCCGTCTGTACCCCGACACCCGTGAGACGTCCCCCCCCGCGCTATTGTATCGAGTCTCTCGCTCGCCGGGCAACCGAGCGGATTTGTTTTGATTTTTTTTCTGTTGTTGTCGCGTGAAGCGCGACTGCCCGAGCAAGGCTGGCGCCCAACATTATACCGAAATATTACATACGAAATATAAAATTGAGAACGGGTCGAGAAATTGAGTCGGGACTTCGCGTGTCCAGTAACCCGTAATATTCGCGTAAATTATTGTTATTTTTATTATTATTATTATATCGAGTCATTTCATTTCTCCTGTTGTAATTAATTAATTTAAATTCCTTTTCTTTGTATCGAGCCTTCATTTCATATTCTTTGTTGATTAAAAATTATTCGAATTTTTATGATTGATTAAACATTTATTTAGTTCCCCTTCCCCCGTCCTCCGCTTACAGAAACACGCGATACCCATCATAGTTTATATTATTATTTTTGGTGCGTTCTTCTATTAATTAAATATTTTATTGGCAGAATTTTTGTATGAAATATTCATTCTGAAATATTCACCGAAATATTCCGAAAAGCAACATTAAAAATTGAAGCAAGTTCAGCCTTCATAATTTCGAAATTGTTATATTTATTTTATTTTCTGCAATAGTTTTTCATTTTTCTTCATGCGCGCTGCCTTTTGACTTTTTACGCACTTCTATCTCTTTTCTCTCTCATTCCATTCATACTTGGTCCTTTCAGTCGTTAATCCATTCTTTCCCAAGTTCTTTTTTCTGCTGTGTTCATTGTTTCTACTCATTTGCATTTCGCGTTTTATCAACTCTCTACTCGTTATCAACGCCGCTCTTTGCACTTTTCTATCATCTCTTTCTGCATTCCTATACAGGGTGTCCTAAAAACGAACTATAATATTGCATGCGCTGATAGGCGAGTTCATAATAATCCGGAATAACCAATTATGACCGCAGTAAATATGTCATACTTTTCATGATATGTACGACTCATAGTTTCGAAATAAGTCTAATAAAGATCGGTTGAATAATTTCAAAAGGATCTGCTTATGCTATTAAATAGCTATATTGTTCGTTAAATAAAAAGAAGTTCCACGTGTTCCGTCTTTCTCAATCTACAATAAATAACGTCACTTTTTAAAATACTTTACAAGTCCGGCGTCGTGCGTTTATGATGCCTATATCAAACAAGCTAGAAAATGAATATTCAGAAGGACTAACAACTTACATAATTATGGTTATTATTGATAAAACAGAAAAAAATAACTGAAAAATATCCGTATTGGCAACTGTAATATAAGAAAGATTTCCTTAACCTAGAGATTTTGCCGAGTCTACAAAAGTGCGAATGTTTCAAAAACACTTGGAATATTATCTTTCGTTTTTAGGACAACCGCTATACTTTTCCGATGTTCATTTTCATCCCCATTTCCGTTGTCCGCCGCCTGCCTTTATGTTCCTAATGTATTTTGGCGTATTTCCCTTCATATACCGAGCCTTCCTTTCTGCTATTCCATTTTTCCTTCTTTCGAAATTCCCTACTTAATTTATAACTGCATTAGTGGGTCGTATGAAGTATTTTCCAAATTTGTCGATAACACACTCTTCCGCCAACTTCTCGAATCAACTTTTTTTCACTACTATCAAATCATTTTTTCACAAGCACTCCTGCATCTACAACACCTTCGCTATTTCTGCCACATACCAGCTTAAAAAGTGCATCGTCCTCTACCTAATTCGGCTATCAACTAACGTTTCTATGCCTCTCTTCGTCAGTATCCTCATCATCTGACTCTCAATCTATCGGTAGCTTGAGGTATTCAGCTCGTAGTTGCCTTCCTTCGGAGGTCGGCATCTCGCCGTATATCTCGTTCCACTTTTATACCTCGCCTTTTCTTCCATTATCTTTTCCATTGGCGCCGTCTACATTGTAGCAACGAATTTTGTCCCTCTCCATCTTTTGAATATTGTTCTTTCCCATATAGTACAGTCGTGCTATGTATTGGAATCGAAAAAAATAAGAAGAAGGCTACTATTTTGACACGTGATATGTAGATGCCGCGGATGCTAATTCCAAGTTTTCCTAAAAATTGGGGTGTATGTTTTGAGGGGGGGTGAAGGGAGATGGGAGTGGATTGCTGCCAATCGAAAACCCCTACCAGGTTGGCGCCATGAGTCCAAATGTTCAGAAAAATCCGGGCTTTATTTTTGTCCACAGCGCCGAAGTCGGGGAAGTTCATTTTGGGAATGAAAAAGTGGGGTGAAATTTTGGAAAATCAGATTCCATTCAATAACTCATTAGGATAAATTAATAACATTTTTGTTCGAATGAGAATATTGTAGCCCTTGAAAAGATGCGTCAATCGAGTAGGTGGTCATCCCTCTCCGATAATATCTTCACCCCGAAAAGAATGGTTGATATATGAAAAAAATGTTCATTTGCAACTCAAAAACAATTGATTTTTCGGGTATGGTTTAAATGTGCGAAATGTAAAGAATAACTTTCTCTATATTTTCGTTTCTATGGACCACCTTTGAATTTCGCTTTTTCCAGCCCTTCTCGGGTGTTGAAAGTTCAAAATGGAAGTCCGGGAAAACCTTTGACCATACGAATTCATCGCTATGGAAATACTTGTAGGTTGAACTCTTGACTACATTCTTGTCCATATCGCTAAACTCGTATCTCTTTATTTTCGGTTTTCGAAAACGGGGGGAACGTACCAAGAAATGAGTTTTTTTGAGAATTACCATTCGCGAAATTTTTTTTTGAACTCCATTCAAGCGAAAAAGTTTTAGCTCTCAAAAATACGCGTCGGTGGGGTATAAAGTCATCCCTCAACTACAAAAGTAACCGCCCTCCCGTCCCCCATATGAAATGACGGAATACTCTGAAAATTTGGTTTTCGTAATTACTCAAAATGGTTGATTTTACGGGTGCAGTTTGAATCTACGAAATGTAGGGATTAATATTCTCTACATTCTCACTCATATTAAGGCAGGATTCTACTTTGAAACTTTGAAAGGCTAAATTGGATGAAAACACCCACCTGGAACACGTCGAAGGCATAATATATGGCCCAGGCATCGCTGATTGAGGGTAAGATAATTTTTTCTACGATTTATCACTCACCAAAACTTTAAACGCGTTTTTCTCGAAACGACATTTTCAAGTACCGTGGTCGTGATAACTCAAAAAGTACTAAACCGATGGTTATGAAATTTGGAACACATATTCTATATGTGTGTACCAACCGACCTAACTACAATCAACTTAAAATTTTGATTAGAACTATTTTTTTATTGCAAAAAAGACCCAAAAAAACGCATTTTTCTTTGTATTTTAGCCGCCATTTTGTTAATTTTGCACGTATATAAAATATTCTAGCTCGGTCGGTTCCTGAAGACATACTGAACATGAAACTATTTGATTTTTTTGTTTCAGACCATCCGTCGGGAAGATTTCACGACCACGGTAACGGTACCTGCTTTTCGAGGCGTTGGCTTTAAACATATTTTACGTGTACAAAAATGAATAAAATACATTAAAAATTTTTTTTTATGTACTTAAAGAGTGTATTTATTGAACAGTTTAAACCCTATATCGATATCTTTAATAGTATTCTCAGAAAAAATTCACGAAAATAGCGTTTTTTTCATGGTTTCAAAGTAGAATCCTGCCTTAACAACACGCGAATTTCACCATGTTTTCATCCCGTAACGAAAAGAGAATTGATACCAATATCAATTCTCCCCAAGGATAAGGGTTGATGTAATAATCATTCTACGCGTATTTTTGGGGGCAACCATTTTTACATTTAGAAGCAATTCGTAAATTGACCTGGCGCAGAGAAATTTCGAAAGACCGTGCAAGTTGTTTGCCCCCATTTTCACCCTCAACAGGTCACCCTGACGAAGTTGAGTCCATTAATAAAATTAAAGGTGAATGCTAAAGGAGCAAACGATCGCCAATGAAACATTTTGTACGATAACACCTATTCCGACAAAAGATATGAAAAACAATATTTTCGTTAAGGGATACAAAAACATGGTAAAATTCGCGTGTTATTCATATGATCGAAAATGTAGGGAATATCAATTCCTACATTGCATTGAGGCAAACTGCTCCCGTAAAATCAACCATTTTTAAGTAGTTAGGAAAACAACATTTTCAGAGTCCATCGTCATTTTATATGGAGGGGGGTCACATTTTCAGGTGAGGGATGACTTTATACCCAAACGACGCGTACTTTTTAGAGCTAAAACTTTATCGTTTGAATGGAGATCGAAAAACAAAATTTTCCCAAGAGTAATTCTGAAAAAACTGATATTTTGTACGTTTCCCCCACTTTTGAAAACCGAAAACAACGAGATACGAACGTCATGGACAAAAATGGAGTTGAGAGTTCAAGCTACGAATCTTTCCACGGCGGCGAGCTCATACGGTCAATCGCTTTCCCGGAATTCCGTTTTGAATTTTCTACCCCCGAGAGGAATTGGAACGAGCAAAACTCAAGGGTGATCGATAGAAACGAAAATATTGTGAACATTATTCTCTACATTTCGTACAATCATACCCAAAAAATATATTGTGTTTGAGTTATTCAATAAATAATTTTGTTTATATTTCAACAATATTTTTGCGCGTGAAGATATTATCGAAGAGAGATGATCAAATACTCGTTCGGCGTATCTTTGCAAGGGCTACAACATTATCATTTGAACAAAAATTTAATTAATTTTTCCTAACGACTTATTAAATTAAAACTGATTTTTCAAATTCTCAGCCTACTTTTTCACTCCAAAAATGAATTTCCTCGGCTTCAGCCGCTTAGACTAAAATGAAGTCCAGATTTTTCTGAACGTTTTATCTCACGGCGCCGGCCGAATAGGAGTTTTAGATTCGTAGCAATCCACCCCCACCCCCTCCATCCCCTAAAAAATCCTACGCGCCGATTTTTAGGCAGCTTGACTTTAGCATCCGCAGCACCTACAGAACCACCTGTCACAAAACTGGCTTTCTTTAATTTTTTCCGATTACGAGGTTTTTCGACGACAGTATGACTGTACTAATACCTCTTTTTTCATGTGCCCCATCGCTTCATTTCTCGACCTTCGCACTTCCTCTGTCGCTTAATCCGCTTGTTTACGCGATGCTCCTTATCATTAGTGTTAAGGTCCTTTTTTATTATTAGGTCTCCCGGATCCCCTCCTTCCGCAGGCTTATTTGTTTGTCATCATTCGACGCTATACTAAATGTCAATATAGATACAATAATCCAGCGTCCTCTCGCTTTACCAGGCGGCGACCAGCGCGACAAGCGGTTCAGATGGAAGTGGATATGGCGAATACATCATCGACCGCTGAGGACGATGTAAATAGAGCGAATACACCGGTAACGTTAAATAAAACGGCCGAGAAACAATCCAGTGGCAATATTTTGGAGTGTGATCCCAATCTAGAATTAGGTTGCAATTTCGTACATGAAGGTAAGGATAATCAGACATCCTTTTTGGACTGTACAAGTAACGGCCAACCGACCGATGGACACGGTAGGGATAAACGTGACCAATCTCCTCCTAAAGTTGATGGGCGACGAATTGTTGAGCTCACTTATCTTCTGCAACAGCTTTTCGAAAAACTCGAAAATCACAATCGTGGCTGCCGATTTAGATATTTGAAGATATTTAAGTATGTCGACCGTGGTTTAAATACTCAGCTATTCTATAAATGCCAAAAGTGCGATTATCGTTTTGATATTTGCACCGATCCTCAGGGTGACAATTTTTTCGGTTTAAATAAAAGTGCTGTATGTGGCACCGTCACATCGGGTGGAGGATTCTCGATGGCGCAAGAACTCTTCGCCGCGATTTCCGTTCCTTTTATAGGAGCTAAAACGTATCGAAAGTATCGTGAAAGTCTTTTTGATGACTTTCACGACGTCGCTATGGACGAAATGCAACGTGCAGCTGCAATCGAGAAGCGAATCGCTACAGAAAAAGGCAATATTAAAAATGGTATTCCCTGCATATCGGTCGCTGCCGATGGCTGTTGGTCAAAGAGGTCATATGGCACCGGAAAACATGACGCACTTTCTGGAAGAGGGATTATTCTTGGTCAAGGGAGTAAACTAGCTCTCTTTGTTTCAGTGCGAAATAAATATTGTGCAATCCATGCTAAGGCTGAACAATTAGGCCGAGAACCACCAGAACATATCCGTTACAAAAACTGGAGTCGAGAACAAAGTTCCACTTCTATGGAAACAGATATTACTCTGGAAGGATTAAAAAGTAGCATCGAAACACATGGATTGATTTACAAAACCCTCATAGCAGATGGTGATAGTAGTGTTTTTCAAGCCATTCGAAATGCTGATCCGTATGCAAAGTACGGAGTCATGGTCGAAAAAATAGAGTGCAACAACCATTTGTTTCGCAACTTGTGCAACAAATTTAGGCGCGCATCTACATTGAAACTTCACGGTGCTCCAACGAACGGCGCAATAACTGTGATGCAGCTTAGAAACCGTGTATCGAAAAGCGGTTTTAAACTTCGTAAAGTTATCGAATCAGCGCGCAATATGCGTAATGCTGAAGATGTTTTGGAAGCGGAAAAAGTTAAGCGCTTGCAAGACGATATTTTAACGAGTTTAGACCATGTATTTGGAGATCATTCGAATTGTGCAATACTGCCAATGGCTTGCGTTCCCAAATCGAATGAAAAAAACTTGATACCGGAACTGCGCCGCACAGGATTATATCCATTGCTCGCAGAAGCAATTAATTATTTGATGTGTCATGCCAAAAGTCTATTCCGAAATGTGACAAATAACGGTGCGGAGATATGTAATTCTGTTGTAAACAAATTAAACTCCGGTAAACGCATTAACCATTGCGCCAAAGAGTCCTTTCATCGAAAACTGTTATCGAAAGTGCACCAAAAAGTTGCGGGAGTCATTCCCTATACTATTCAGAAAATGGAAAAGGCCAGGCTACAGCAAGCAAAGAGAAAAAGGGAGTGCCAGAAAATAACGCCGGAGCGTAGATGCCAGAAATTTCTCGGAACCGACAAACATTATGGGCCATCAGCTGAAAAGCCCGACCAACCGACTGAAATTTATGATGTTCTGGTCGTAAAACACTTTGAGAAATTGCAAAAAAATTTAGAAAATCGGGCACGGATAGAGTGCGGCACAGTTTCTCAAAGAGATTGCGATGATTGGCATCAGCTGCGAAGAGATATGATTACTGCTTCACATTTCTGCCGCATATGCCGCATGCTGAAAACTACTTCATGCGCGAACATGGTAACAACCATACGAAATCCAAAAGTTTTGGATACTGTGGGAAGTCAGTACGGTGTGACCAATGAACAAATGGCTCGGGAAACCTTGGAGCGCAAGCTACAAGTTCAGATTCGATCCTGTGGCCTGTTCATTGATGAGTTATTGCCGTACTTGGGAGCATCGCCAGATGGTCTGATCGACGATGACGGCATTGTCGAAATCAAATGTCCTTTTTCTGCGAAAGACATGAAAATTGAAAATGCTATTGAGAGCATTGCCAGTCTGCGTCGCATCTTTAAAAAACAAGATACTAATCTTATGAGTGAGGCTCATGAGGATTTTTATCAAATCCAAGGTCAGCTTCATGTTACACGGCGAGAATATTGCATCTTCGCATTGTGAACTTCGATAGACCTTAAATGCATCAAAGTTCAGCGCGACGATAATTTTTGGCAGTCCAAAATGAAGCCTCACTTGACACGCTTATATATGGAATGCCTGCTTCCAGAAGTTGTAGACAGCCGCCGAAGTAGGTCAATGCCCATTCGGGAGCCAAAATATATCTTGTGTGCTCGCGATCAGGGGAAACCCATAAAAAGGCATAAGGTACAAATTCCAGGTACACGCGACCTTGCAATTGCTGATACGGAGACAAAGCGAAAGAAGTCCCGTAGTGATGAAAATAGTATGTGTAATGGTGATGCTAATCCATTGGATAATGCGTTGCATAGCATACCCATTACTGGTTTGAAAGAGAACAGTCCGACGTCAGAATGGGTGCCAGTCGAAGCCGCCGATGAGGACCCAGATGACAATCATGAGATCCTAAACGTTGTGCGTGCAAATATTTCACTTCAGGATGTTATTGCAGAGATATCGCCACTCGATAGCCTCTTATCAGATTCAAGTATCGACTTGTTTCAAAGTTTGGCAACAGTATACGAACTTTGAATTTCAACCCGCATGCTACACGGCGTATTATAATTTAATGAACCCGTGTAATGCAGGAAATAAGGATGTGCAAATTATTGGCGGCAATGCATCAAGACATTGGTGTTGCATTTATTATGATGGACTAAACATCATGATATATGATAGCCTCAATCCTAGTGAGCTGTGCGCCTTGCATAGCGACGAAAAGAGGTATATAAAGCAACGCTATCCCTTTGTTACAGATGACAACATTTTTTTTCAACCAGTAACAAGGCAACCTGATTGCTACAGTTGTGGCGTTTATGCTGCTGCATTTGCTACAAGCATAGCAATTGGAGCAGATCCGTCTAGTGTAAAATATTCACGCAATGCATTTGAAATGCGTGCCCATTTAATACGAATAATTCGTAATCGAAAAATAATTCCATTTCCAACGGAATAGATAGACACCAGTTCGTGTGATCGTTTATTACCCGTGGTACAGTTAATAAACGTTGTTCTACAGACCCAAAATCCATGCTTAGACTGAAGATGTTGCTTTTTGCTGTGCATCACCAGCGAACACTTACTGAGAGGTACAAAAATCATTGCCTACCGATCACAAGCGTGGTCGAGAAAAAAGTGCATTGTTCGAATGATTTATTGCAAATATTGTTACTGCATTTTGCAGCGAGCCGCCGACGAAAACTCACGGTGTATCATGATTGACGTCTATATTTGGCGACGGGCTCCACCCGAGAAGAAAATGCAATCAATTATTTAGACAATTCAATCTGTAGTGTAAAACTAGATCGAACGAGAGCGCTAATATCTTCATACGAGCCCTGTCGTTCGCAGTGCGTCACCAGCAAAGACTTGCTGAGCGGTGCGAAGCTCTTCGCACCTACCGATCACCAGCGTGGTCGAGAAAAAAGTACATTGTTTGAATGATTGATTGCAAATATTGTCACTGCATTTTGCAGCGAGCCGCCGGCGAAAACTCACGGTATGTCATGATTTACGTCAATATTTGGCGACGGGCTCCACCCGAGAAGAAAATGCAATCAATTATTTAGACAATTCAATCTGTAGTGTAAAACTAGATCGAACGAGAGCGCTAATATCTTCATATGAGCGCAGTCGTTCGCAGTGCGTCACCAGCAAAGACTTGCTGAGCGGTGCGAAGCTCTTCGCACCTACCGATCACCAGCATGGTCGAGAAAAAAGTACATTGTTTGAATGATTGATTGCAAATATTGTCACTGCATTTTGCAGCGAGCCGCCGGCGAAAACTTACGGTGTGTCATGATTTACGTCAATATTTGGCGACGGGCTCCACCCGAGAAGAAAATGCAATCGATTATTTAGACAATTCAATCTGTAGTGTAAAACTAGTTCGAACGAGAGCGCTAATATCTTCATATGAGCGCTGTCGTTCGTAGTGCGTCACCAGCAAAGACTTGCTGAGCGGTGCGGAGTTCTTCGCACCTACCGATCACCAGCGTGGTCGAGAAAAAGTACATTGTTCGAATGATTGATTGCAAATATTGTTACTGCATTTTGCAGCGAGCCGCCGGCGAAAACTCACGGTGTATCATGATTTACGTCAATATTTGGCGACGGGCTCCACCCGAGAAGAAAATGCAATCGATTATTTAGACAATTCGATCTGTAGTGTAAAACTAGATCGAACGAGAGCGCTAATATTTTCATACGAGCGCTGTCGTTCGCAGTGCGTCACCAGCAAAGACGCTGAGCGGTGCAAAGCTGTTCGCACTTACCGATCACAAAAGTGGTCGAGAAAAAGCCAATTTTAAAAAGATTGCTCATTCGATCACATCATGTGGCTGTGATAAGCATACTGCTTATACCAATTTAAACTGCGACGAGCATGCCGCTCCTGGATAAGAAAAGAAACGTACTCACGTTTAAACGTGAGTGGGTTAGTGTGGGTGGGCGTTTCTTTGTAAAACAATTCGTTGTTCACGAATTTTCGTGTTATTTGATAATACTAGAAACAACCATAATTATCTTTTTATAGTAATTTTAACGGAAAAACAACACATTAGGGGAAAAAATTACATTATTGTTGCTAGGGAGATTAAAGACTGCTTTTTTTCGGATTTATCCTTTTTGTATAGAATTTTTCAAAAACATTCTCATTTTCTGGCGCAAAGACATTTTTTAATAATAAGCCTTCATTCGCCGTATGGAACGTTCATTGTAGCCGAAGGCCTATGGATTCTCGCATCTACCCCTCTCTCTGTCGCATATTCTCTTTCATTATTGTAAATAAATAACCCAAAACAATGTGCAAGTAACTATACGAATATATATTTTATGCATCTATAAATAACATGAGCTACATATGCTGGCTCATCAGTCGGTCGAGCCGACCAGCGATGCGGCGTTGGGCTCCCAATAAATTTCTTCGCTTCACTTCCCGCTCACTTCTTCGGCTTCGACCCTTCTCGAGCTCGAGCTTCTTTTCTAAAGCCACAGCCCGTACACTTTCATTGTAAAAAGCGGCTTGCAAATAAAATATTTCCCGCTGATGTTGCGTTATAATTTGCAAGCCGCTTTCTACCTCCTCGGGGCACATGGCTTGCGGCGGCTGCTGTTGCTGCAGTTGCTGCTGTTGTTGTAGTAGCGGCTGTAGCTGTTGTTGCAGCGGCTGCAGCTGTTGCAGCGGCGGCTGCGGCTGATGCTATGGCGGCTGCAGCTGATCTTGTTGCAGTGGCGGCTGCAGCTGTTGCTGTGGCGGCTGGAGTTGTTTTTGCAGCGGCGGCTGCAGCTGTTGTTGTTGCAGCGGCTGCAGCTGTTGCAGCGGCGGCTGCAGCTGACCCTGTTGCAGCGGTGGCTGCAGCTGTTGCTGTGGCGGCTGCAACTGTTGCAGCGGCGGCTGCGGCTCCTGCTGTGGTGGCTGCAGCTGATCATGTTACAGCGGCGGCTGCATCTGTTGCTGTGGCGGCTGCAGTTGTTGTTGTTGCAGCGGCTGTAGCTGTTGCAGCGGCGGCTGCGGCTGTTGCTGTGGCGGCTGCAGCTGTTGCTGTGGCGGCTGCAGCGGTTGTTTTTGCAGCGGCGGCTGCAGCTGTTGTTTTTGCAGCGGCGGCTGCAGCTGATCGTGTTGCAGCGGCGGTTGCAGCTGTTGCTGTGGCGGCTGCAGCTGTTGTTTTTGCAGCGGCGGCTGCAGCTGTTGTTGGACCAGCGGCTGCAGCTGTTGCAGCGGCGGCTGCGGCTGTTGCTGTGGCGGTTGCAGCTGTTGTTGCAGCGGCTGCAGCACTTGCAGCGGTGGCTGCGGCTGTTGCTGTGGCGGTTGCAGCTGGTGTTGTTGCAGCGGCGGCTGCGGTTGTTGTTGCTGCAACTGCTGTGGCTGCTGTTGCTGCTGTATCTGCTGTTGTTGCTGTGGCTGCTGTTGTTGCTGTTGTTGCTGTGGCTGTTGTTGTTGCTGCAGCTGCTGTTGTGGCTGCGGCTGTTGTTGCTGCAGCCGCTGCAGATCCTGTTGTGGCTGCTGATGTTGCTGTAGCGGCTGCTGTTGCAGCTGTGGTCGTAGCTGCGCCTGTTGGGGTTGCTGCTTCTGCG
This sequence comes from Ophion costatus, assembly GCA_951751655.1. Taxonomy (NCBI): domain Eukaryota; kingdom Metazoa; phylum Arthropoda; class Insecta; order Hymenoptera; family Ichneumonidae; genus Ophion; species Ophion costatus. Next base: position 11,041,313 of record OX632361.1, on the reverse strand, counting down.
GCTTTGATTGCAATAGGCAATCAATTAGTAATATACGCAGTATTTTTTATCATCGGATCATATATGTTATATCGAAGTTGTGAGAATTTTTCGGCTATTCGTAATCTTTAGATAGTATAGATTCGTTTTATAGAGAAATTGTAATTTATTGGTTTCATACACACTTGCATAATTGATTAGTTTTATCATCTATTTGACGTTTACCCGATTGTCGATAAAATATTTACATATACCGGGTGTCCCATTTTAATCTTACACCTGATTTTTCTCGGAAGATATTTCTCGCATCAAGTATTGTGTATAAAAATAGTTTTAGGGGTTAAAGGAGGACGTTTGAAAAAAATAATTTGGTCGATCTAAAATTCAAAATGGCGGCTTCAAATGGCCGACATGTTTTTTTTTCAAATTTAAACATACCTTTTTTACCACTAAAAAATTTATCAGCTCAATACCAACGCATTTTGTTGGAAAAATTTGTTGATAAAGTTCATAATTTTCAACTTAGAACATCATTTTTAACTTTAAAAACAATTTTTTTTAAATATGTATTCCTCATAGGTACAGGCTCCTTCCCCTTTTACCATCCAATCCTTTATTCCTTCTATTCCTTCCGACATTCACAATCCTTCCGGAGTTACCTACATTCCTTCCAATGCCCCCCTCCCCAGAGTGTTGACTGCAGCCACTCTTTCCTAATGCACTACTGTATCGCATTTGCACGAGGGCCCAGGGAAACTGGGGAAAACCTTGGCCGATGCAGGCGGCTATATTTGGCTGAGTTTCAGTTTTATGTCTATCAGAAACTCAGACAAACTGCCACCCGCTCACAGGTTGACGCGCAAACCAGTGCACGGGCAAGCGGTCACCGCTCCAAGTATTGACAGTCTCCAATGCTGCTCAACTTCAGTAACCGCCGAGCCCGCACACCGACCGCGCGCCCAGCTCTGTCGATTTAATTTTTAACTATTCTAGCGGTATGCAGTACGGTAAAGTACCACGAGGTCTTTAACGTACCCAGTGTAAGTGCGTGTGCATCTGCATGCGCGTGCGTACGTGGTGGTGCGTGTGTGTTTTATAAAATGCTTTTTCAATTTTTTTTTAATGAGGCGCCGCTTGCCCTTGAACTGGTTTGCGCATTAACCTCTGAGCGGGGAGCAGTTTGTCTGAGTTTCTGATGGTAATACAACTCAATTTCAGCCGAATATAGCCGCCTGTATCAGCCGAGGTTTTCCGCAGTTTCCCTGGGCCGTTGTGCAAATGCGATACAGTAGTGCGGTAGGCTTTCCTGTGGCTGCGGTCAACACTCGGAGGGGGGGGGGGGCTCTGGAAGGAATATAGGGAACTCTGGAAGGATTTTGAATGTCGGAAGGGATGGAAGGAATAAAGGAGGGGATGGTAGAACGGGAAGGACCCCGTACCTCTGAGGAATACATATAGAAAAGAAAGTTAAAAATGGTGTTCTAACTTGAAAATTATAAAGTTTATGAAAAAAAAATTTCAACAAAACTTATTGGTTTTGAGCTGAAAAATATTTTAGTGAGAAAAAAAAGTATGTTTCCATTTGAAAAAAACATGTCGGCTATTTTAACCCCACCACTTTGAATTTCGGATCGACCAAAATTTTTTTTTCGAACGTCCCCATTTAACCCGTGAAACTTTCGTGATACACAATATTTGGTCCGAGCAATATTTTCCGAGAAAAATTAGGTGTATGATTAAAATGGGACACCCGGTATAACGATAAAAAAATAAAGTAATGAATATCCAAGAATATGCTCTCAAATTTTTTCCTTACGCTCAAATTCAACAGACCTATGATCAAGTTGTTTTTAAAAAAGAAATGGAAGATACCCAAATAGCAAAAAAATTCTGTTCACTGCGTTACTCAAGATATCGACGAATTGGAGTCTTATTTATTTTGTGTAACTTTCTATTTTTTACAGTATCGGTCTCAATGTTTTATAACAATTTGTGAGTAGTGATTGTTCAGTCGAGCGAGAAAAAGAAATTTGAGACAGATTCCCCAATAATCATTGTTTTACTACGGCACAACGGATGTCATTACTGTGCATTGAGCTGCAGCGGAGGACCCTTATCAAAATTGTGAAAAATGTCAAATCGTCCATAAAATTCATAAATTCCGCAAATGTATAGAAATTCATAAATAAAACATTTGTCTGCCAGAACTAATACATACTTAACAAACGTAAGCAAAGTGCCATATGATCTGACATTCCAATATACTACATATCTTCCGAAACTTTCTGCATTGCAAGTCGAAATTTGCAAAACTGTTTTACAGAATCTAATCGATCTACGCTGAAATATCGGTGAGAATTTAGCTAACGCGTTGAACAAAATATTTACCTAATCGTTTTTATTCCTATCTTCTGCAATTTTCGTTGTTTATATTTTAGCAACAACTTGTAGAGTTTGCTGCCAACCCGATAGAGAGGGACGAATTTTGAACGATTAGGACGGATTGAAACGATATTCTTCAATGTTCATTGTGTCATTAATTATTGATATTTATTTATTACGCTACACCACTATAAACTCCTTTAATTTTAATCGAACCGCAGGAGAGCTTTTCTAAAAATTTCATTAAACAATGAGTCTTCGATAAAACTCGTATAATTCTAAGTACCGATAAATTGAATAAGACACAGACGTTTTTTACAAAAAAATATTCTTATCGAATCCGCCAAATTGTCAAACGAATTCCTACGACTCCTTCGAATCATACGAAAATTCGAATAGCAAAAATTACTATATACTTCGCGAAATAATTACGTGTTATAACAACGTGCGAAAATTTTTCCACGCATGGCAGTTAATAACGCCAACGATTGTAGCACTTTCAATATCATAACATATTGTAAGTAAGGACGTACAAACATATTTCAGAGCATAGACGCACATAATGTCAACGTTTCGACAAATCTTTGGCGTTATCTACTTTCATGCGTTGAAAATTTTTCATACGTTCGGATTTACAATACGCAATCATTTCGGAATGTATACAATAGTTTCTATTACTGGATCGTTTATATACTTTATCAAGATCGAATTGATTTTTCGACGATTTGTAGGGTCACTGAGTGTTTGTTTTTGTAGAGAAATTGTGTTTCATTGCATGTATAGACATTTGTTGAATTTATGAGTTTTCTGAACTATTCAACGTCTATTTGAATTTTGATGAAGGCTTCGTAGCAGTTCGATGTAAAATAACTGCCGTTGCAGCATGGCTAAGTGAATAGACAATGATCAAATTAATAATTTCAGATACTCAAACAATGAATATGAGAGGATATCATTTCAAACACTCCACTCCCTCTCGACTGCACAACAAACCTACCAATAAGTTGTAGCCATAAATGTCATTAGCGAAAAGTGAGAAAAATAGAAAACAAAAAAAAATACGTGAATACTCCGTCCAGTGCGTCCACTGCCCAGAACTCGTCAATATTTTCACTTTCGTTCCTTTCGGGATTTGGTTTTTTTTTCTATATTCTTTCTTACAGCACGTCATCGTTTCGGAACGTATGCAGTAAATTTTGGGACTTAGCAAATATATATTCTGCATATAAAACAATTGTCCTTTTCATATTTGCATACGTCGCATGCATAGGAAAAAGTTGAAACGATACCATCAATTCTTGCAATAGCAGTGAAATGTATACAAGATATAAGAATTATCAGACTTCGCTGTCGGTGTTCGCAAGTATAATTATTTGCAAACGTAGACTGTATAGAATGGAAATGGCTTTTTAAAAATTACTGCAGACAATGAAAAATATTTTTGGGAATTACTTCACAAGAATTTAAGGTATTTCTAAGTATTATAGGTTTACAAAGCAAAGTCTGAGCAAACCTGGCTTCGCCTTTAGAGTCGGCAGGAATGGTTTACTGCCATGGCAGACTGCGTATGGTGGGAAGTCTTCCAGTTTTCTACCCAAGTGTGGACATGAAAAGCTGTCCACTGATACTGAGAGTGGAGGCAAATTTGTCTGTCCTTAGGAAGACTTTTCACCCACCATAGTGTGCCATCGCAGGGAACTGCTCTAGATGACTTCAGAAGATCTACAGTTCCTTCTGAATCGTATGAAAGGATTGCAATGCAGGACTGTACAAATTTTGCTCCGCTGTCAGTGACCGCATCTCTGTGATGGCAGACTGCAGAGAGAGGAAGACCTTTTTGAAGAAAGACAAATTTGTCTTCGCTATTGGTGTCTGCAAAAGTAATTTTCTGCAATGGCAGACTGCGGAGGATGAACAGGTTTCCACTGTTCCACCACAGTGTGGAAATTCAGAGCTTTCTGCTGACGCTGACAGTGGAACCAGATTTGTCTTCCTTCAGGAACACTTTTCGCCCTCCGCAGTCTGTCGTTGCAGCGAACTACTCCTGCGGACACTGATAGCGGCGCCAGATCAAAGACAAAGTTCGGAGGGTAGAAAGTCTTTCACTTTCCCAACAAAGTAAAAATAAGAAGCTCTCCGCTGATACTGAGAGCGTAGGCATATTTTTTTTCTTCATGAAAACTTTTCACCCACTGCAGTCTGCCATAGCGGATAACTGCTCTAGATGACTTAAGGGGTAAGGCCACTGTAAATTTTTTGAAAAATCGATTTTTTTTTTATTGGCTTAAAAAATAGTTTAAACCCTCTAGAATAAGAAAAAAAAGGTCCTGTGCGAAAAAAAATTTGTTGTCCTTAGGAAATGAAGGTCGCCGCCAAGCGTGTCAAAACTTGCTCCGAAACGACTGCAATTATATCGGAGATGGCGATTCCAAAACTTTCAAAGGCATCGTGGATTCGAAGCCTTATGAAAATGTTGATGTTAAAAAAAAAGAGTGCATAGATCACGTGCAAAAAAGAATGGGCACTCGATTGAGAAACTTAAAAAAAGGAACAAAAGGTCTCGGGGGAAGAGGAAAACTCACTGCCAAATTGATTGACGAACTAAGCATTTATTACGGCTTAGCAATCCGTCGAAATTCCGATTCCGTCAAAAATATGAAAAATGAGATCTGGGCAACCCTTTTTCACAAAATGTCAACGGATGAAAAGCCTCAGCACGAAAAATGTTCGGAGAATTGGTGCAGTTGGAAGAAAGCGAAAGCAGAAAATGCCTTGGATGCGTATCATCACAATCAGCCAATGAGTGAGGAGGTTTATCAAGCCATCAAACCCATCTACATGGAATTGAGCCGGGACGAGTTGCTGGAGCGTTGCTTGGGGGCCTATACTCAAAACAATAACGAAAGTTTCAACGCTACCGTTTGGAGTTTGGCCCCCAAATCATCCTCAAGCGGAAAAACTGTACTAGATATTGCGACGGATATCGCTGTTTGCATATTCAATGGCGGCCTTACCAACGTCTTGCAAATATTCAAGATGTTGGAGGTGGAAATTGGTGTACAGTTATATAATTTCTGCATCGAAGCCGACGCCAAACGCATCACGCACGCGGAGACATCTCTGAGCGACGCGGCCAAAAGTGCGCGCGCGCTCCAAAAATCAACCAGGAAAGACGAAGAAGACGAAGATTTGGCTATCGAAGGACAAATGTATGGTGCTGGGATTGCAGACTAACGGTAAAAAATTTTTTAACTTCTTTTTTTAATTTGTTCCAATAAAAAACTATTCGCAAAACTTTAAACGCGTTTTTCTCGAAACATGGTTTTTCAAAATGGCACGCAGCATAACTCGAACAATTTTCATTTTTTTTACTTGAAATTTTAACCAGATGTGAACATTTACATTATCTTGAGAATGTCGATCGGAATTTTCAAGAACTTTATTTATTGATTTTTTATTAACAAAAAACTTGACGTTTTTTTCGTCAAAAATCAATTTTTTTTTCAAACGCACGCCAAATCCACAAAAATTGATACTTTTTAAAATCCGATCGACATTCTCTAGCTATAGCCCTCTAGATTAATGGTTTTTTTTTTGTTCTAGATTCAAAAGTGCACCAGTGCTGCTGCGTGCCGCGGAGCCCTGGAAGCAAAACATGTCCCGGGAAGATAGCTGTGGAATCGCCATTTTGTTTTTTTTTACTGTAAAAAAATGTTATAATAAAGTTTAATGTATGCCCGATAACACCATTAAAAGTTTTTTTTCAAATACCTTCAATTTCGGGAGCAAAAAATTAGTGACAAAACCTTTTTTTTTGGGCCGTTACAGTGGCCTTACTCGTTAAGAAGATCGACAGTTTTTTCTGAATCCTATAAAAGGATTACGATGCAAGTACCGATACGGAGACTGCGCAAATTTGGCTGTTTACAGGGACCACAGGATTAGTTCTCTGCAATGGCAGACTGCGGAGAATGTCAGATCTTCCTGATGAAAGACGAATCTGTCTCCACTGTCAATGTCTGCAAAAGTAGTTCTTTGTGCTGGCAAATTGCAGAGGGCGAATAGCTTCCACTTCTCCACCACAGTGTAGAAATGAAAAGCTCCCTACTGACACTGACCGCTGAGCCAGATTCGACTTCCTTCAGGAAGACTTTCCATCCTCCGCAGTCTGCTCTGCAGTCTGGCGTCGCAGAGAGCTACTCCTGTGGACACTGAGAGCGAAGCCAGATTTGTCCAGTCTCCGGTGCTTGCTTCGTAATTCTTCCATAAGAACGCGTCGCAGTGTTCTGCCGCAGATGTTTTCCAACCACCGTAGAATGCTGGTGCAGAGAATTAATCTTGCAAAAACTGACGGCAAATGGAGATATTCTTAGTCTTGCTTTGTAAACTATAAATAACAGCCAAATTATAAATAAGCATGATTGCATGGAACAAGTCTCGTATATCATGGTTATCAAGATTTTTTAGAAAACTTCCTGCGAATGCTGTCAGCGGAGCCTGGTAAGTCTTATTTTCTATATGATAAATGATATTATACTAGTCCGTATAATCATCTAACCATACAATTATGCAAAAAGTTTCTTTTGTCCTGTGGAATATTTTACAACAAAACATTACCTGTATAGGTTTGAACGGAGGGAATTCTTCCAGCCGTATCGCGCTCTCCCCTCGACCTTGCACCTGATTGCTGTCGGTTACCTGAAAATAAAAGGCGAAATAGACATGGTAGTAACAATTTCATATTATGCATATGAAATTAGAGGTTTTCTATTTCATGTGCTACTGAACATATTTCTCTAAGGGAATTTTTTTGGGTACTGTTCTGTAAATCTGTTCCGTCTAACAAGACTGAAATTTTAGACAGATGTTTTATTTATTATATAAAGAAATTGACAATAGGGATTCTTAGCGGATTCAGAAAATTTCCGAGAAATCCACTTCTAAGATTTATATTTCTGGCCCGTACCAGTTTAACGGTACTGCCCGCCACGTCTAACCAATACATTCATACCAGCATCGCACGCGTCGCACGATATAGATATAATAACCTAAACAAATGCATACTGGCTAAAACAATAACACTTGAAATTCGATATTTTGTAAACTTTTGGAATGCGCGAAAAGTCCCTCTAGGGAATATCTTTATGCAATAAATAGAACATTTCTGCAAAATTTCAAGCGATGCGTACGTAACAGCTTTTCGAAATTGATCAAAGAAATCTTACCGGCACTTTTCTCGGTCTCCCGACTTGGCCGCCCTTTCTTTTTTGTCCTGGAAACAATATGTTCCTTATCAATAATTTTGTAACAAGAGATTTGCGATACTTCATTTACACCGTCATAGAATAAATCAACGACTTCCGTAACACAATAAATTCCTAAAATCGGCCGAGACTTACCAGGTGCCATCGTTGTTTACGTTCGACTGACCCACCCGGCGGACAATAGCGACAGCACTAGTGGAGAGGGAAGGTGGAGGGGCGGAGGGTTAGGGCAGCCACGACGAATGTTACAGTCCAACAATAAGAGCTGTACTTTTCTGTTTTATTGATATTTTGTTTACCTACCTTTGCGATTGTATTTTGCAGTATCTTCAACACCGTACTTAATAAGAAGTTGTTCAGAACGACTTACCGTAGAATCGACGGAAAAAGACTTACCCCATGATTACAACGATCGGGAAAGAAATGTGTTACTTAGTCGAACCATCAATCATTCACCTGTTTGTAACTTAATTTCGTAACACATTTCAATACGTTCGACGATTGTCACTAAACAAAATTTTGGTGCTCGCTTTTGGCACACATTCGCAAAAATTACCTTGTGGCAATCGTCCCGTCGACAGACACGCATAATCGAATGATAAAAATTAGTGTTTAAATGTGTAACCAGCAATAGTATTTCCTGACAGGTTGAGAATACACCTCGTCTACCGACTACAATCGAGGTTGAGAAAAAATGCATTAACAAGTATTTATAACAATTTTTGCATTACTTTGCTATTGCGTTTAGCAACGCAATAACCCAGCAATAACCATTCTTGAGAAGTATGGAAAGTATTGCACTTTCCGGTCACAATACCGATCGGGAATAACTGCATTGTTCATGCAATTAGTTTTGAGTAACTGATACTATTTCGTTTTGCAATGTATTATCAACAAGCGTACTTGGGGAGAGAAGCGAATCCGATTGCCTTTACTGATAAGAAACATGGTCAAGGATAGCATAAAATCAATTATTTAAACAATTAATTATTTAAAACGTTAATCTCACAGCCTTATCCGGCACTGTGTTTGCTGCAAACGCAAACGCAGCCAATCATCAACTTTGCTCAAATTACCAACGATAATATTTGTATTTAATATTGTTATTTGTGTAAATAATTAATTGTTTACAATTATCACACTAAATAGATGCGTGAACCACCAGAAACGCTTCACGTGAAATCCGGATTCTCCCCAATTAGGAATCCCTTCACCCATCGTCATCGAGAACAAATGCAAAAGGAAATGCTTAAACAATTATTTTTGCCTTACTATTACCACTGCGATTTGCAGTGTGTTACCACCAGCCGCATTAGTTGAGAGAAGCGAGAACTCGCGCACCTACCGACACAAACGTGGTTGTGGAAATGTAATGTTTATTAAAACAATCATTTCAAAATTTTAATTAGCGTATTCGATTTATTTTACCGCAGTTTTTTTGCCGCGTGTTGTTAGCGTGGTCTTCGCTATGACCATTGATTTTGCTCGGATCGCCAGACAATGCCATTTTTATGAATATTTTTAAAATTGTTAACGATTATCTCGCTGCAGAAAAGCGCGAGCCACTAGCAAGAATTCGTGTTGCGAAATTTCGAATTTCGTGCAACGTCGGCATTGCCAAATAAGACGAAATCCATGGCCGACGCTGACCGTGTATGGGCGTGTGGGTATATACGTGTATATACCCACACTAAGTGTGCACTCGCTGTGAAGGGACAGGAGAGCATGCGGAAAGGAAATCTTCAACCACGGCGCACTGACGCACACTCACACAAGCGTTGCGTGCGTGCGTGTGGAAGCACAACAATGTATGCTCTGACGCAAGGCGCGAGACACCGTCGCAGTGTGCGTTCGCAACGAATACGCGTTCGTGACAAACGTCCGCTGTGACATCTGGCGCTAGGTAGTAGTGAAATAAAAGCAAAAGTAATTGTTTGAACCATGCATTGTGCGTAGTTTTTACCGCTTTTTTTGCAGCGCGTAAGCAGCAATCATATATGCTGAGCGGTAAAGGAACTACAGTATCTACCGGTCATTCCCGTGATCGAGAATGAATGCAAAAGTAGTTATTTAAACAATCATTTTTACGTAATTTTTATCGTTGTGTTTTGCAGCGCGTAAGCAGCAATCATATTTGCTGACAGAGATATAGAGCATACCGTATTTACCGATCATACCCGTGATCGAGGACGAATGCAAAAGTAATTATTTAAACAATTGTTTTTGCGTAATTTTTACCACTGTTTTGTTACAGTGCGTAAGCAGCAATGATATTTGCTGAATAAGAGGTATAGAACATACGGTGATCATAGATCATACCCGTGATCGAGGATGAATGCAAAAGTAATTATTTAAACGTAATTTTTGCGTCCGTTTTTGCGTAATTTTTACCACTGTTTTGTTATAGTGCATAAGCAGCAATCATATTTGCTGAATAAGAGGCATAGAACATACCGTATCTACCGATCATACCCGTGATCGAGAATAAATACAAAAATAATTGTTTAAAAAATTATGGTTGCGTAAATTCTACCGCTATTTTTTGCAGCGCGTAAGGAGCAATCATATTGCTGAATGTGATCGAGAAAAAATGCAAAACTAATTATTTAAACGATTATTTTTGCGTAATTTTCATCGTTGTTTGTTGCAGCGCGTAAGCAGCAATCATATTTGCTGACCGTGAGGTATAGAACATACCGTATCTACCGAACATATCCGTGGTCGAGAATGAATGCAAAAATAATTATTTAAATAATTATATTTTCGTAATTTTTACCACTGTTTTTTTACAGTGCGTAAGCAGCAGTCATATTTGCTGACTAAGAGGTATAGAACATACCGTATCTACCGATCATACCCGTGATCGAGAATAAATGCAAATAAAATTGTTTAAACAATTATTGCCGCGTAATTTTTACCGCTGTTTTTTGCAGTGCGTAAGCCGCAATATGGTGTTCAAGTTTGCATCGTTGGAAAGCAACGAAAGTTCTGTCTTACATTTTATTTTCCACATTTTTATTATTATAGGCGATCTTCTTTTGTTAGATTTTTATGTAGATCGCAAAATAAATATCTTAAAAAATGGTTAAAGGATTTTTGTAGGCGAAATCTGCCAAAATCAGTTAAATTCGTTGCAGTCCAACGATGCAAACTTCAGCATCGTAGCAGCAATCATATTGCTGACTAAGAGGTATGGAACATACCTTATCCCTGACTTCCCGGCAACCCTCGGACCTGAGGGTTGCCGAACCCCGGAGTCCAGATTGGAAAAAAAATAACCCTCGGTTTGGTGGGTTCAGGAACCCTCGGCGTCACTTCCGGTTTAGGGTTGCTGAACCCTCCAAACGAAGGGTTCCTGGACCGCTCTGTGCTGCCCCGTTCCAGGGTTGCTGAACCCTCCAAACGGAGGGTTCCTGGACCGCTCTGTGCTGCCCCGTTCGAGAGTTGCTGAACCCTCCAAAAGGAGGGTTCCTGGACCGCTCTGTGCTGCCCCGTTCGAGGGTTGCTGAACCCTCCAAACAGAGGGTTCCTGAAGCCTCCAAACGAAGGGTTCCTGGACCGCTCTGTGCTGCCCCGTTCCAGGGTTGCTGAACCCTCCAAACGGAGGGTTCCTGCATCGCTCTGTGCTGTCCCGTTCGAGGGTTGCTGAACCCTCCAAACAGAGGGTTCCTGGACTACTCTGTGCTGCCTCGTTCGAGGGTCGCTCAACCCTCGAAATAGAAGGTTCCTGGACAGGTTTTTTCTAGCGGACTTGTCGCTTCCCGACAATGCGTAGCGCTGTTCTCTTAAGACGGAATGACACCTCATCGCGGTCGGTATGGTAGAACAATTATAGATACCCAAAAATCGCTGAAACGGCTCTTCAGATCCCGTCGAAACTTTTCCAAACGACATCAAATAGATAGACGAACGCTGTCTGCCCCTCAAATTTTCTGAATTTGAGAGAAAAAAACGTAGATCAACTGATGATAAGCCAATCTACGTTTTTTTCTCAAATTCAGAAAATTTGAGGGGCAGACAGCTGTTCGTCTATCTATTTGCCGTCGTTTGGCAAAGTTTTGACGGGATCTGAAGAGCCGTTTCAGAGATTGTAGGGTATCTATAATTGTTGTACCATACCGACCGCGATTAGGTATCATTCCGTCTTAACTGAAATTGAATGCCGTTTCTCCAAACTACATTCAATTTCATATGGGAGAGAAGCTCTCCGCATTGTCATGAAAATAGTCGGAAAAATCATAATCTTTCATTACATATCAATAATTACAAGCATTTTAACAATATCGCGATGAACACATCGAAATTCATGTTACATAAATTAAATTCCCATTTGTAATCACATTTTTTAATTTAAATTACAAAAATTTATCACATTATTAGAAGACATAATAAACTGTTTTTTTGGCTATTTGCGGTGTGGGGCTGAATATCAGCACAGGTGACTGCTCTACCGGTTTCTTCTTCGGAATTCGCTTCAGACGTTGGGATCCATCCTGACTTAGTTTCTCATTCCCTTCAGCATCTAAAGTATGTCAGTCGGTATTATCGGCCGAGACATTTCAATTCTGCCACCTACTACTTCGTTTTCTTTTTTTTCTCACGAAATTTTCTTATACTCACCGAGACATCGAATCACCTTGATCTTCTCGTATCCCCCTCTCTCTGCTTTGCTTTTATTCGGTCGGCGAATCCTTAAAGAATGCTGGTTCAATGGGTTTCCCAAGTACCTTCTTATCGTTTCATCCGTACCCCTCAGATTCGTTTTGGTCTTCGGATCTAGCAAGAATATATCACTCGCTTCGACCGTTTCCTCATGCCTTGCGTCTTCGTTCATATACTCTATTGAGTATTTATCATTCCTTATTACGGGTACTTGCTTCTGGAACATTCAATGGCATATTATTGCTATTGCAAGGTAACAAAAAACTTGTACATACTAATGGATTGAATCAGTGATAACAAAATCCATGGTCTTTTTTATTCTTATTTCATTATGTAGTATTCCATTCCGTTTTATTGAGAACTCAATCCACAGCACACGGTACGTGTTAAGAAAATAAGAGATCAGGATTTGCGCCGTACTATTATTTTTCAAGCAGCTCAATATAGAGCATTGCAATGTTTTCAATTTCTTTCGCTCGAACTTTTTCTATAACAAAGGTACAGAAGTACTTACATGTGTATCATTACTATCCAGTTCGCTGTCCATGATTTTAGAATCATTGTCGTTGGCCGACCTGTGCGTCAAATCACCTTCGGTTGTGCCTTCCGTTTCCATTTTGTTCTTCAACTAATATCTCTACAATAGAACACTCATTTTCGTTTTTACATGAAATACATCATTGACTCGATCACTTAAGACACCGCTTTGTCTATGCGCATATGAGCGTGCAATCTCATCTGCTATATATAAGGAAATACGTTCTTGAAATATCGTTGTCGGTGATACACATTGTTGCAACTAACGGTTATACACTTCATACACAAATCCGCCAATGGAAGCAAACCATGAGTATATATTGGAATTTTATTTAAATCAGCAAGTCTCATCTCGTGTGCATGTACATTTTACATATACCGGTATTCTTTTTGCATTCATCAAATAAAGATTTCAACTTATTCGTTTTATTTAGTTGAATATACTACATTCTTCCGTCCTGCTTAACGACAATACTTAGGGATAACGAAAAACACGTACCAATCGTAAGTCGTTTGTTCCGCGATGGCGATGTGTCGTTCTACGGAGAAGTTATATGTGACGGAATAATTCCTCTTGCACGATATCGAATGTCTTTCCGCAACTGCGCGTGGTTATGTACCTTCTTCGATACTCTTCTCCTTTTTACAATGTTTTTTTTCACAATCAGGGTCGCGATGATTAATTTTCTTGCAAGCTGGCACGATAATAAAGGGAAGTGTAATGGGCGTACTGTGTATTCATGCACGTGTACGTCGTTCGATATCTGCTGCGCCCGGCTCCTGGCTTTCCTCACATGTTAACTCACGCTTTTGATACGCGCATGCTTACACACATTTCTCCGTGAATTTAGCTTTTTTGTAAAAAGAAAAGATCGTGCACACGCTGCTTTGCTTTTAGCCCTTGAGACCGATATCTATCACACGTATATGTATATATGCCTTCTTTTCAAAACTTTTACATAAATTTGTATATAGCAATGCGTATTTGTTGTGCACTTGCACATATACTACTTTCAAGAATATTTTTATTTTCTCAAGAATTTCAAGAAATTTCAAGAATATTTCAAGAATGAATTCAAGAAAAAGAAAGAGCTCGATTTTTTTATTTCACCGCATATATGAAAAATACAACATTTGAATAATATATTAAATAAATTCCGCACACGTCTACACGCGTGTCCTATTGCTGCTCCCTCTTTTTATACGTACATTTTTCATATTTCATGTATTTTTTATATGCGCAAACGAAAAGCATACATTTCGCTATATAGCTTATATTTTATGAGAAACATATAATATTTCGTTTTATTTATTTAAAAAATGTTGACATGCATCTTTTGCATGTCTCTTTGCATTCGTTTTTCTTCCACGCGTATATACGAACGAAGAAGCATGCTCCTTGCATTAAGCATGTTCACGACATTACCAAACTTTCAAATTGGCGTAACCGTAAAATTCTTTCAGTATATTTAGCTTGAGAGTTTCATATTTGCATTCTCACGCATCGTTGTATATAGATTATGATATCGGTAATGTGTTTCGCTTTGCAATTTCAAAAATGTACTATGAATATACTCGTCTGCTCAATATTGATAGATATATTACCCGAAAATAAGTAAAACTTGGATATAATATTAAACACGTAGAATAAAATAATGCAAACCATGTCGTAATTATGAATGTGACATGGGACTCGTTTTGTATATATATATATATATATATATATATATATATATATATATATGAGGTATTTATCCATATAATAAATCAATATTAAACGTCCTTTTTCATATCTTTTCTAGAAATGATTTCGTATATTCGGAGAATAGCACTGAGCGAACCTGATAGAACAACATAAGCACTGATAGAACCTGATAGAAATAATTGAGTGCGAGAAATTCGTCCGTTTACTCCGAATGTTCGAATGAAAGTGGCAAAAGATCGAGAAATAAAGATCGCGTTTTGTCTACATCCGACGAGAGAATGAGGCACCGACTCCTCAGACATGAGTCTCGTAGACCGCACGATCGTAAAACAAAAATCTGACCCTATATATATCCTGGACCTGCTTTATCGACGTTCAAGTTTTGTCGAGAGAATAGAGTTAGAGGATCATCACTCCTAAGCTCCGACGATCCGGATGACCCAGAAAAAAAACTAAAAGATTAATTGTCGTTGCAAATAAGTTCTATTATCGTCTAATTGATCGTTGGTTGCACCCGTACTGAAATTTTTGTCCAATATGTACGTCATTATTGTGCGTATATACGTGCGTCGCAAAAAAAAAAAATTTGGCAGTACATCTAAAATATTTACATAAAAAAATGAACAAATAATAGTATTATAATTTTTATTGTTGTTTTTTAAATAAATTTTGAATATAAAATTTGTATATCGCTGTTGTTTTTAGCGTGTAGGTAAATTTCTCGCTTTCTACATATGCAATATATATATATATAAGCGGTGCATATGTGCAAATATTTTAGCGGGATCTTATATCATTGAGAGAAGAGAGAGAGAGAGAGAGAGAGAGAGAGAGAGAGAGAGAGAGAGAGAGAGAGAGAGAGAGAGAGAGAGAGAGAGAGAGAGAGAGAGAGAGAGAGAGAGAGAGAGAGAGAGAGAGAGAGAGAGAGAGAGAGAGAGAGAGAGAGCAAAAGCGAGCGCGCGAGCGAAGGGAGCCGCTGTGAGTACGAAAAAATATTGGCCACCGCCGTTTGATGCGTATGCGCGTACGCGCGCTCATCACGTATCGAAACGAAATATAATCGCGGTAGCATGCAACGTATAAAATGTTGGGAAAAAAAATATCTCATTTCATATATGATCGTTTGTAAATTTTGTTATACTTTATAACAATTGATATTACTTCGCTACCACTCATTTCCATACGAGTCGGGGTGTCTTACATTATTTACTGTTACAATACATTGTTGAAATTGCATCATCCCTCGCGAGTCTCTTGTTTTAGTTCTTTGGGGTTAGTACTCCAACGTATTGATTTTATATATATACATATCTGTATATTATTATGATATGTATTCTGTGCGCGGCGCTCGTCTCTCCGCCATGTTTTTCCTTACTACGCGCGAACGATAAAACGTTTTGGCGGTTAAGCGCGGTTGTTTCGCCGGTAGCCAGGCTAGTCACACGGACAAGTGAAACTAACCAGTGTAAAACGGAAGAAGCAAGAGGAAGCCAACGATAAATCGTTTAGTCGGCGTTCATTATTATTACTTAATGCATTTTAGTACGCGTAACAGTGGTTTTATTTCGCGCCATCGTATTTTATTTAACAAAGCTACAGATCGTCATCGTGCGGCAACCGACAATGTGTGCTGTGCTATACATATGATATCGTGTCGTGCGGCGTGTGTTGCACGTGTACCGGTATCGTCGCAGCACCGCACCTTTACAGTAAGGTAATCGATTTTCCTTCTTATACATTTTTATCTTATTTTGTGCCCATTTCAATCAAGTTGCTCTACTTCATTCATTCAAGCGCGCAAACATATATCTCGTGTCTTCATCGTGTCGGAGTGTAAACTTTTCTAACCTCATTTCATATCGACGCGTTCACGCGACGTTATGCTAGTATCAGAAAAATTTTTCCGGCATGCAAATAGATTCGCTTTTTTTTCGTATTTGAAAGTGAAAGCCCATTTTCTAAAGGGATCTTTAAAATATTTGCCAATTTAATGAGAATTTGTTTTGCAGAGGCTACGCTATAATACTTTTTTTCCGATGCGCAGCCGCTTGAGTTTCGCGATACGGACGCAAATTAATATACGCACAAAGTCCCACAATGACAGGATTGAGACGTTTCTGTGGACCGGTAGTGGAACTGAGGATTGCTCAGCTGCTTCGCTACGCCGCTTTCAAACATTAAATTCATCAACTTGCTGCAAAAGGATTTTCTTTCGCTGGATGGCGGCGTTTATCTGACGTTACCGGTAAAAAAACCCATTCTATTGCTAACTGAGACATCATAAGAACAAGAAGGTTGATATCATTCATTAAAATGATAAATACTCTCTCATTGTCAGCAAACTTATCGCATTGTTACTTGTCTTTTCATTTCTACAAGTTTAGCCGTTATGCTGTGATTTAGCTAAACTCCGGTGGTTCAAATTTGCTATATCCAACATGAAAAGAGTCATGTTGGACTGTGATATTTTTTAAAACGAAAGCGACAACGCATTTTTTAATAAAATTTGAAGTCTTACCCTACCGATTTTTTTTAAACTAATGCGACAACACATACTTTCATAATATTTGAACGTTTGCTTCATGATTTAATTTGCGCCGATTGGTAATTTCTAGTTGGTTCATCCGCAGCACTTTGTCTGTCTTTTACCCAACCGGTACAAGCGAAAATATTGGTGAGAATCTGTACTACTTATTGAAACAAATAAAATATAAAACAAAAATGGATTTGAATACGACTGAAATTTTTGAAAACTGATACGACAACGCATATTTCATAATATTTGAACGTTCGCTTCATGTTTTAAGTTGCATCGATTGGAATTTCCGCCAGGGTCAGTCCATTCGCAGCGTTCCCTCTGTCTCTCATCATATATACCGGTACAACGAGTGAGAATATTGATGAGAATCTGCCATATTTATTGAATGAAATCAATTATTAAATAACCTTGGATTCAATCACGAGTATGACTGTTGAATTTTTTTAAACTAATGCGAAAACGCTTACTTTCATAATATTTGATCGTTCGATTCATGATTTAAGTTGCGTCGATTCCAAATTTTTGCCTGAGTCCGTTCATTCGCAGCGCTTTCTCTGCATCTCGCCCTACTGGTACAACGAGTGAAAATATTGGTGAAACACTGCAATATTCATTGAAACAATTTAAATATAAAACAAAATTGGATTTGAACACAAGTACGAGTGTAACATTTTTGAAAACTAATGCGACAACCCATATTTTTATGCTATTTGAACGTTCGCTTCATGAATTGAGTTGCGTAGATCTCTGCCTAAGTCGATTCATTCACAGCGCTTTCTCTCTCTCTCACCCTCTACCGGTACAACGAGTGATAATATTGGTGAGAATCTGCCATGTTTATTGAAAAAATTTAAATAAAAAACAAAATTCGATTCAACCACAAGTACTTAAACTCGTGGATTAACCTCTTAAATGTTTATTGAAACAATTTAAATAAAAAACAAAATAGGATTAGAACACTTAGGTACTTAAACTCTCGGATTAAACTCTTCGATTTATATTGCCGAATGAACCATACGGTTTCAAACTTGCAGCTGTTTCGCGGCAACGCATCCACAGATAACGATCGATGAATAATGACGTAAATGATGGACTTTCTGTTGCAAGCTAAGCATTAACATGTGAAAATAATTTTCGAAGGTACAATTTTGTTCGATAACAAAAAGCCTAACGCGTCGAATGAAAATGGAGCGAAGGACGCCGGACGGGGAAGCGTACAAAACTCGGAAAACATTACAGCGAAAGATTGAGGGTTATACAAGAATATATATGGAAACGTTCAACAGATTACCGAAAGAGGCTGAATATCCGCAATACACATTTTTACCGGTACGATGAAAATTGACAAAGGTTGAATATTTGCTATCGACGATAATACATAAATTCAAACGTGTTGATGGCATGCGGATTAAGGGGGGATTGTCTTTTTTTTTCGCAAAATTTACCGCTTTTTGGGAATTTTTTTGTGAAGAAAGTATATAACGGAAAACTTGTGAAACTTGGCATATAGTTTTATTGATCTGTTTACTACATACAAAAAAAATTTTAAACAATTTCATAAAAAAATCCGCCTCCCACCCCCCTCGACGCGCGATGGTCCTTCTTTGATGGTGTGCACGATTACAGCCTTCACGTTCATCCTGCAACAAAAACCCAAAAAGCATTTTACTTTAGACACATATAGCTATCGTTTGATGAAGCAAAAAAGCAATACGTTTAATAGTTTTTTATTTATAACAAAAAATCGATCAATTTTTTTCGAAAAATCGATACTTCAAGTTCAAAACGTCACCAAATCGTCAATTTTTTTTTCCCTTCATCGAACGATAGCTATATGTGTCCAAAGTAAAATGCTTTTTGGGTTTTTGTTGCAGGATGAACGTGAAGGCTGTAATCGTGCGCACCATCAAAAAAGGACCATCGCGCGTCGAGGGGGGTGGGAGGCGGATTTTTTGATGAAATTGTTTAAAAATTTTTTTGTATGTAGTAAACAGATCAATAAAACTATATGCCAAGTTTCACAAGTTTTCCGTTGTATACTTTCTTCACAAAAAATTCACAAACAGCACTAAATTTTGCGAAAAAAAAAGACAATCCCCCCTCAAGCGGTACTTCATACAGCGGTGCGAAAAATGACAGCAACAAGTTCGAAAAAATCTTTCAATTCTTTATATTATTTTTTATTCTGAAGAAATGTATGTTTTGAGACGGTCGAGGGTCTTCAGCGGCGGCCAGATGACGCAGCATCGAGTGCAGAAACGAGACGAGAAACCGCCGATGACGACGAAACGAAGCAACAGCAACGCCATGCCATCGACGATGAATTGTCGAATAACGGCAACAGCGACGTTGATGCTGCGAGTCGTATGAGCGTGAATGAGAATGAAATGTGTGAGAGCGAAGATGATGACGTCAGTGATGAAATGAATGTTGACGAAATTAGTCAAGTAACGAATAACGGTAATAGCGAAGCGGATGAACGGTATCGTGGTAATTTTGATAGCAATACGATTGAAAACGATGGTGACTCCGAATCCGAACATAGCGATGACGAAGTTGAAATTACCGATGAAAGTTCGAGTGACGAAGAGACGGCAGTCAATGGCGATGAAAACGACGACTCGAATCATGGAGACGACATCGATGATAATGACGTCGATAGAAATGAAAATGGAAACGACGACGCTGCGGCACCATTACCCGAAGAACGAAGACCAATAGTCACAATGCGAGGGGAGGATCGCAAAACCACAATGTTTATTACCGTTATCGCGATGGCTGTACGGCATGTCATGAGCGTTATAGCGATATTATCATTTTTTAAATTTTTGAACAGGTTTGAGAGACATAAAATGTTTCCCGAGAAAAAAAAAACAGTGTGGAAGAGGTTAGGTATGAGGGAAGACAGTTTTCAAACCCGTCATTTGTATTGTCGAAAATGTCTAAGCGTTATCGGAACAGGAAAGTTGCCGATTAGAGATTGTTACTGTGAAATCTCAGGGCCGGGAAAACCATTGAAAACGGTAGGATTCTTCCTAACCTTAAATTTGATTGAACAAATGAAAAAATTTTTATCGATACCGGATTTCATAAAGCTTCTTAGATATCCGCACAATCGGAAAAGATCGAATGGTTATGACATGGAAGATATTTACGACGGAATGGCATATAAAAACTTGCAGAAACCGGGACGTTTTTTATCTAACGGGTGGAATTTCTCATTTACCCTGAATACAGATGGGTGCCAGGTAGCGAAATCGTCGGGTGTGAGTGCCTGGCCGATATTACTAACTATTAACGAGCTACCGCCACACGCACGAAAACGTTTCATGATTTTGGCAGGAATTTGGGTAGATAGAAAACATCCGGATTTAAACACATTCATGAGACCCGTCGTCGAACAGCTTCATGGTTTGTATAATACCGGTATTGATTGGAAACCGAACGGAAGGGATACCGTGCGCAGTAAATTCATAACAATTATCTGCTGTGTCGATTCCCTAGCGCGAGCAAGTGTTTTGAATATGACAAGATTCAACGGCAAATATGGGTGTCACGTATGTTATATGAAAGGACAAAGGTGTAGGATTAATAGTCTAGATTGGGTATACCCGATTATCGGATTCCAACATCGTACGGACGAAGATATCCGTAATGATATGGAAATAGTGATGAACAGGAATAGCAGGGTACGAGGATTCATTGGAAACAGCATACTGAGATACATTCCTGAATTCGATCTTCATGAAGGGGCTGTCATTGATTCTATGCACAACATGTGGCTCGGGGTAGGAAAGACACTGACGCAAATGCTGCTCAATGCAAAGAAAAGTGATCCGTGGTACATTCGCAGTAAAAAGAGTCTGGAAAGCCTCATAAACCAGCGACTGACGAGCATACGTACGCCAAGTAGAATAGCGAGGAAACCACGAGGCATTGATAATTGTAACGTATGGAAGGCGAATGAGTGGCGAAATTGGATTATATACTATTGCTTACCGTGCCTGAAAGATGTTATCTCCGACGAATATTTTAAATTGTTTTGCCGCCTGTCCGAAGTGGCGCATATTCTAAATAATGAATGTATTGATACGCAAAAGATTCGAAGGGCTCGATTGCTCATAGAATTTTTCGTTGAAGACCCAGCAATTAATGGGACTGCACAATATGACGTACAATTTGCACATACTCAGACACGTTCCCGATTGCGTTATTAATTGGGGCCCTCTGTGGACTCAGACGGCCTTTATATACGAGGGTTATAACCGTCAAATGTTGTTATCCTTGAAAAGCCCGAACAGTCGTCAAGTGCAAATAATGAATTACTATATACTTAACGATTACATCCGTAACATCAAAAACGAAGCGAACTTGGACCAAGAGGTTCAAGAAATGATGAACGAATTTTTGAATATGGGTTTAAGAGGGAAAAAAACGCATTACGACGAATATTGCAATAGCGCCGATTTCGAAGGATTAGGCTATCGTGTTGTTCGCGAACCTTCCGCTGCGGAAGTTACCCTTTTGCAAAAGGAAGACCAAAGGTGCAACGGCGAATTAAGTATTTACAAACGAGCAAATATTAGAGGCGTTACTGACGTTAGCGACGAAGGCGATACCGGTAACGCGCGAAGTTGCGACAAATACATATTCACGAAAGGGGAAATTTTTGCAAAAATTGACGCAATTATTGGCTTCGTAAATGATGAAAACACGACGATATATGGAGCATTCGTAACATATATGGAAAGTACCGGTATTTATTGCGAAGCGGAACACATATTCCGTTTGATAGAATCGACGACGGGTTTTGTCAAAACTGATGATGGATTTACACCGGCTATAATGATAGTAGTGAACAATGAAATTTATGGTGTAAAAATGACCAACGTTTGGGAAACGGATTGAAAAAGAACGATTAAACGTGAAACGCAGGCGTCAATCACGAAGCGTTACATTTTTTTATGATAAAACATACCATCGATTATACCTACCGGTATTTTACGTTGTAAAGAAAAAGAAAGAAACTTTGTGTTGAATTTTACGCACCATCAATGCCGTTACGTACGTTATGTGATGAATGTTTACATATTATATAAAAAAATGTGATTACAAATGGCAATGTGATTTATGTAACATAAATTTCGATATGTTTATAGCGATATTGTAAAAATGTTTGTAAATTATTTATATGTAATAAAAGATTATGATTTTTCCGGCTATTTTCATGACAATGCGCAGAGCTTCTCTCTCATATGAAATTGAATGTAGTTTGGAGAAACCATTCAATTCAGTTGAGAGACAAGCGCTACGCATTGCCGGGAAGCGACAAGTCCGCTAGAAAAAATCTGTCCAGGAACCTTCCATTCCGGGGGTTCAGTCACCCTCGAACGAGGCAGCACAGAGCGGTCCGGGAACCCTTCGTTCGGAGGGTTCAGAAACCGTCGACGAGGCAGCACAGAGTAGTCCAGGAACCATCAGTTTGGAGGGTTCAGCAACCCTCGAGCGGGGCAGCACAGCCGTCTAGGAACCCTCCGTTTGGAGGTTCAGCAACCGTCGAACGGGGCAGCACAGAGCAGTCCAGGAACCCTCCGTTTGGAGGGATCAGCAACCCTCGAACGGGGCACAGAGCGGTCCAGGAACCCTCCATTTGGAGGGTTCAGCAACCCTAAACCGGAAGTGACACCGAAGGTTCTGAACCCTCCAAACCGAGGGTTATTTTTTTTCCAATCTGAACCCTCCGAGAGAGTTGCCCGGGAAGTCAGGGATCTACCGATCATGCCCGTGATCGAGAATAAATGTAAAAATAATTGTTTAAATAATTATTTTTGCGTAATTTTTACCGCTGTTTTTTCTCAGCGCGTAAGCAGCAATCATATGTGCTGAATAAGAGGTATAGAACATACCGTATCTACCAATCATACCCGTGATCGAGAATAAATACAAAAATAATTGTTTAAACAATAATTTTACGCGCTGTTTTTTCCATCGCATAGGCAGCAATCATATTGCTGACCGTGACATATAGAGCATACCGTATCTACCGATCATTCCCGTGATCGAGGATAAATGCAAATAAAATTGTTTAAACAATTATCGTAGCGGAATTTTTTCCGCTGTTTTTTGCAGCGCGTAAGCAGCAATCATATTGCTGACTAAGAGGTATGGAGCATACCTTATCTACCGATCATGCCCGTGATCGAGAATAAATATAAAACTAATTATTTAAATAATAATTTTTGCGTCATTTTTACCACTGTTTTTTTTCAGCGCGTAAGCAGCAATCATATTGCTGACTAAGGGGTATCGAACATACCGTACCTACCGGTCATACCCGTGATCGAGAATAAATGCAAATATAATTATTTAAACAATTATTTTGGCGTACTTTTTACCGCCGTTTTTTGCAGCGCGTGAGCAGCAATCATATTGCTGACTAAGAGGTATGGAGCATACCTTATCTACCGATCATGTCCGTGGTCGAGAATGAATGCAAAAATAATTATTTAAATAATTATATTTGCATAATTTTTACCACTGTTTTTTTAGTGTGTAAGCAGCAGTGATATTTGCTGACTAAGAGGTATAGAACATACCGTATCTACCGATCATACCCGTGATCGAGAATAAATGGAAATAAAATTGTTTAAACAATTATTGCTGCGTAATTTTTATCGCTGTTTTTTGCAGCGCGTAAGCAGCAATATGGTGTTGAAGTTTACATCGTTGGAAAGCAACGAGAGTTCTGTCTTACATTTTATTTTCCACATTTTTATTATTATAGGCGATCTTCTTTTGTTGGATTTTTATGTAGATCGCAAAATAAATATCTTAAAAAAAGGTTGAAGGATTTTTGTAGGCGAAATCTGCCAAAATAAGTTAAATTCGTTGCAGTCCAACGATGCAAACTTCAGCATCGTAGCAGCAATCATATTGCTGACTAAGAGGTATGGAACATACCTTATCTGCCGATCATGCCCGTGATCGAGAATAAATATAAAAATAATTGGTTAAACAATAATTTTACGCGCTGTTTTCTCCATCGCATAGGCAGCAATCATATTGCTGACCGTGAGATATAGAACATACCGTATCTACCGATCATTCCCGTGATCGAGGATAGATGCAAATAAAATCGTTTAAACAATTATTCTTGCGTAATTTTTACCGCTGTTTCTTGCAGCGCGTAAGCAGCAATCATATTGCTGACTAAGAGGTATGGAGCATACCTTATCTACCGATCATGCCCGTGATCGAGAATAAATTTAAAACTAATTATTTAAATAATAATGTTTGCGTAATTTTTACCACTATTTTTTTTCAGCGCGTAAGCAGCAATCACATTGCTGACTAAGAGGTATAGAACATAGCGCATCTACCGAGCATACCCGTGATCGAGACTAAATACAAAAATAATTATTTAAACAACTATTTTTGCATAATTTTTACCGCTGTTTTTTGCAGCGCGTAAGCAGCAATCATATTGCTGACTAAGGGGTATCGGACATACCGTACCTACCGGTCATACCCGTGATCGAGCATAAATGCAAATATAATTATTTAAACAATTATTTTGGCGTAATTTTTACCGCCGTTTTTTGCAGCGCGTAAGCAGCAATCATACTTGCTGACCGTGAGGTATAGAACATACCGTATCTACCGATCATATCCGTGATCGTGATAAAATGCATAAATAATCATTTAAAAAATTATTTTTGCGCAATTTTTACCGCTTTTTTTTTAGCGCGTAAGCAGCAATCATATTTGCTGATCGACAGGTATAAAATATACCGTATCTATCGAATATACCCCGAATCGAGGATAAATGCAACAGTAATTATTTAAACAATTATTGTTGCATTATCTTTACCGCTGTTTTTTGCAGCGCGCAAGTAGCAATCACATTGCTGACTAAGAGGTATAGAACATACCGTATCCACAGATTATACCCGTAAACGAGAATATATACGACAATAACTGTTTAAACAATTATTTTTGCGTAATTTTTACCGCTGTTTTTTCTCAGCGCGTAAGCAGCAATCATTATTGCTGACTAAGAGGTATAGAACATACCGTATTTACCGATTATACCCGTGATAGAGAATAAATACGAAAATAACTATTTAAACAATTATTTTTACGTAATTTTCACCGCTGTTTTTTCTCAGCGCGCAAGCAGCAATCATAATTGCTAAGAGGTATCGAAAGTACCGCACATTTGATAATGTGTCAATTGTTGAAAATAATTAATTTTCAACAATTGTCTCGTTGTAGCGAAAGGAACGAATTCCTTCGTTGACGCTGACCGTGTATGGGCGTGTGGGTATATACGGGTACATACCCACACGAAGTGTGTATTCGCTGCGAGGGGACTGCATGCGGGAAGGAAATCTTCAAGCGCGTGCTTCCGACGTAGCGAATACCCACTCACGCACGCTCCCATAGGAGTTGCGTGTGTGCGTGTAGAGGCACACAAAGGATGCGTTGGCACAAGGCGCCCGAGCCCATCGCAGCGTGCGTTCGGAACGAACACGCGTCGTGATGAACGCGCGCTGTGACATCTAGCGGTAGGCTGCAGTAGCTCGTGCGAGCACTGCCCGCCCTACCGACTCGAGCTGGGGCTGCGTCGAACGTTCGCTTGGGCATCATTCCCTCTTAAGCGCCTTCGGACCCCCCATGAATGTCGTCAAACGTAATACGAATGCCGTTGAAAGACTCTTGAACGTGTTCGAAAGTTTCTTGGACGTCAGCAAAGCGCTCGTGGATATCTTTGAAAGTCTCTTAAGCGTCGTTGAATCTCTCATGAATATCGTCAAACTTACGACAAATGTCGTCCAAATTCTCGTGAACGTTTTCGAAAGGCATTTGAACGTCGCACGAACATCTCCAAATGTCTCATGAATGTTGTAGACAGTCTGTTGAAGAACTTCGAACCCCTCGTGAACGTCTTTGAAATTCTCTCTTAAGAGTCTTCAAGCCCGTCGTGAATGTTGTCAAACGTATGATAAATGCCGTTGAAAGTTTCTCGAACGAGTTCGGAAGTGTCTTGGATGTCGACAAACCCCTCGTGGATGTCTATGGAAGCCTCTTCAGCGTCTTCGAAGCCCTCATGAATGTCTTCAAACGTATTATGAATGTCGTCGAAAGTCTCTTGAATCTCTCACGAACTTCTTCAAACGTATTATGAATATCGTCAAAGATTTCTTGGACGTCTTCGCACGTCTGCGAACGTC
This sequence comes from Ophion costatus, assembly GCA_951751655.1. Lineage (NCBI taxonomy): Eukaryota > Metazoa > Arthropoda > Insecta > Hymenoptera > Ichneumonidae > Ophion > Ophion costatus. The sequence goes on along the minus strand of OX632361.1, from coordinate 11,015,012 downwards.
TTCAAACCTCAAGTAAATGCCTTCAAACGTCTTATAGAAAGTTTTCGAAAGTCCCTTAAACGTCTCACGAACATGTTCAAAAGTCTCATGAACGTCGTATAAAGTCTTTTGAAACTCGTCGAACCGCTCGTGAACGTATTTGAAAGTCCCCCTTACGAGTCTTCAAGACCCTCATTACTATCGTCAAACGTGTTATGAATGTCGTTGAAAGTCTCTTGACCGTGTTCGACAGTGTCTTAGATGTCGACAAACCGCTCGTGAATATCTTTGGAAGTCCCTTAAGCGTTTTCGACTCCCTCATGGAATGTCTTCAAACGTATTATGGATGTCGTCCTAAGTCTCTTGAACGTATTCGAAAGTTACTTGGACGTCTCCAAACCCCGCGCGAATTTCTCTGAACGTTACTTGTCTTCGAATCTCTTGTGAATGCCTTCAAACGTCTTATGACCGTCTTCGAAAGTCCCTTGAACGTCTCCCAAACATCTTCAAACGTCTAATGACCGTCGTAGGAAGTCTTTTGAAACTCTTCAAAACCCTCGTGAATATCTTTGAAAGTCACGAGGGGTTCGTCGATATCCAAGACACTTTCGAACATGTTCAAGAGACTCTCAACGACAATCGTGATACGTTTTACGACATTCATGAGGGGCTTGAAGACTCTTACGAGAGACATTGAAAGACATTCAGGAGGGGTTGGAAGAGTTTCAAAAGACTTTTTACGACGGTCATGAGACGTTTGAACATGTTCGTGAGAAGTTCAAGGGACTTTCGAAGACGGTCATAAGACTTTGAAGGCATTCAGAAGAGGTTCGACGACAAGAGACTTTCAAAGACATTCGCGAAAGGCTCGAAGATGACCAAGTAACTTTCGGATACGATCAAGAGACTTCTGACGACGTTCATAATACGGTTGAGGACATGCATGAAGGATTCGAAGATGCTTAAGATACTTCCAAAGATATTCAGCAGGAGCTTGTCGACATCTAAGACACTTTCGAACACGTTCAAGAGACTTTCAATGACATTCATAATACGTTTGACGATATTCATGAGGGGCTCAAAGACCCTTAAGAGAGACTTCCAAAGACATTCACGAGGGGTTCGAAGAGTTTCAAAAGACTCTCTACGCCTTTCATGGAACGTTTGGAGATGTTCGTGAGAGGTTCAAGAGACTTTCGAAAACGTTCATAAGACGTTTGAAGACATTTACTCGACGTTCGAAGACGTTCACAGACGTTCAAGAGATCTTTGACGATATCCATAATACGTTTGAAGATGTTCGTGAGACGTTCAAGAGACTTTCGACGACATTCATAATACGTTTGACGACATTCATGAGGGATCCGAAGACGCTTAAGAGACTTCCAAAGACATTCACGTGGGCTTTGTCGCCATTCAACTTCGGTTTTGCTGGAATCGTGTGGGTTTATTTGGGATTTTCACCTAAACACTTCCAGCAAAACTCAACTTCAACTTCGGTTTATAGATGTGGTCAAAGATCGCATTACAAACTCGAGAGGTTCGAAAGTGTCTTGGATGTCGACAAACCCCTCGTGAATGTCTTTGAAAGTCTTTGAATCTCACATGAATATCGTCAGACTTATTACAAATGTCGTGCAAAGTCTCGTGAAGGTTTTCAAACGGCATTTGAACGTCGCACGAACATATCCCAAAGTCTCATGAACGTTGTAGACAGTCTCTTGAAGAACTTCGAACCCCTCGTGAATGTCTTTGAAAGTCTCTCTTAAGAGTCTTCAAGCCCGTCTTTAATGTCGTCAAACGTATGATAAACGTCGTTGAAAGTCTCTTGAACGAGTTCCGAAGTGTCTTGGATGTCGACACACCCCTCGCGAATCTCTTTGGAAATCTCCTAAGGGCTTTCGAATCCCTCATGAATGTGCTTAAACGTATTATGAATGTCGTCGAAAGTCTCTTGAACGTATCCTAAACTTTCTTGGACAACTTCAAACCCCTTGCGAAAGTCTTTGAAAGTCTCTTAAACGTCTTCGATCCTCTTGTGAATGTAACCGACCGTCTTATAACCGTTTTCGAAAGTCTCTTTAAAGTCTCACAAACATCTTCAAACGTATTATGGATATCGTCAAAGATCTCTTGACCGTCTTCGAAAGTGTCTGAACGTTTTCGAACGTCGCGTAAATGTCTTCAAACGTCTTATGAACATTTTCGAAAGTCGCTTGAGCATTTCACGAGCATCTTCAAACGTCTCATGAATGTCGTAGAAAGTCTTTTCAAACTCATCGAACCACTCGTGAAGGTCTTTGAAAGTCTCTCTTAAGAGTCTTCAAGACCCTCATTAATATCGTCAAACGTGTTATAACTGTCGTTGAAAGTCTCTTGACCGCGTTCGACAGTGTCTTGGATTTCGACATACCGCTCGTGAATATACTTGGAAGTCTCTTAAGCGTTTTCAACTCCCTCATGAATGTCTTAAAACGTATTAGTAATGACGTCGTAAGTCTCTTGAACGTATTCGAAAGTTACTTGGACATCTTCAAACATCTCGCGAATGTCTCTTGTCTTCGAATCTCTTGTGAATGACTTCAAACGTCTTATGACCGTCTGCGAAAGTCCCTTGAACTTCTCACGAACATCTTCAAACGTTTCATGACTGTCATAGAACGTCTCTTGAGACTCTTCGACCTCTTCGAACTGTTATAGACATTCACGCGGGCTTCGTCATCTCTCATGAGGGATTCGAAGACGCTTAAGAGACTTCCAAACATATTCACGGGGGGTTTGTCGACATCCATGACCCTTTCGAACACTTTCAAGCGACTTTCAACGAAATTCATAATACGTTTGACGATATTCATGAGGGGCTTGAAGACTCTTAAGAGAGACTTTTAAAGACAATCACGAGGGGTTCGAAGAGTTTCAAAAGACTTTCTACGACGTTCATGAGACGTTTGAAGACGTTCGTGAGACGTTCAAGTGACTTTCGAAAACGTTCATAAGACGTGTTGTATCCGCTAATTTACGCAATACAACGAAACGACCAAACGGTCGAGAAATTATTTACGAAACGGCATTCCAGACCGTTTCGCATCCTGCTTGCGAAAGAATCACACTTTTGCCAAAATGCAAGCGTCAAAAAGACGCTTTGCGACACGTCCTGACGATGCATCGGATGATGTTCGATCTCGGGCAAATTGCGACAATCAGAGTCGACGATTAAGAGAAGTTACCAGGGAGTAGTCAGTCCTTGGTTGGCTTTTGAACGGTTCGGTCCTAAGGTACGACCGACACACTGTAAATTCAATTATACGACCAGCCCAGTAATAAACTTATATTCCTATTCAACGAGCTTGCGTTCCCACTCTTAATTTCGCAACGATTCCAAAAATACCTATCCCGGGTTCTCGAGCCGGGGATACAACATTGGTGGCAGCGGTGGGATCTGCCGAAAAGTTCGTTCGTTGTGTGTGCACACGCACAACTACCATTCCAGCTCCATAAACGAGTGACCGAGTGCTCGAGTGAGCCAGCCCGACCGAGTCGGAAGAGGAACACAAAGGAAAGGCTACAGCCAAGCAGAGCCAATCCCAGAAAACCCGGATCCCGAGGATCAACGAAAGAAGGACTCAACAATCGGAGAAATCGTACCCAGAAGCAGTGTACGAAACAAAGGAACGAAGAACAGGACGATCAGCAGTTCATCAACCAGCATCCATCTTGCGATCATCTACCTGTAAGTGACGGAACATTTCGTAAATAGAAATCCTCCAAAGCCAGAGAATTCGTCTATGTCGGACGAAGAAAAAGTAGACCGGTATCGATTGCCCAGGAGAGACGAACTATCGCGATCGTTAGATTCGTTTTTTAACACTGTCGTCATTTACGACGGTCAAAGTGATTTAGGCCGAAAGCGTCGTAGGGAAAATCCAAGCACGGAAAAATTAGATTTGACTCCCGTAACGTACGCGAAATACTTAAATCCGAAGCGACAACATAATCGGCCTTCGAAACACAATTCGTCAGACGCGTCGTCCAGTGCTGACGAAACATTTAATCCCGTCGAAGTCGAAAGAAATCGCGAATTGAATCGCCAAGATTTTACGTTATTAAATCAACGAACAGTAATAATGGCCGAACACGACGACCATATGTCAATGAAAGAGGCTCGAATGAGCATTCCCGTATTCGACGCCTCCAAACCAGAAGATGTTACAGATTTTATACGAGCAATAAAATACGCGTCGACTCGAGTCCGCGCAGAAAATGTCGCGATTTATTACAAGCTATATTGCATCTCAAATTGCAAGGCAAGGCCGCAGCAGACCTGCGTTACAAAGACGTAGAGACGTTCGACGATTTGCTGACATTATTAAAGTCACTGTACAAGGCGAAGCGAACAGTCCCCGCGCTACAAATCGAATTCAATTCCTGTAGACAAAAACAGGACGAGACTGTACAAGCTTACGCGAACGGTGTCAAGTCCATAATGATGGATTTAATCACGGGTTGCACGCCGATGGTCAATTCGGAATCTGGTCGAAGAGCAATCGAACAGTTAATTAGGCATTATGCCCTGAATAATTTCGAACATGGACTTCGCAAGGACTTACAGCTAATAGTAAGATCACGAGGGTACCACGAATTGGGCGAAGCCATCCGCGGAGCAATCGAAGAGGAAAAATCGGTCGAAGGACCAAAACAATCGCGAAGAGCGTCTCCCACAGTAGCGGACAGTCCGCACCGTCACACGCCCACGAGGGGCGAAAATCGTTCCCATTCCAAAGGCCCGCGTCGCATCAGGCGCATACGCAAGCGCGTTATAGCTTGCCAGTGCCAATGAAAACGATTCATCAAGCAGAAATAATTTTCGATTATTGCAAAAAACCGGGTCACAGACATAACGACTGTAGAAGAAGGCCAGAATGGCAAGGCCCGAGTAACCCACAGAAGCATTACAATTATGTGCCAAACTATTAGTTCCCAAGAAAACAAAATGAAAATAGGCCAAATGAAAGAACCCAAGAAAATACGCCCAAAAGAACCGTCAGTTCGTTAGCAGTCGGCATTCTTTCCATAGAGAAAGAACCAAAAAGCGTTCAAGTGAACAAGCGAAAAGTACCGCAAAGAAAAATAATGGACACTCTACTTGGAAAGCCATATGTACACAATGACAAGGCACCAAGAAGAATTTACCACGTCAGCACTCAGCTGCCACGAGTACACGCCAGTCACCTACATATAGCATCAAAACAGGCTCGCGAAAAAATGCTGACGCTCCGGTGTGACACAGGGGCCCAGTGCAGCATTGTAAAGGTGAATGAGTTGGATCCAGATACACCCATCGGGGACGAGGTCATAGAACTCCACGGTCTCGGGGGCAAGGCGTTCAGTACCCTCTGCACAGCTGAGTTGAAACTGGACACCCCGGCCGCTGTGATAACGCACAAGTTCCACGTGGTCAGAAAGGAAGTACCGTTAGCAGTAGACGGACTCCTTGGAATGGACTGCATAGTCGAAAAAGGAATAAACATACTAAGAGGAAAAATGATAGAAATCAAAGGGCACAAAATACCGTTTGTACACGGCACGAAATACTTAAAAATACCCGCCCGCACAGAATGTATAGTGCAGGCGAGGACGATGGGAAAAGGCCAAAGAGTTACAAGGGAACAACAAATCCAAAAGGGTGTTACGAGGGGAAAAGTCGTCGTAAAGGCACAGGCAAACACTTGCCCTGTAACAATAATGAACGTGCTCGAGAAAGAGCAAATTATCGAAAGAACTACGGTCGAACTGGAAAAATTGGAAATCGGCAAAATGAGCCTGGGAAAAGAAAAATGCGACAAAAAGAAGAAAGATGAGGAAACGCATCAGGACGTCGAAAAAATCGCAGAATTACGAAAGCAAAGCTTGGAAAAGTTATGACGCGAGACTAAGGGGAACTCGCATTCGAACGCGGAAGAAGAAACGATTTTGTGACAAATTTGCGAGGAATTTCCCGACGTATTTCATCTCGAAGGAGAACTACTGGGTTGTACAAAAGCAGTTGAGCATCGGATACCGCTCAAGGACGGGACATTGCCGATAAAGGTGCGACCTTTTCGACTGCCGGAGGAGCACAAAAAAGAAATTCAACGACAGGCACAAAAAATGCTAGATGAGGATATAATCCGCCCAAGCACGAGCCCATGAAATGCTCCATTTCTCGTAGTGCCGAAAAAACCAGATGCGGACGGAATAGTCCAAAAGAGGGTGGTCGTTGACTTTCGGAAGTTAAACGAGGCTACGGAAGGTGACTCTTCCCCACTGCCCAATATCGCAGAGATACTGGACCAGTTGGGAAAGGCAAAGTATTTCACGACCCTCGACCTCGCTTCGGGATTTCATCAAATCCCAATGGCGGAGGAAGACAAACCGAAAACGGCTTTTTAAACGCCGTTGGGGCATTACGAGTAAAATCGAATGCCATTTGGTTTAAAAAATGCACCTCCTACGTTCCGAAGATTAATGAATGCTGTATTTGCCGGTTTGCAAGGCCTAAAATGCTACGTATATCTGGACGATATTGTCATACATGGAGCCTTACTCGCCGAGCACGACAAGCGACTACGTGAAGTGCTGTCGCGGCTAAGAGAAGCTAATTAAAAAATACAACCAAAGAAATGCGAATTTATGCGAAAGGAAACGCAATATCTCGGTCATATAATAAAAGAACTCGGTGTAAAGCCCGACCCCGAAAAGCTAAAAGCGGTAAAAAAATTTCCAATACCGAGAAATGTAAGAGAAATACAATCATTCCTGGGACTTGCCGGGTACTACCGCAGATTTATTAAAGATTTTTCCAAGATCGCAAAACCAATGACGAATTTGATCAAAATAGGTGTCAAATTCGAATGGTCCAAATTATGCCACAGCTCATTTGACCATTTAAGGGAAGCCCTGATCACAGCACCCATACTCCAGTATCCTGATTTCACGAAACCGTTTATCGTGACAACGGATGCCTCAGATAAGGCAATCGGTGCAATCCTGTCCCAAGGGAAAATTGGAGAGGATTTACCCATATGTTATGCAAGTCGAACTCTCAACAAGGCCGAAACCAATTATTCGACTACAGAAAACGAACTGCTTGCAATCGTATGGGTAGTACATCAATTTCGACCGTATATTTACGGCACAAAATTCGCCATAATAACGGATCACAAAACAATTAACATGGTTATTCAGCGTAAAGGACCCAGGATCAAGGCTAATGAGATGGCGAATAAAATTGGTAGAGTACAACTATAAAATCCAATATAAAACGGGAAAATCAAACACAAACGCAGACGCGTTAAGTCGTATATATGCCTTGACACGAGCTCAGGCACAAGAGGTAGAAAAAGTACACAAAAGCATGGTAGCACAACAAAGAAAGAATTAAATAGAGAAAGAAAGAAGACTGCGTGCGGCAGCGCGAGAGAGAAAACAAAGAAAGACTGTATGGCCGCCAGCCGTTATGAAAGCGAGAGAGAAGAAACCGAGTCCGACAATACGGAATCGGACAATGACAACACGAGCGAGAGCACCCGAGAGAGAGAGCACGAAAAGAAAGACAGCGTTACGAATGTCCGCACAAAGAGGAGAGGCCGAGTATACGACTCGCCGTGCGACGAGACAGCACGTGGAGAAGGGGCCGCCTGGGGAAGCGCGGCACAGGGGGAATCTCCTCATGAGTTAAAAGAGTCGCGACGCGCGAGCACGAGCGCGAGCGACGAAGAAAACTGCAGCATTGGCGTATCCACCCCAAGCAAGGCAGACAGAGCAAAAATAATACAAAAATATCACGATGCCCCTCTAGTTGGGCACCAAGGCATCACACGGACGCTGCAGCGAATATGGCAACGATATGTGTGGCCGGGAATGAAACGAGACGTCACCGCACACATACAAGAGTGCGACAAATGTCAGCGAAATAAATCGGGAAAAATTAAGAAGGCACCGATGGTAATCACAGACACGCCAAGCCGAGCGTTCGAAAAATGTGCTGGTGATATAGTAGGTCCCTTGACAGTGACCGAAAAAGGCAACAAATATATTCTGACTTTCCAGGATTCACTAACAAAATATAGCGCAGCAATTCCGTTAGAAAATCAAGAAGCCAATACAATAGCAAAGGACCTTGTAACGGAAATTATTTGTAAATTTGGTGCCCCGTCTGAAATCCTTTTGGATCAAGGCACAAATTTTCTAAGCAAAATATTTAAGGAGATGTGTGATCTCCTACAAATAAAAAAATTGCAAACCACGGCATACCATCCACAATCGAATGGAGCCCTGGAAAGATCACATAGGACCCTTGCAGAATACCTAAACAATTTCGTACGAAAGGATCAAAGGGACTGGGACGAATGGATACCATACGCTACGTTCACATACAATACCACGCCACACACGACTACGGGTGTTACGCCGTACGAATTAGTGTTCGGAAAGGAGGCTAAATTACCAACCGCACTGCGAGAAATTCCGCGAGCCACGTATTCATACGACGATTACGCAGCGGAATTACGCGAGCGCCTGAGGGCGTCGCGTAATTCCGAGGGCGGTAAAATAGAGTAGCGCCCGGGTGATCAAGTCCTCCTTTACGACGAGACCGTGAGGAGGGGCAGATCGGCCAAGCTCACTCCGAAGTGGGTAGGGCCTTACACGGTCCGAAGCCGAGAGGCAGGTGAGACCTATCGTATCGGCCGCGGACGCAAGGAAGCACGCGTACACGTGAATCGCATAAAAAAATATATCACCTACTAGCCGTCGCGATGGCCAGCGGGTAGGCGCGGAGACAGGAGGGGCCCGTGGCTCGACCGCAAGAAAGGCCTGTCATAAAAAAAAAGGTGTGAAAAGAGGAGAGGAAATATATATACATCGCACATGAAGTGCGGAAAGCGATTCTTATAATTAATGGAGGCCACAATGGCTCTCCCGCATTACGCCCTGAAAAGAGGAAGGGAAAAATAAAATAAATAAACACACGAATACGTGGGAAAAAAGGTGGTATATTGTTACATTCGGTGGTTAACCGAACACCCAAATGGGGTCCGGTTTCAACCCCAGAGGGGCGGGGAAGAGGGCGTGCAGCCACCACATGGTGGGGCGGCTGATCCACCAACCCTCTTCCCGGCTGTCATAAAAAAGCCGACACAATCCGAATAAGTCGGCGGGTTCCCAGCCCCACTCCATGGCCACCAAGCTGTCCGGATCCTCGGCCCAAATCTTGAGGAGGTTGGCCCGGACCCGGGCGCGACGGCGGCGGACACCGACGGCGTGTTGAATAAAGAGCCGCCGCCATTCACCTTAGAGGATGAGCGAGCCCTCTTGGGAACCCGTGCCGTCTGAGGAAAGAGAAAAAAAACATTGTTTTATTTAGCCGGAAGGGAATCTCCTCCGATGGGAAAAAAAACGGGAAAGAGAATTCGTCTCCATACCACAACGAATTCTAGACCGTCCTCCTCACCTCCGAGTACCACCGTTTCTCCTTCGTATCGCGAGTAATCCATGTCCAAAAAAAAAAACAATAATAATAATTACGAAGCAAGATAAAAGGAAAATAAAGAAGACAGAGAAAGAACGAATACTCACCGAGGTATAAGGCGATCGGCTTCCGTCGAAAATCGAAACAAGAATGAAAATGTCGCCGTTCACGCATTAAACGAGCGACTTGATCGAAGCACAAAAACGCGAACATTGCAGAAATGGAGAGAAGAGGGCATTAAACTCAAGACCCAGCAACGAGTCCGAATACAAAAAAGTATTCAATGAAAAAGAATTGAAATTCTCAAAATAGTTCGTAAACCTATATGTATATCTATATATGGAAATAAATTCCCCAAAGAAAAAAAAAGAAAAAAAACACGTCAGATCCAAAAAATTTAACCCCGCGAATTATTTTCGCAGGATACTAGCTATGGCCCTAGGGTCGAGCCCAGGTGAGGCTGATACACCGGAAAAACCATACCGGATAGAAAGGTTCACGGTTTCACCCGGAATTTTCTATGAGGAAATCGGGACAATGTCAATAACCCGCGACGTATGGAAACTGGCAGTAAAAATGGATCTGAGTGGAATAGCAGAATAGGAAGCGCAGATCACCGAAGCCACGAAGAAAATAATAGACCTATGCGCTCAAGACCTGCGAGCCAACTTACTCTGCCATATGGTCACGAAAACAACGACTCGCATGGTAGATAAAATTAACAACGAACTACAAGCCGCATACGACATAACAGGAAACCAAAAATTCGTTATCGACGAGGTTTGATAGACGGATTGGGGGGAATAATAAAAGCAATAACAGGAAATATGGACGCACAAGACGCATCCGAAATCAGCAACGAAATAAATGAAATAAAAGGCAAAAAACAGTAGAAAATGCCTTAAATGGAAATGTGCAAATTTTGGACTCCACAATAGATCTTTTTAATCGATCAACAATTCGTTTGGAAGAAAATCAGAAGGTGCTACGAGCTCTCGTGCAACTGATCAAACAAAGAGTCGTCAACCAGTACAACGACCAAAACGTCCGGCAACAATTGGATGAACGAATGATGGCCGTGAGCCTCATTGTAGAGTCTTTATTAAGTGACGTACGACAAGTAGTTAACTTTTAAATAGGACTCGCGAGAGGAATGGTGAGCCCAAGCACATTATCGCCAAGACAATTCACGAACTATTTGACTGACGCTTTACCCAATGTGCCGATAGGGCATACGTTCCCTACCGCGATAAATTACGCGGAAATGCCAAAGTTATTGGAGTTATTAGAAGTAGGCGCGTATAGTACAAAAACATACATTGTACTTGTAATAAAAATACCGTTAATTGGCACTGAGGAATATAAAATCAGCAAAGCTCATCCTCTACCCACCAAAATAGAAAATAATAGTTATCAATTTATAGAAATAAAAAATGACCTCGTCGCGGTAGAAGCCACGAGAGAATCTTGCCTACATATAACAAAAAATGATATAGGAAATTGTAAAGCTATAGCGTCACATTATTATTGCCGACCATAGCAAGCAGCGCGTCCCGCTCATACTTGCGCATCGTGCGAGGTGGCATTATATATCGCATCTAACGATAAATACGCAAATTGCGAGCGAAGGGTCGCTCAGATAAATAGCACTCTAATTATTGCGTTAGAACGCCATGGTAGGTGGCTATACGTTGCACCAGAGCCCGAAACACTGCTCATCCATTGCGGAAAACAACCAACCGCATACGCAACGCTTACGGGTGCAGGGACTCTGGCATTGGACGGAAAATGTTCCGTCACCGCCCCTAGTTTTAGGCTAGAAACAGTCGGCGAAATAAGACAAAACGAACACTCCGATTTCCTACCACAATATAATTTATCATTCTTGTCTACAGATATGCACATACTCGATCATACATCGACAAAAATTGTATTAGCGCACGAAATTATACACGATCCAAAATAATTAAACAGGATCGGCGAACGTTTAAAAACCATAAAAAATAACCTAAAAGCGGAATCAAGCGATTCTAAAACATATGGACATATAATAGGTAATTATTCGTTAAGCGCAATCGCGCTGATAATACTTGGAATAGCCTGTCTAGAATATTACCGTATGAACCACGCGTGGAAACCTGTCAACAATGAGGGCCAAAGCAGCGCCGAACCGGCGCAATCAAGCAACGCACAGTCAGCAAAAAGGAAGCTGCCCGTGCCAAAATTGAGATTAAAAAGCAAGCGAAACATATCCACGACGAGTTCCGTGTAAAACGAACAGGCGAAAATGTATACAAAAGAAAATGTACTATATTTATGCGAGAATTATTTTAAGAAAAATAACGATATATAGATTTGGGATAATCGCATGGAAAAAAGGAAATATAAATTTGTAAACCGGAGGACCGAACATTAAAACAAATCCCAGGAGGAATTTGATCTTTTAAGGGGAAGGGATGTTGTATCCGCTAATTTACGCTATACAACGAAACGCCCAAACGATCGAAAAATTATTTACGAAACGGCATTCCAGACCGTTTCGCATCCTCCTTGCGAAAGAGTCACACTTTTGCCAAAATGCAAGCGTCAAAAAGACTCTTTGCGACACGTCCTGACGAAGCATCGGATGATGTTCGATCTAGGGCAAATTGCGATAATCAGATTCGACGATTAAGAGAAGTTACCAGGGAGTAGTCAGTCCTTGGTTGGCTTTTGAACGGTTCGGTTCTAAGGTACGACCGACACACTGTAAATTCAATTATAAGACCAGCCCAGTAATAAACTTATATTCCTATACAACGGACTTGAGTTCCAACTCTTAATTTCGCAATGATCCCAAAAATACCTATCCCGGGTTCTCGAGCCGGGGATACAACAGACGTTTGAAGACATTTACGCGAGGTTCGAAGACGTTCACAGACTTTCGAAGACGGTCAAGAGATCTTTGACGCTATCCATAATACGTTTGAAGATGTTCGTGAGACGTTAAAGACACTTTAAAAAACGGTCATAAGACGTATGATGGCATTCACAAGAGGTTCGAAGACGTTTAAGAGACTTGCAAAGCCATTCGCGAGGGGTTTGAAGATGTCCAAGAAAGTTTCGAATACCTTCAAGAGACTTTCGACGACATTCATAATACGTTTGAAGACATTCATGAGGGATTCGAAGACGCTTAAGAGACTTCCAAAGACATTCGCGAGGGGTTCGTCGACATTCAACTTCGGTTTTGCTGGAATTGTGTGGGTTTATTTGGGATTTTCACCCAAACAATTCCAGCAAAACTCAACTTCAAGTAAATCTTTGGTTTATGGATGTCGTCGAAGATTGCATTATAAACTCGACAGCCTGTCGAGCGTCTTCAAACCTCTTGTGCATAGGGATGTTCCGATACCCACAAGGTATCGATACCTACTTATATAAGTAGTACTCAAAGCGTTTTTCGATACTACTTATATGAGTACCTTTAAAGTATCGATACCTACTTATATCGATACTTTTCATAATTGTTTATGGAACTGATAGATATAAGGGAAAAATGTTCTCGGCAGTCACTCAAATATTAATAAAAAGTCAGTACAATGATTATATCAATCATATTTATTAGGTGACAGAAGTACTTAAACAAAGAACTCTGATTTATCGAGGTTGTCCAAAAAAAGTAATTGCTCGAGATATTTCGGAGACAATCGGTTTCTCGCGTACGACATAGTTATGCCGGCTTTTGAAAATAAACACTCGCTTGGAACTGATGTTGCGACGACAATTAAATGTTTTCGCGCGTATTTGAACAAACAGGGAAACACAAATTTCATGTCATCCCATTCCGCAAATGGGTTGCTTTTGAGGGATGTCACCGGGTTCGACAGATACAAAGAAACTTCATCGCTCTGCTGCGTTTTCTTTTTCTTTTTGTGGCCGTGTACTAACTGCTTATGAAGTTTCCAAAAATCGAATTCAGGTGTTGTAGCAGAAGCAGCATCTTCTGACTCGCTTGAGCTGCTATGTTGTCCGATAACCATGGTTTTACGTTTTTGTATCTCTCTTCCGCACGCAGGTGGGTCTTGAAAATGAAGATTTTTTAACCTTGGGTCTAGAAGAGTAGCAATGGCTGCATGGTCATTGAATTCAATCGACCCATACCTTTTTTTTAGCTCTCTCATTAAAACATCCTTACATTCTTTAACGATTGTTGAGTTTGGTCTGATACTGTTGAGTTCTCCAGACAAGCAGTTAATCATCGGTATAATTTTTGAAATCGTAACATATTTTTGGCCAGATGCTTCCCTTGTTACGCATTCAAAAGGCTTTAATAGAGTTGTAAGCCGGTTTAATGTTTCTATGTCTGCAGCACTTGGCATATCTGGTGCTGATACACTCTCGATTACACTTTTCGATACTATTCTTCTTAAATTTAGGAAACGCTCCAACATGAAAAACGTAGAGTTCCATCTCGTTCTTACATCAGCGATAAGTTTTAAAACTGATCCTTCAGGAGTATCGTTGCGCACTTGAATTTTTCTTAATTTGTCCGACTGGATAACACTATTTTTTATCCAATGGACAATTTCTCGAACTCTTGATATAGCTTCTTTCACGTTTGGTAATTTTAATGCCTCTTCAACTACAAGATTTATTGTATGTGCAAAGCAGGGCAAATGTTTTTTTTCTCCCAAGGCCATTCTTACGGCAGCAAACATAGAACTGGCATTATCCGTTACCGCTGCTCGAATTTTATTTAATAGTAAGTCCCATTTTTTGAGAATGTCAAGAAGGATTTCTGATATATAATCAGCAGTATGCCTTTTGCTTAACACGCGAGTTGCAAGATAATACATACACGTACTATCATTTTCTAGAAAATGTGCTGTTACACCCATGAAACCCAATTCGTTCATCGTTTCCGTCCATATGTCCAGCGTAAGACAGACATCGTCTACTTTCGATAATCTCAATTTCGCAGTGGCAGTACAAGCATCGTATTTTTCCGAAGTCCTTTTTTTTAAGTATTTCGCACTGGGAACTTTGACGGTAGGATTCATTTCCTTCGCAAGGCGCGAAAAGCCTTCACCTTCAACCACATTGAATGGTCGCATGTCCTTGGTGATGAAAAATATCAAAGCTTCAACGATCCTGTTATATTTCGTACCGCCTTCGGACAAAAACTCATTATAATTCTAAGATGTACATATAGATTGCTTATTTTTTCCCTTTTTTTTGTTATTTACCTTTATTGGATGAAATGCGTGCGAAAGCCTCCTGTAACGAATTATGCAGTTGTACTCTATTCCTATTCTCCAGATTAATACTACTGCCTTCATGGTCATCGTGATCGGATTTTTTTTTCAGTAGCTTTTGATGTCGATGGTTGAGACTGATCAACCTCCATTAAATTTGTCGAGTCTGCAGACGGAGTTGTCCTTTCGGAACTGAAAAATTGAAATTGTAAGTTAACATTAGGCTATTTGTAATTATCGATACTACCGACAAATGACGACATCGACGATTTCAACACTACAGTCCCACAACACATGAAATATAACCTTTAAAATGAAATTAATTGGTGGAAAAATAAAGTATCCTACCTTTCAGTTGTGTCTTTATCAGCTTTTTTCTCATGTGTTTTATCGACGATAGTTCCATGAATCTTGGCATGCTTAAACAAATTGGGCGTGTTGCCACAATACTTCACGGTTTTGAAACACCGCTTACACTTTGCAACTGTATCGGATGTTTTGGTAAAATATGCCCATATTTTCGATTTTGGTGGCGCCATAATAATGTATAAATACGTTCGACATCAAACGCAAACCACAAAGTCTATAATGAAACAATTACTTGATAATGATAATATCGCACGCCAGATGCACGCCGAACTAAATAAAACATAGAACTACTACAGGGGCGAGATAGAGAGCTCAGAGTATAAACGACGCCGTGCGCTGCGCCTCCAGCCAGCGATGACGGCGAAGGGTTGATTCTATCTTTCACTCATGTAATTCGTCTACTATGATAGCAGATGGGGTTCAAAAATTGTACAGTAAAACTCGGTCGGACAAACGCAATTGGTCGAGGCTCTACTAGAGCGTCGACCAATTGCGTTTGGTCCTCCATGCCCATGAATGACTGGAATATGCCATGCGCTTTTGGTTAAAACTGTTGAACGTCGCGACAGTCGCCGGAGCCACTAATTACAGCGCCACCACGGCCGGTGGCGTAGACTCGAAACCACGGCCAGTGTATAAGTACGTCTCCATTCGATACAAGTACTTTTCGATTCGATACCGAGTAGGTATTGGAAAAAAGTTTCGATACTATACTTATAGTATCTATAATATAGTATCTATAAGATACTATAATATAGTATCTATAAGATACTATAATATAGTATCGGTTGTTCCGATACAAGTAAATCCAAGTAAAGTATCGATACTTTACTTAGATTTACTAGGTCTATTTACTATCGATACTTTACTTGGATTTACTCTCAAAGATATGCACAAGTAGGGTTGTTCCGATACAAGTAAATCCAAGTAAAGTATCGATACTTAACTTGGATTTACTTGTATCGGAACAACCCTACTTGTGCATATCTTTGAGAGTTTCTGAAGAGTCTTTGAAGACCTTATGAATGTCTTGAAACGTTTTATGAATGTCGGCGAAAGTCTCGTGGACGTTTTCGAAAGTCTCTTAAACGTAATGCGAACATCTTCAAACGCCCCATGTACGTCGTTGCAGGTGTCTTAAAACTCTTCGAAGCCCTCGTGAATGTCCTTGAAAGTCTCTGTTAAGTGTCTTCGGACCCCTCGTGAATGTCGTCAAACGTATAATGAATGCCGTTGAAAGACTGGTGAACGTGTTCGAAAGTTTCTTGGACGTCAACAAACAGCTCGTGGATATCTTTGAAAGTCTCTTAAGCGCCTTAGAATCCGTCATGAATATCGTCAAACTTATTACAAATGTTGTCGAAAGTCTCGCGCTCGTTTTCGAATGGCTCTTGAACGTCTCACGAACATCTTCAAATGTCTCATGAACATTGTAGGCAGTCTCTTGAAGAACTCCGAACCCCTCGTGAATGTCTTTGAAAGTCCCTATTAAGAGTCTTTAAGCACCTCATGAATGTCGTCAAACGTATTATACATGTCTTTGAAAGTCTCTTGATCGAGATCGGACGTGTCTTGGATGTCGCCAAACCCCTCGTGAATGTCTTTGGAAGTCTCTTAAGCGTTTTCGAATCCCTCATGAATGTCCTGAAACGGATTATGAATGTCGTTGAAAGTCCCTTGAACGTTTTCGACAGTTTCTTGGACAACTTCAATCCCTCGCGAAACTCTTTGAATGTCGCTTATACGTCTTCGAACCTCTTGTGAATGCCATCGACAGTCTTATAACCGTTTTCGAAAGTCTCTTTAACGTCTCACAAACATCTTTAAACGGATCGTGGATATCGTCAAAGATATCTTGAACGTCTTCGAAAGTGTCTGAACGTTTTCGAACCTCGCGTAAATGTCTTCAAACGTTTTCGAAAGTCTCTTGAGCTTCTCGGAACATACTCAAATGTCTCATGAACATCGTAGAAAGTCGTTTGAAACTCACCGAACCCCTCGTGAAGGTCGTTGAAAGTCTCTCCTAAGAGTCTTCAAGCCCCTCATGAATATCGTCAAACGTATTATGAATGCCGTTGAAAGACTCTTGAACGTGTTCGAAAGTTTCTAGGCCGTCGACAAAGCGCTCGTGGATATCTTTGAAAGTCTCTTAAGCTTCTTTGAATCCCTCATGAATAACGTTAAACTTGTTACAAACGTCGTCCAAAGTCTCGTGAACGTTTTCGAAAGGCATTTGAACGTCGCACGAACATCTCCAAATGTCTGATGAACTCTGTAGACAGACTCTTGGAACTCTTCGAACCCCTCGTGAATGTCGATGGAAGTCTCTCATAAGAGTCTTCAAGCCCCTCATGATTGTCGTCAAATGTATTATAAATATCGTCGATAGTCTCTCGAACGAGTTCGGAAGTGTTTTGGATGTCGACAAACCCCTAGTGAATGTCTTTGGAAGTCTCTTCAGCGTCTTCGAATCCCTCATGAATGTCTTCAAACGTATTATGAATGTCGTCGAAAGTCTCTTGAACCTCTCACGAACTTCTTTAAACGTATTATGAATATCGTCAAAGATTTCTTGAACGTCTTCGAACGTCTGCGAACGTCTTCGAACCTCGAGTAAATGCCTTCAAACGTCTTATGAACGTTTTCGAAAGTCCCTTGAACGGCTCACGAACATCTTCAAAAGTCTCATGAACGTCCTATAAAGTCTTTTGAAACTCGTCGAACCCCTCGTGAACGAACCCTCGTGAACGAACCCTCTTAAGAGTCTTCGAGACCCTCATTACTATCGTCAAACGTGGTATGAATGTCGTTGAAAGGCTCTTGACCGTGTTCGACAGTGTCTTAGATGTCGACAAACTGCTCGTGAAAATCTTTGGAAGTCTCTTAAGCGTTTTCGACTCCCTCATGGAATGTCTCCAAACGTATTATGGATGTCGTCGTAAGTCTCTTGAACGTATTCGAAAGTTACTTGGACATCTTCAAACCCCGCGCGAATTTCTCTGATCGTCACTCGTCTTCGAATCTCTTGTGAATGCCTTCAAACGTCTTATGACCGTCTTCGAAAGTCCCTTGAACGTCTCAAGAACATCTTCAAACGTTTAATGACCGTCGTAGAAAGTCTTTTGAAACTCTTCGAAACCCTCGTGAATGTCTTTGAAAGTCACGAGGGGTTCGGCGATATCCCAGACACTTTCGAACATGTTCAAGAGACTCTCAACAACATTCATGATACGTTTTACGACATTCATGAGGGGCTTGAAGACTCTTACGAGAGACTTTCAAAGACATTCACGAGGGGTTTGAAGAGTTTCAAAAGACTTTTTACGACGGTCATGAGACGTTTGAAGATGTTCGTCTGAAGTTCAAGGGACTTTCGAAGACGGTCTTAAGACGTTTGAAGGTATTCACAAGAGGTTCGACGACAAGAGACTTTCAGAGACAGTCGCGAAAGGCTCGAAGATGACCAAGTAACTTTCGAATACGTTTAAGAGACTTCTGACGACGTTCATAATTCGTTTGAAGACATGCATGACGGATTCGAAGACGCTTAACAGACTTCCAAAGATATTAGCGAGGCGTTTGTCGACATCCAAGACACTTTCGAACACGTTCAAGAGACTTTTAGCGACATTCATAATACGGTTGACGATATTCATGAGGGGCTTAAAGACCCTTAAGAGAGACTTCCAAAGACATTCACGAGGGGTTCGAAGAGTTTCAAAAGACTTTCTACGCCTTTCATGAAACGTTTGGAGATGGTCGTGAGACGTTCAAGGGACTTTCGAAAACGTTCATAAGACGTTTGAAGACATTTACTCGAGGTTCGAAGACGTTCACAGACGTTCGAAGACGTTCAAGAGACCTTTGACGATATCCATAATACGTTTGAAGATGTTCGGGAGACGTTCAAGTGACTTTCGACGACATTCATAATATGTTTGAAGACATTCATGCGGCATTCGAACACGCTGAAGAGACTTCCAAAGACATTCACGAGGGTTTTGTCGCCATCCAACGTCGGTTTTGCTGGAATTGTGTGGATTTGTTGGGTATTTTCACCTGTTACGTCCTGGGTCTCCACCCTCTCCAAACCAGAAAAACCTCAAGGAATCGACAAATACACGTAAATATATAATACTCCATTAACCTTATCAATAATCACCCCATAAAATATGTAAGAACACCCAGAAATAAGGAATATTAACCAAATAAAAGTAATAACACTTAGGTCCGACTCCACCTTTGGCAATACTACTATACTAAGTCCGATTTAACTTCAGTCACCCTTCTTGACGGTTTGCCTACTTGCAGGGGCAATATACCTCTTGTGCCATCCTGTTCCCCTGATACTCGAATTTTAATTCACGCCCCGCGAATTGGTTTTACCCCAAAATAAAATATAATTCGCGACCCCGCGAGTGTCCAAATTAACCCCTTACCTGTTACACACCCACAACCTGAAAAATTTCCATTTAAATTAAAAATAAGAGAAAGGTATATAGCACGTCTATCCCCGTAGATATTACTGGTACATCCCAAACTTCGGGGACAAACCAAAGTATATGCGCTCATACGATCAGTAACTTTAGGGACCTAATCATTAATATATATACGATGTATAAGTACACTATCGAAGTTTAAGGACAATATAAATCACATGCATATGCATATCGGGAGGACGCTCTCGTAATTTCGAGGACAAAGAATATACCTTCACATACATTGCAAAGACATTCTCGTAACTTTGAGAACAAATATATGTATACTCACGTATGCTTCGAGAGAGTATGGTTCTAGAACCATCCAGAAAATTCGAGGACAATCATGAAAAGAACAAAGATTGCATCACCGAATGCAACCTCAAGTCAGACAAAAGAAATTCCTAAGGGTCAGATTACACCTCGAGCTCGACCGAACGAGATAAGGAAAGAATGCACACGTGCACCTACTACGCAATACCCAAAGGAATATTATGTATATTCTAGAACCTTCCCGAACATTATAATTTTATTAAAAACTCTAGTTAAATATAAAAATTTCACTAAATAAATGTGGCTACTACAATACGAATTAACAACACATATATTGACAACAAGAAATAATATTATATGAGGCGGAAAAACGAATAGATTAAGAATAAATAAAAATAAATTGTAAAAGCAATGATAAATTAACAAAACAGAGTAATTTATCAATGCTTCAAATCAATCAAATGTATATTGACAAAGAAAAACAACAGAAAACCAAAAAGCCACAAGAGGGGAAGGCTCTCCGTCATCCCCACTCCCGCGGAGGACATATATACAGCAGGCCCAAGCCGGGGCCCAGTTAGTTCCAGCCGGTTTCTCCACGGAGCAACATCGCGTTCGGTCGCTCTGAAAATCGGTTATTCAATTACAAAAGATTGTAACAATATACGTACGAAAAGTGAATTATTGTGTCTGAGTTACGCTTACCCAACCCATTCGTCGTCTCTACGTCGAAACGCGCTAGAGAAAAGGGGTATAAAAGAAAAATATTTGCAATCAAGTGTTACTCACAGAAATTGAAAAGACATAGTGAAACAAATGTACGGAATAGATTGAAAAGCTACTTGTACATTACCTGTCAATTATCCCGTTATCTGTGCAGATATCTATGCACGATAACTACCTAAAATAAGCCCAAGTTATTAGTGTAGACACCTATGCACGATCACTTGTTCACCTTACCTTTGTCTATTCAAGCTTTTCCGTATGCCGAGACGACGGGGAGGTAAACATTACCGTTTCCGTCGAGTTATTGCTCAGGCTTTGGGCCAACCTCCTCGTGGCCCCAGGGGAAACAACAAGAATTCAAGGAAAAATTCAATAATCCCCGAAAAATCATTATCGCCTTTCGACGGAGAATCGGTATCGCAAATAAATAGCGTCGCGTTTCCTATAATTGACTTTTTTACGCAAAGTTTCCATGTCAAAGAACCTCTAAGTGTTGTAAACTATTTCTCTGCATCGAAACATTTCGTAAATCCTCATATGAAATCATCGAGACCTACGGAATCCGGCCGAGTCCAACCCAAGGTGATCTCCAATATCCCGGTGAACACAGAAATCCACCTGGTCGACAAGAAAGGGTGCATCCGAGTTATTCGCCCAATTTCCGGTGAATCTTCTCGGGTCAAACATTAGGAGCAACTCCGTAAGACCCGCTACGTTTCCACGCTTGGACGGTAAGTAAATCTTCCACGCTTACCTCATTCTCAATTCATTACTCACCAGATCTTCAAATTATTGATAATTTGATTACTTCTAACGGATTGATCCCCATCCCTAACGGGCGCATTCTTGTTTAAACTTCTGGGATCCTCTTTTACCTGGAAAATCTTCCTCTTTATCAAAATTTAGTATTATCTGAAATTAAAATAAAGAATTGAAACCTAATTTTACAACCACGACGTAACACACCCAACCAATTCCAGCAAAACTCAACTTCAACTTCGGTTTACAGATATGGTCGAAGATCGCATTAAAAACTCGACAGCCTGTCGAGCATCTTCAAACCTATTGTGCATATCTTTGAGAGTCTCTTAAGCGTCTTCGAAGACCTCATGAATGTCTTGAAACGTTTTATGAATGTCGGCAAAACTCCCGTGAACGTTTCCGAAAGTCTCTTAATCGGATCGCGAACATCTTCAAACGCCTCATGTACCCCGTTGCAGGTCTCTTGAAACTCTTCGAACCCATCGTGAATGTCTTTGAAAGTCTCTCTTAAGTGTCTTCGGACCCCTCATGGATGTCGTCAAACGTATTATGAATGCAGTTGAAAGACTCTGGAACGTGTTCGAAAGTTTCTTGGACGTCAACAAACAGCTCGTGGATATCTTTGAAAGTCTCTTAAGCGTCTTAGAATCCGTCATGAATATCGTCAAACTTATTACAAATGTCGTCAAAAGTCTCGCGATCGTTTTCGAAAGGCTCTTGAACGTCTCACGAACAACTTCGAATGTCTCATGAACGTTGTAGACAATCTCTTGAAAAACTTCGAACCCCTCGTGAATGACTTTGAAAGTCCCTATTAAGAGTCTTTAAGCACCTCATGACTATCGTCAAGCGTATTATAAATATCGTTGAAAGTCTCTTGATCGAGATCGGACGTGTCTTGGATGTTGACAAACACTTCGTGAATGTCTTTGGAGGTCTCTTAAGCGTTTTCGAATTCCTCATGAATGTCCTTAAACGTATTATGAATGCCGTTGAAAGTCCCTTGAACGTATTCGAAAGTTTCTTGGACGACTTCATACTCCTCGCGAAACTCTTTGAAAGTCTCTTATACGTCTTCGAACCTCTTGTGAATGCCATCGACAGTCTTATAACCGTTTTCGAAAGTCTCTTTAACGTCTCACAGACATCTTTGAACGTATCATGGATATCGTCAAAGATCTCTTGAACGTCTTCGAAAGTGTCTGAACGTTTTCAAACCTCGCGTAAATGTCTTCAAACGTTTTCGAAAGTCCCTTGAGCTTCTCACGAACATCTTCAAACGTTTCATGAACATCGTAGAAAGTCTTTTGAAACTCATTGAACCCCTCGTGAAGGTCTTTGAAAGTCTCTCTTGAGAGTCTTCAAGCCCCTCATGAATATCGTCAAACGTGTTATGAATGCGTTGAAAGTCTCTTGACCGTGGTCGAAAGTATCTTAGATGTCGACAAATAGCTCGTGAATATCTTTGGAAGTCTCTTACGCGTTTTCGACTCCGTCATGGAATGTCTTCAAACGTATTATGGATGTCGTCGTAAGTCTCGTGAACGTATTCGAAAGTTACTTGGACATCTTCAAACCCCGCGCGAATTTCTCTGAACGTCTTTTGTCTTCGAGTATCTTGTGAATGCCTTCAAACGTCTTATGACTGTCTTCGAAAGTCCCTTGAACATCTCACGAACATCTTCAAACATCTAATGACTGTCGTAGAAAGTCTTTTGAAACTCTTCGAAACCCTCGTGAATGTCTTTGAAAGTCACGAGGGGTTCGTCGACATCCAAAACACTTTCGAACATGTTCAAGAGACCCTCAACGACATTCATGATACGTTTTACGACATTCATGAGGGGCTTGAAGACTCTTACGAGAGACATTCAAAGACATTCACGAGGGGTTGTAAGTGTTTCAAAAGACTTTGTACGACGGTCATGAGACGTTTGAAGATGTTCGTGAGAAGTTCAAGGGACTTTCGAAGACGGTCATAAGACGTTTGAAGGCATTCACAAGAGGTTCGACGACAAGAGACTTTCAAAGACATTCGCGAAAGGCTCGAAGATGACCAAGTAACTTTCAAATACGTTCATGAGACTTCTGACGACGTTCATAATACGTTTGAAGACATGCATGAAGGATTCGAAGATACTTAAGAGACTTCCAAAGATGTTCACAAGCGGTTTGTCGACATCCAAGACACTTTCGAACACGTTCAAGAGCCTTTCAACGACATCCATAATACGTTTGACGATATTCATGAGGGGCTTAAAGACCCTTAAGAGAGACTTCCAAAGACATTCACGAGGGGTTCGAAGAGTTTCAAAAAACTTTCTACGCCTTTCATGAAACGTTTAGAGATGTTCGTGAGACGTTCAAGGGACTTTCGAAAACGTTCATAAGACGTTTGAAGACATTTACTCGAGGTCCGAAAACGTTCACAGACGTTCGAAGGCGTTCAAGAGATCTTTGACGATATCCATAATACGTTTGAAGGTGTTCGTGAGACGTTCAAGAGACTTTCGACGACATTCATAATATGTTTGAAGACATTCATGAGGGATTCGAAGACGCTTAAGAGACTTCCAATAACATTCACGAGGGCTTTGTCGCCATCCACCTTCGGTTTTGCTGGAATTGTGTGGGTTTGTTTGGGATTTTCACCCAAACAATTCCAGCAAAACTCAACTTCAACTTCGGTTTATAGATGTGGTCGCAGATCGCATTATAAACTCGACAGCCTGTCGAGCGTCTTCAAACCTCTTGTGCGTATCTTTGAGAGTCTCTTAAAGCGTCTTCGAAGACCTCATGAATGTCTTGAACCGTTTTATGAATGTCGGCTAAACTCTCGTGAACGTTTTCGAAAGTCTCTTAAACGTATCGCGAACATCTTTAAACGCCTCATGTACGTCGTTGCAGGTCTCTTGAAACTCTTCGAACTCCTCGTGAATGTCTTTGAAAGTCTCTCTTAAGTGTCTTCGGACCCCTCATGAATGTCGTCAAACGTATTATGAATGCCCTTGAAAGACTCTTGAACGTGGTCGAAAGTTTCTGGGATGTCAACACACAGCTCGTGGACATCTTGGAAAGTCTTTTAAGCGTCTTAGAATCCGTCATGAATATCGTCAAACTTATTACAAATGTCGTCAAAAGTCTCGCGATCGTTTTCGAAAGGCTCTTGAACGTCTCACGAACATATCCAAATGTCTCATGATCGTTGTAGACAGTCTCTTGAAGAACTTCGAACCCCTCGTGAATGTCTTTGAAAGTCCCTATTAAGAGCCTTTAAGCACCTTATGAATGTCGTCAATCGTATTATAAATGTCGTTGAAATTCTCTTGATCGAGATCGGAAGTGTCTTGGATGTCGACAAACCCCTCGTGAATGTCTTTGGAAGTCTCTTAAGCGTTTCCGAATCCCTCATGGATGTCCTTAAACGTATTATGAATGTCGTTGAAAGTCCCTTGAACGTATTCGGAAGTTTCTTGGACAACTTCAAACCCCTCGCGAAACTCTTTGAAAGTCTCTTATACGTCGTCGAACCTCTTGTGAATGCCATCAACAGTCTTATAACCGTTTTCGAAAGTCTCTTTAACGTCTCACAAACATCTTTAAACGTACCATGGATATCGTCAGAGATCTCTTGAACGTCTTCGAAAGTGTCTGAACGTTTTCGAACCTCGCGTAAATGTCTTCAAACGTTTTCGAAACTCCCTTGAGCTTCTCACGAACATCTTCAAACGTCTCATGAACATCGTAGAAAGTCGTTTAAAACTCATCGAAACCCTCGTGAAGGTCTTTGAAATTCTCTCTTAAGAGTCTTCAAGGCCCTCATGAATATCGTCAAACGTGTTATGAATGGCGTTGAAAGTCTCTTGACCGTGTTCGAAAGTGTCTTGGATGTCGACAAACCCCTCGTGAATGTCTTTGAAAGTCTCTCTTAAGCGACTTCGGAACCCCCATGAATGTCTTCAAACGTAATATGAATGCCGTTGAAAGACTCTTGAACGTGTTCGAAAGTTTCGTGGACGTCAACAAAGTGCTCGTGGATATGTTTGAAAGTCTCTTAAGCGTCTTTGAATCTCTCATGAATATCGTCAAACTTATTACAAATGTCGTCCAAAGTCTCGTGGACGTTTTCGAAAGGCATTTGAACGTCGCACGAACATCTCCAAATGGCTCAGGAACGTTGTAGACAGTATTTTAAAGAACTTCGAACCCCTCGTGAATGTCTTTGAAAGTCTCTCTTAAGAGTCTTCACGCCCGTCTTGAATATCGTCAAACGTATGATAAATGTCGTTGAAAGTTTCTTGAACGAGTTCGGAAGTGTCTTGGATGTCGACAATCCCCTCGTGACTGTCTTTGGAAGTCTCTTCAGCGTCTTCGAATCCCTCATGAATGTCTTCAAACGTATTATGAATGTCGTCGAAAGTCTCTTGAACCTCTCACGAACTTCTTCAAACGTATTATGAATATCGTCAAAGATTTCTTGAACGTCTTCGATCGTCTGCGATCGTCTTCGAACCTCGAGTAAATGCCTTCAAACGTCTTATGAACGGTTTCGAAAGTCCCTTGAACGTCTCACGAACATCTTCAAAAGTCTCATGAACGTCGTATAAAGTGTTTTGAAACTCGTCGAACCCCTCGTGAACGTCTTTGAAAGTCCCTCTTAAGAGTCTTCAAGACCGTCATTACTATCGTCAAACGTGTTATGAATGTCGTTGAAAGTCTCTTGACCGTGTTCGACAGTGTCTTAGATGTCGACAAACCGCTCGTGAATATCTTTGGAAGTCTCTTAAGCGTTTTCTACTCCCTCATGGAATGTCTTCAAACGTATTATGGATGTCGTCGTAGTCTCTTGAACGTATTCGAAAGTTACTTGGACATCTTCAAACCTCGCGCGAATTTCTCTGAACGTTACTTGTCTTCGAACTCTTGTGATTGCCTTCAAACGTCTTATGACCGTCTTCGAAAGTCCCTTGAACGTCTCACGAACATCTTCAAACGTTTAATGGCCGTCGTAGAAAGTCTTTTGAAACTCTTCGAAACCCTCGTGAATGGCTTTGAAAGTCACGAGGGGTTCGTCGATATCCACGACACTTTCGAACATGTTCAAGAGACTCTCAACGACATTCATGATACGTTTTACGTCATTCATGACGGGCTTGAAGACTCTTACGAGAGACTTTGGAAGACATTCACGAGGGGTTGGAAGAGTTTCAAAAGACTTTTGAAGTGAATACTTCTTAAGCGACAGCGGATAGCCGCGCGTAAGTTAAACCGGACAGGAGAATGGAGGAATGAAGAAGATAGAAAAAGACGGAGGTGTATGCGAGAGAGCGATATTCTCTCTCTCCCTCGCCGCGTATGTTAAGCCGGACAAGAGAATGGAGGAATCGAAGATGATAGCGGTAGACTGATGTGCGAGCGAGAGGGAGTATCACTCCTTCTCGCGGCAGCGAGAGCCAATGAGAGTGAAGTGTGAGCGAGACAGCGTGATACTTCCTCTCGCGTTGGCGAGAGAGAGCGTCATTTTCTCTCGTTCACACTTCGCTCTCACTCGCTCTTGCTCGAGTGCGCGGCAGGGAGTTTCTCCTTCTCTCTTGTCGACGCATGCGCGGAAGCCGGTTCGAGGCTTCGTTGAACCCCGTACCGCGTCGGCTGACGAAAGCGTGGCGTCACCATGCGTTAGATGGAATTTACCCACGCGGGAGAGCCAAAGGCGAAATTACTACATTGACATCAACATACCGCTATAAAATAAAATAAAATTGACGTGAATAGTTTGTTGAATTAAAAAGTCAATTGTGCTGTCCTGTGTGATAAGCCATTCATTGGCGCTTCTGTGAAATAAACGAACAATTTTTGTGAATATCATCCAATCTTCGTCAACGGAGGTTTGACATGGCCGACAACGGTCGTGACACGCTTGAAGCTTCGGAAGAACGCGAAGAAGGTATGTCTCATTCATTTTCCCTTGCTGTTTTGAAATGAATACTTTGCTTTGCTTGCATAGATTTAAAATTATTAAATTACAGAATAAAAAAAAATTAATACAATAAATAAATCAATTTGCAGAAAAAAAATAAAGAAAAATTTTGAAGAAAGAAAAATTAAATCATGCTGTTCATTTATTCAGGTTCAGTCGATGGTCCTCCGGGCATGGAACGTGCCAATGCTGGACTTTTGCCACCGGAGATACCTACGAAAGAAAGGAAAACAAATGCAGAATATCAGCGGAATTACAGAGCCCGTCAGGCTTTAATTCGGCCCGAGGCAGAAAGAAAGGAGAATGCTGCTGAATATCAACGGAACTATAGAGCGAAAAAGAAATTGGAACGTGAACTGCAACAAGAAGCCAACTTGCCGAGCGGTAAGTAAATTTGCTCTTTTAAAAAAAATTTATTTGAAGATAAAAAGTGCAGATTTATTATTTATTATGATGACGTTCGGAGCCCTCCGGAGAGCATGGGGAGCTCATCGAAGACGTTCCGTAGGAGTAAATTGATTTCCTCGGAGCCCTCCCGAGAGCCTTCGGAGCTCGTCGAAGAGGTTCCGTAGGAGTAAATTAATTTCCTCGGAGCCCTTCGGAAAACCTATGGAGCTCATCGAAGGCGCTCCGTGGGCTCTCCGGAGGGCTTCGAGTTAAGGGGGGATTGTCTTTTTTTTCGCAAAATTTACCGCTTTTTGGGAATTTTTTTGTGAAGAAAGTATACAACGGAAAACTTGTGAAACTTGGCATATAGTTTTATTGATCTGTTTACTACATACAAAAAAATTTTTAAACAATTCCATCAAAACATCCGCCTCCTACCCCCCTCGATGCGCGATGGTCCTTTTTTGATGGTGTGCACGATTACAGCCTTCACGTTCATCCTGCAACAAAAACCCAAAAAGCATTTTACTTTAGCCACATATAGCTATCGTTCGATGAAGGGGAAAAAAAAATTGACGATTTGGTGACGTTTTGACTTGAAGTATCGATTTTTCGAAAAAAATTGATCGATTTTTGGTTATAAATAAAAAAATATTAAACGTATTGCTTTTTTGCTTCATCAAACGATAAAAGGATGTCAGCTGAGCATTCTGTCCAAATTTGAAGGCAATCGGTTGAATAGTTTTTGAGAAATCGTGCACACCATCAAAAAAGGACCATCGTGCGTCGAGGGGGGTGAGAGGCGGATTTTTTTATGAAATTGTTTCAAATTTTTTTTGTATGCAGTAAACAGATCAATAAAACTATATGCCAAGTTTCACAAGTTTTCCGTTCTATACTTTCTTCACGAAAAAATTCCCAAAAAGCGGTAAATTTTGCGAAAAAAAAGACAATCCCCCCTTAATGAATTTGCTCAGAGCTAAGAATTAAAATTGATAAAATTGAAAAATATAAACAAAAAAAAATTCACCAATAAGTAAAAATAAAAATTAACTATTCATAATATAAAAAAATATTTTTTTCCAATTGACATTCACAGTTAATAAAATAGAAATTAATAAAATGAATAATGAATCAAATATAATAGAATTTACAAAATAAAATTGAAACAATGAAAATTCATAAATAAAAGTAATAAAAATAAGAACAAAATCCATCTCAATTTAAATAAAAATAAAATTATTCGAAATTAATATTAATAATAATAAAGTTTATCAGTAAAAGAAAATTTTAAAAATAAAAATGTATAATTAAAAGTAATCAAAATTCATAGCAATAATAATATTAATGATTAATACCATGAAATGAAAAAAGTAATAAATAAAAATAAATAATAAATAACACCAAAAACATAAATAATTATAAACTTAATTATTAATGAGATCAAATTAACCACATAAAAATTAATAAAAGTAAAAATTAATAATTAAAATCAATAAAAATAAAAATAAATTAATAAAAGTGAAAAAAAAATGAATTATAGTTATTAAAAAATAAACGTGAAATAAAATTAACAAAATTACAAAGACATTTAATAACATTTTCAAAACTATTCTTTATTACAATTTTTTAATTAGACTCTCATTTCAGTTCCTGCTAATCTTCCATCATCGGATATAACGCATACGAGTACTGAACAATGGGTCGATGCCGTTCCTTCAACATCGCGGGTTGTGAGAAAAACAACAATGAATCCAGAGCACCAGCGTGAGTGTACGGTTCGTCAGGTTTCCATTCAACCAGAGCAACGACGGCAAGCAGCTGCGGAATACCATCGTAAATATTGAGCAAGAAAAAAATTGGAAACCGCTAATAACTGGGCTGAAAAAGAGGACTTTCCGCATCAGATTGCCAATCGTGAGCAACGGTTTATAGCTCATCAAAACTCAGAAAGGAGCGAGCTTGTGAGTATTAATAGAAAACCGAATATATACCCCTTGCCGATGCACAATCATTACCGTCTTCATCTTTTAATGCTTCGCAGGAAGGCGATAATGGTGAACAAAGCGTAATCGAGATTGCCGCTGAAAATATTCAAGAGGAGCCGCGATTGCCATATACATAGTTCAATCGCCAAGAACGTGCCCACGACTATTTCTAAACGAAATTTACTAACAATCCATTTGGGTTTTCGTGTTCTATATGCGATAGGTTATGGTTTCGATATGATTTAAAGTCTTTGCCTCCTGGTATTGATTAAAATTTACTCGATACACTTGTATCTGGGATCGCAGCAGAGAATATAATGCTCTGTTCAGCATGGGCTTGCAGCTAACGAGCAAACAAAATACCGACTTTCGCCACCTATAACGGGTTCAAATATCCACCGCTGCCGGACCATCTACCTCCTCTCGATATTATCACTGAACGTTTGATTTCGCCAAGAATTCCGTTCATGGAGATAAAACGATTGAGACACATCAATGGGCAGTTTGGAATCTTCGGCCAGGTCATTAATGTTCCGGTGAATGTCACTACGATGGTCAATCGTTTGCCTCGTGATATCGGAGAGGATTACAGTGTCAACGTCCACATCAAAAAGAGGAAAATCCACAAGTCTAGTTACATCCAAGGACTAGTTAACAAAAGAACTGTTCGCGAGTGGTTGACTTCCCTCAGACTTCCCCACTCTATAACGATATCACCATCGATCCAGCGTTTCTCGCAGCCCCGGTTACGGATGGTGATATGCCCAACGATGAGGTCAGTGAAGAAATATTAATCGATGATCGCCTTGTCGCCCAACAGCAAACATTATTGTGGGATAAGGATAGATATTTGCGATTTGCACCGGGAGAAAACAATGTTCCAATAAGATTGTTGTTGGATGATTACGCTGAAGAGTTATCATTCCAGGGTATATATCTTGGTCAAATGCGAACATTCAGAGACGGCTTTGTGGCAACTCCTTATCAAATTGCATCGAGCGAGATAAGACGAACTGATCGACGTGGTGTTACACCTCGGCACTTCCTCTATGCGGCTGCAAAGAATATGAGAATTCGTGTCTCTTCATCGTTAACGGTCGCTTTTAAATTCATTGGGGCTGAAGCACAAGTCTCGAAAGAGCAAATTGAATCCGAAGAGTATCTCGACCATTGTCTCGAAACGAACCTTGCTTTTCTGAAAAACATTCCGAATTCAGCGTACTATTGGGCCAACAGAAAAAAGGATCCTTTGCCATGATTCGGCAACTTGGCAGACCGACAATCTTTCTCACTATGAGTGCGAACGAAATCGGTTGGGCACCACTGCTTCAACTGCTGCAACGGCTGAAAGATGGTAAAATCCTTTCAGACGATAAAACCACAAATTTGAACTGGTTGGAGAAATGTACATTGATCAATGAAGATGCGATGACTTGTGCCATTTATTTCGACAAATTGGTTAACACGCTCATGTCCCTGTTGCAATCAAACAAGATTTGTCTGTTTGGTCACTATAGAGTCAAAAACTTCTTCAAAAGGATTGAATTTCAACATCGAGGAAGTCCTCACGCACACATATTACTCTGGCTTGAAAATTCTCCGGAATATCCGCTCGGTGAGAACAAACATGACGCAATTGCTTTGATCAAATCTCTCATCACAGTCTCTACATCCGAAGCGTCAGGGAATATTAAACTGCAAACCCACAAACACACTCTCACATGCTACAAACGAGTTCGAGCGAATCACCCTAAGCAATGTCGTTTCGAAGCCCCATTCCGGCCTTCGCGAACTACACAAATTGTCGTGTCAATGAAAACGGACGAGCCAGGATTCCGCATGTACGCTGATCGTCATAAGAAAATAAGATCGCAGTACGAACACATGGATTACGACAACATTGATGATTTCTATGTCAAAAATAATATACTTTCGGACCAAGATTATCATCAAATTCTTCGGGCCGGAATTCATCGACCACGAGTGTTTTTAAAGCGTGAACCAAGCGAAAAATGGCACACTACGTTCAATCCATTTATTTTCCATCACCTACGATCGAACATGGACATCCAATTCATATTGGACGAGTACTCTTGTGCGGCTTATATTGTCGATTACGTGTATAAAGCCAACAGAGGCATCAGCATCTTGCAACGTAAAATTATCGACATCACTGAACAATATTCGGATTTCGGGGTAGTTGAGATCACAAAAAAAATGAGTGTCGACTTTTTGAATTGCGTCGAAGTGAGTAGTCAAGAGGCTGCTTGGTGGTTGCTTCGGAAGCCTATGTCTGAAGGATCGGCAACAATAGTTTACATCCCAACCGCGTGGCCAGCTGATCGACAACGATTCAAAAAAGCTCAGGCAGAATTGGATTTGCTCGAAGATGACTCTACAAACGTCTGGAAAGACAATATTTTCGACAAATATGAACAACGACCGGAGTCACTAAATGAGCTGACTCATGCACAATTCGCCGCGCAGTACATGCGTTGCAATAATGGGGAGTATAAAAGATTAACGAAACCGCGAATAGTACGCTACGTTAATTACAATATGGCCACTCAATTCAACGACTACAAACGAGAAATGGTACTTTTACATATACCTTTCCGAAATGAAGAAACAGACGTCCTCGCAGAGTCGAAATTTCTTCAAATTTATGCCCACAACGAACCAATGATCCTAGAACGTCGAAGACAGTTCGAGTCCAATATCAATATTGAGGAGACGTTGCGACTATGCCAAGAACTATTTCGTAAAGTGGAAATACTACAGCAAGTAAATCTAGGCAACCAAGAGATTGCTGAACAGATTCCGGAGCCACCGCCATTTAATCAAATGTATGCCGATCCCGACTCGGATATCAACAACGATCTTCGTTTGGCAGCTTTGAGTCGAATTCAAGCGATCGCTAAGAGGAAAGAAAATTTAATGCCGCATGAGAGATTCTGCGAATTTATGCTATCGACTAACGATCGTCAGCGATCACTCTTACTTGATATTATACGCCATTTAGCGTCGCAGCAGCTTCAACCATTGCGATTGTTTCTAACGGGCCCAGCTGGATGCGGCAAAACTTTCGTGATTCGTCTCATCTTGGAGCTGTACAAAAAATATGCAACCACCAACGCTCATTGCTATGCATATCTTACTTGTGCTTCGACAGGGAATGCAGATGTCGCAATAAACGGCACCACCATCCACTCTGCCTTGTTGCTATCAACCGGCATTAGTAACAGTTTAAACGAAGAAACTTTGTATCAGTTTCGATCGTTGTTTCAAAACATTCGACTAATCATCATCGATGAAGTTAGCATGGTTGGTGCTGAGTTGCTGGAAAGAGTTGACAGACGATTAAAACTTATCACAGGTCGACTTGACATTCCGTTCGGGGGATTAGACGTGATTTTAGTCGGTGATCTAAGACAACTTTCACCTGTCAAGGCGACACCTATTTTCAAGCAATCGAAACATTATGTTGGTTCACAAACATGGCGTTCGTTCAAACTATACGAATTAACGCAAGTCATGCGTCAATGGAATATCGTCTTCTCGGGAATTCTAACTAAGATTGGGAACGGAGATCAATTGAGCGAAGAGGAACTTGCGTCGTTAGAATCAAGATTCGTCACAGAAGAAGAAGCTGCAGATATGTGCCCTCACGGCATACGTTTGGCGTACTCCATAAAAACAGTCGATTAACATAATACCACAG
Organism: Ophion costatus; assembly: GCA_951751655.1. Taxonomy (NCBI): domain Eukaryota; kingdom Metazoa; phylum Arthropoda; class Insecta; order Hymenoptera; family Ichneumonidae; genus Ophion; species Ophion costatus. The sequence continues at coordinate 10,981,607 of OX632361.1, read as the reverse complement.
TGCTAGGGAGACTAGACAACCGAATAGTTTCCATGCAGTTGATTTCATCATGGGCTGTCAGGGCGATGAACAACGTAAAAGCGCACTCAGAGCTCTCGATAATAAAAAATTGTCGGCTGACACAGGTGGTTTATTGAAAACGTTGACCCTAGTGCTTGGTCAATATTACATCATTACTACTAACATCGCATAGCTGATTGACTGGCTAACGGCGCAATCGGGAAACTATCTCACTTGGAACAGAACGAGGATGGAGAAGTGAATCGCGTGTGGTTGGTATTCCCAACTTGCGATAAAAAAGTTGGTTTACAAGCTCGGAATGATGCACGTGCGTTTATCATTGCAAACAATATCAATCCGAACGCTGTTCCAATAACTCGAAGAAATGCGACAATTTATCTCAACAGACAAAAAACGATTTCCGCCAAATGGAATCATTTTCCCCTGGCACCCGCTTGTGCGCTGACCATACACAAATCACAAGGAGGAACATTCGATGAGGGCGTCTATTATTATGATCGTGTCCAATCTCAGCAGTTGGTTTACGTTGCATTATCCCGTGCCACAGCAATCGGAAGACTGTACATTATTTCAGTCGATGAAAAACGAAAATTCTATCATGGCCGCCGGACTAACAACGATGCGTCATGTCTCGCGTTGCGGCTTGAAATGACTCGACTGTGTTTGGATCCGCATATAACGGTGGAGCAAGAGCTTTTCGATTTCCTTCATTCATGGGAAGGCTTATCGGTGGTTTCTTTGAACTGTCAAAGCTTACACGCTCACGCCAATGATCTGAACTGCAGAGTCATCCAACGGGCTAACATTTTAATGTTGTCGGAAACATTTATGAAGAACGGTGAACAGCCAGTTTCGATTCCTAATTTCGATTTTGTTGTTCGATTCCAACGTCGCGAAAACCGGAACTCGGGTGTCGCCATTTATCACCGGGAAGACGACCGGTGTTATATCGTTACTCCTCATTTGCAAATCCAGGCTCCTTATGCAAATGATGACGGAGTTATCGTAAGCAGTTCAACGAGAATCGGCGACTTGTGTGCAATCGAATGCGCGAGGGGATCGGAACTGCGAGCTCATTTTAATAGCGATTTATATCTCACCAAATGCTTCAATGCGCGATATAAAGACTTTTATCGCTAAGGCTTTAATGCCATTCTTAAAAGAAGGTGCACAACTCCTTGCGAGAATGACAGGAGAACCTGCCGATTCTGGAAACGAAGCAGTAATTCTTGCTGGCGATTTCAATGTAAATTTTTCATTACCAGAGGCTAACCAATGCTAACATTTCTTGAGGACAATTTTTCTTCGCGTATGATAAACGGCAGAAATGACCCTACCACTAAAGGTGGTACGACTATCGACGGCGTTTTTGTTATAAATTTATCTGGCGTAACGTTGAAACATTTCGTGTCATATTTTAGCTATCACAATTCGCTTATAACCACCTTAGATTTGTAAAGCAAATAACTATAGTCGACTGTGAAACATTTTGTAAATAAATTGTAAAAACTGTATTGTAATATGTTGTAAATACGTGTAAATATATTGTTGTTGTAAGTAATTGTAAAAGATATATTGTTGTAGATAGTTATATGTGAAAATATAAGAAAATATTGTGAAAATTGAAGAAAAAAAAATTGTTAAAAAAATGAAACATTAGGCAATATGAGAGTAGTCAAAAAATTTTTTTTTTTTAAATGAGTGATCAATAAAAATACACGCGAAGTATTCACTTCCTACGCGTGTGGAGTTGCCACACACACAGTTTTTTACGACGGTCATGAGACGTTTGAAGATGTTCGTGAGAAGTTCAAGGGACTTTCGAGGCCGGTCATAAGACGTTTGAAGGCATTCAGATGAGGTTCGACGACAAGAGACTTTCAAAGACATTCGCGAAAGGCTCGAAGATGACCAAGTAACTTTCGAATACGTTCAAGAGACTTCAGACGACGTTCATAATACGTTTGAAGACATGCATGAAGGATTCAAAGATGCTTAAGAGACTTCCAAAGATATTCACGAGGGGTTTGTCGACATCCAAGACACTTTCGAAAACGTTCAAGACACTTTCTTCAACGACATTCATAATACGTTTGACGATATTCATGAGGGGCTTAAAGACCCTTAAGAGAGACTTCCAAAGACATTCACGAGGGGTTCGAAGAGTTTCGAAAGACTTCCTACGCCTTTCATGAAACGTTTGAAGATGTTCGTGAGACGCTCAAGGGACTTTCGAATACGTTCATAAGACGTTTGAAGACATTTACTCGAGGTTCGAAGCCGTTCGCAGACGTTCGAAGACGTTCAAGAGATCTTTGACGATATTCATAATACGTTTGAAGATGTTCGTGAGACGTTCAAGAGACTTTCGACGACATTAATAATACGGTTAAAGACATTCATGAGGGATTCGAAGACGCTTAAGAGACGTCCAATGTCCAAAGACATTCACGGCTTTGTCTCCATCCAACATCGGTTTTGCCGGAATTGTGTGGGTTTGTTTGGGATTTTCACCCAAACAATTCCAGCAAAACTCAACTTCAACTTCGGTTTATAGATGTGATCGAAGATCGCATTATAAACTCGACAGCCTGTCGAGCGTCTTCAAACCACTTGTGCATATCTTTGAGAGTCTCTTAAGCGTCTTCGGGGACCTCATGAATGTCTTGAAACGTTTTATGAATGTCGGCGAAAGTCTCGTGAACGTTTTCGAAAGTCTCTTAAACGTATCGCGAACATCTTCAAACGCCTCATGTACGTCGTTGCAGGTCTCTTGAAACTCTTCGAACCCCTCGTAAATGTCTTTGAAAGTCTCTCTTAAGTGTCTTCGGAACCCTCATGAGTGTCGTCAAACGTATTATGAATGCCGTTGAAAGATTCTTGAACGTGTTCGAAAGTTTCTTGGACGTCAACAAACAGCTCGTGGATATCTTTGAAAGTCTCTTAAGCGTGTCACGTCCTAGCGATCATGACCTGCATAAAAGTATGAATATATATATATATTACAGATCTCTCTTGGAGATTACCCAGAAATATATTTTTCTTATATAAGATTACATAAACTATATAGAGTAACGTAATCTTTTATTAAAAGAAAAGAAAAAAACCATAAACAACAATTTATTCCCTAATGTTCTTCGCTCGTAAAAATGATTTAAATATTATAATCAAACGATTTCGCAAGTCACACGCAACACTATATATTTACAGGTAAATAAAGCCTTATGTATTACGTCACGGAAAAATATCGCTTTCCTTAAAAATCCTTCAAATCAGGTTAGAACATCGAATTAAGAAAAATTCCTCCCTTATCAATCATATCGCAGTAGGAGGATAATAACGATATGTATGCGAACTCGTAATAATAATTGGTTCTCTTTAATCACGCTGAAAACCAGGTTAAAATATAACTTACCAAAATTTTACTTTTCAGTATTAAACAGGATATTTATTAGGAAACAATGGTCTAAGGACCAGATTTTTAAGAATGATCGTTCCCATTAAAATTTCTTAAAACTTGGCTAAAACTCGGTTAAGATAAGTATATTTGTTCGCCAGATTGAAGAGGGAAAAATCCCGAATCCAACCATACCCTTCCTATAATTTTAGGACAATTAGAACTATTTATTTTTGATTTTTTTCTGAAAGAAATACTTGCTTCGACCCCCTATGACGTCATGTTCTCCTGATACTCCTGTTCTTACTCGCGAACCACAAAAATTCGTTTCCTTAAAAACTAAAAATCGTACTGCGGTCTCGCGGGTGTCAAAATTTTCCTAAAAACCCACGATTTCGCGAATACACCGTGTTACTGTATACCTATAGCGTACCCTCATGCATGCTTTCTTATTCTTACCTTAGGGGCTCGCCATGATGGTTTCGGGCCGCCAAGATGGCTAGCGGCCGCTATATTGGATTCATGTTTCCATCTTTAAATCCCGTAGGAAGCCCCGTGGTCCTGTTGGCCGCCATGACACCTTCCATAAGCATCCCTCTTTATTCCGGTATGAGCATCACTAATGGGGGCCGCCATGACAGTTCCTCGCAATATCCCAGTACACGTGCACTTGGACTTTGCACCACTCATGGCCACCACGACAGTTGCCACGAGGCTCACGGTCACCCTCGAAATTACGTCTCGTCAATATTATTAAAATATCGATAACGAAACTCGGGTGACTTTTTTTCTCACTATCTACCTAGACTAAACATCCTGCGGATATTATGACCCTCTACGTGCCGCCCTACCATCCCTTTGTTCCAAATTTATTAATGCAATATCCATTGTTAATCAAAATAAACCACATAAATGTACTCTTTAGCCGTAAATATGTTATTCCATTTTGAATTACAAATTTCTCATAATATTAACCATTACAGAATGTTAATAATAATTTTTGGTAGTAAAATAACCATTTAGGAATAAGTTACCAATATTAATAAAACTATTAACCCATACGTAATATATTCTAGAGCGCACCTTTAAATTTTAATACTTAATAAGATATTTTAATAAGTTCTTTTACGCGCAAGTATGTATACATATATATATATATATATATATATATATATATATCCCGATATTTTTCAAAGTCTTCAACCATTTATAATAATTCATAAATCCTATATGAAATACTTACCCACTGTGTAAGAAAGGAAAATAAATATAACAATATAAAATCTTTATTTTAAAACCACCTACAAAAAAAAGCGAAATGTAATGAATTGTAAAGCTCATGGTAAATTAATAAAAATTAATTTGCCAAGAGCTCCATTTGATCCTGTAAGAACAAAGGAAAAAAAACATCGGTACTCCATACTATCCCATAAGAGTGAGTGAGAAGGGAGGATGGCTACTGCTCACTTCCCCGACGCTGGATGCTGCTCCCACCAAAACGGCCGGCTCCTCCACTCGAGGGGATTATCGAAGAATGGGTGCTTCTCCTTCGCCAGTTCTCCGGTCTCTCCACCAGTCAGTTGTGCTTCTCCGTCCTTCGGACTCACAGGCTAGAAAATCGGCTCTCCTCAAATATCTTTGTTCTTTTGGGTAACAATTATACCCTTTTAATATTTTAACATTGATTAATATCGTACAATCATCTTGTATTGTATTCAATCGTATTCTCGTACTTTAAGCCATTTTATATAAAAGTTGAAGTATAACAATATATTGACAATTTTTTAAGTGATTATAATCCTGTGTTAATTGTTTGTGTTAATCCAAAAAAAAAAAACCCCGGCTTAAATAATAGTGACACTCGTCGCCTTCTTCAGCATTCTCTTTATAGATTCTCAATGTATCTCGAAAAATTAGCCGTTGAGGGAATTGTGCCAGTTTACCCAATCTTACTACTAATATTACCTTGTGTTTCTAGGGCTCCTGAGCTGAGCACGAAACATCCTCATCCTTTTTCCGGTGATACTGTGATTTCTGTGCTGCCGAGTGGCCTGGCACGGTTACAGCGATCTACCGTGCAATCTCATTTCCTCAAAAACGTGAATTTAGTGCTACTACATCGTGCACGAATTCATGCTAACCATTCTTTCAGTGTTGCGAGCGTGCTGCCTAGAGGCCAAGCACCCGTGCCACAGATTGGGAACAGGGCCAATACCTGAGACAAAATTTGTTGTTAAAATTTAATTAGCGAACCCAAATGCCAAGAAGACGTGCAGGTGTTCTATTTCAGAAGCGACGTGCTCAGTCCCGTGGTGCAGGGACCTCGGGTCCGCATCCCCGTGGCGACAATAAAACCCTAGAGCAACGTTTCAAACGTTTGCCTCTAAACGCGAAATTGCGTATCATTTCGAACACTATTCTTTATTTGCGATTGTACGTTCTGAACGATCGGTCGATTCGCCGTGTGTCTCCACCCTCACCTGTAGAAGACTCTGAGGCATCCACGGTCGTCGCCTCACCTGAACACGAAACATCGTTGCCGGTTGACCTCGAGTCCTCGTCTTCCGTCGTCGAACCCGACATCAATTCTTCCATCACTGACTCCTCTGTCGAGGGCCCCTCTCTCGTCTCTTCATCTGTCACCGTTTCTACCGTTTCTACGTAACTAGTCTCCATCTGCTAGGGTGCCGCAGTGCCCTCCTCTTCCACCCGCTACGCACCGCCGCTCATAAGGGTAAGTCGCATGTCCACGTTTACTATTCGTTATATTATTTACCGACTGCCCTTTTTCGCGTATGTCAAATAACTTACTGACCGCTCTGTGATACGACTCTCATCCCTGTTGGGCGCATTCCCGACTAAACCCTCTACGTACGTCCAACCCTCTATTCGTATATCGTTATTTATTTTTCCGGGTAAAATAAACCAGGACGTAAAAGGGATAAATTTTTGGTGGCAGCGGTGGGATCCACGTAAAATCACATCGGTCATTGCAAGTTATGTCATAGCTTTATTATTTGCAAAAACGTTTCAAAATGTCAACCAGATTTAAAACGCGTAATTTAAACGAGGATGAACTTCTTACCCTCTCCGAACAATTAGATAGTAGGCGTGAACTCCTGAAAGAATAGGAGTTAACCGTCCGTGAAAAAGATAAAGTTGCTCAAGAAAAAATGGAAGCACTACAAATGCACGAAAATGAAATTCAACAAAGTCAACACGATAACCCCGAAGCAGGCCCATCTAGTTTGACTGGGGCTTCAATCGAATTGCAGGCGCTTCAAAAAACTCTTTCCGCCATGATCTCTCAGATCGGCGAATTAAAAGAAAATATCGATCAAATTAAAAACGAAAAACGATACTCATTCTCACGTCAATCTCCTGTGCGTGAACCTGTACACTTTGCCGAGGAGCCCAACTTCGAAATTGCTCCCCGGAATCCAAATCTAAAACTCAAGGATGCATTGGAATCAGTTCCAACCTTCAACGGGTACAATATCCCCGTCTTACGCTTTATTCGTTCGTGCAAAAGGGCTAGGGATATGTTCGCTCCCCTTCTCGAGCCCAGTCTCACGCAACTTTTGCGAAATAAATTAAGGGGACACGCCGCTACGGCATTGGAGGATTACACCTTCCACATCGTTAACGATTTCTCTGACCGATTAAAAACCCTTTTCGGTGCCGCGAAAACATTGAACGAATTCCGCGGTGAACTCGGAAGTATTTCAAAACCCAAAAGCGAACACATAATTGATTACATCAGTCGTGTAAAAGACCTCCATACGGCCATACGAGAGGCCGAATTAGATAGTCACGTGTTCACAGGTCCCGAACATCGCAGTACATTGGACAATGATACGCTCGATTGTTTCATCAAGGGGCTTCCCCCCGATTTTCGTATGCGTTTAATACTCGAGGGTTTCCTCGATCTCGAAAATGCCTTTAGCAAGGCGATAAAAGTCGAAAAGGATATGGAATGCGACCGTTCGCATTTTAAAGATTTCCGAGCAGAACCAAAGGTAAGTTCCGCACAAGTGAAAGCTCTATCTCCATCCGGGAGAGTTACCTGTAATTATTGCGGTCGACCTCACCCGCCGGAAAGCTGTTGGCAAAAGTTTCCTGAAAAGAGGCCCGCACATATTCCCGCTTTTAATAATAATCGGAATAATAACAATAACAATTCAAGTAGCAATCCGCGTCCTAACGTTGATCGCGAAAATAGGTCGCACCTTCCGTTCGCCTACTGTCAGAAACCTGGGCATACGGAACCCATGTGTTACAAAAAACAAAACGACGAGCGTAACAAAAATAATTCCGGGCCAAAAAACGTGAACAACCGTCCCATATACAGGGCCTCCCCACGGGATATAAATAGCCAGGAGCGCCCGATAAAAATTATCGACGCCCAATCGTGCGAACCGACCGTCTCCTCCTAGGTAACTCGGAAACTACTCTCTCGGTGCTAATGGATTGCCCGCAGTTAGCCGGCCTAACCGAGTTTTTGCTTGACTCGGGCGCCGAGGTAAACCTGGTAAAAAACCAGCTTGTTAACACTTACATCGATAAATATGATTAAATTTTAAATTTGGTCGGAATTTCGCCGACCCCTGTGAAAACTCTGGGGTCAGTCCGATTGATGGTAAACAATACTCCCGTCAAATTTCACGTAGTAGACGATTGGTTCCCTATGGAGCAACATGCCCTCTTAGGAACCGAATTTTTGGCCGGTAATAAGGCCCTTGTTGATTGGAAAGACGAACAACTGTGCTATGGTGATCAAGTAATTCCTTTTATGTCGAAGAAAGCAATGTCTATTCCCAAACGTTCAAAGGTCGTATGCTACGTCAAAATAAACAATCCCGAAATCAAAGAAGGGTCTATCCCGAGGCTCCATTTTGGAGAGGGGATTTTTATTGGCGAAGCACTCGTGACGATTAAGAATGGAATTGCACATTTGATGGCTCATAATGCTACTGAAGACAATCTTTCTATGGAAATTCCGTATGTAACTGCTCAACAGTTCAGCTACAAAATTTCTACGGATATTGAATCGACCACTTCGGCCCCGGCTGCTCAAGAGGAGCCCGAGGTAAACGAAGGAGGTCCTTTTTTTCCTCTCCCCTTTCCGGAAAAAGTTATGTCGGAGGAGGAGACGTTTGCTCGTTTAGCCCCAAGGAAGAGGGTTTTGAAAGTTGAAAAGGAAAAGAAGTTAGAAGATGTACTATCGTTATTACGCCTTGATCACCTTAACCAGGAAGAACGTGAAAATGTAAATTCAATTATTGAAAAAAAATTTGGACTTGTTTCACATCCCGGGTTCTCCTCTCGGATTTACCAACGCTATAAATCATCGAATTATCACAACGGACGATCAACCCGTCTTTTCGCGACAATATCGTTTCCCTCCTGTACACAAGCAGGAAATTACAAACCAAGTGAATGAATTGGTTTCGGGGAATAGTATTCCCCGTACAGTTCACCCCTCTGGATAGTCCCTAAGAAAGAGGACTCCCACGGGAATAAACGTTGGCGAATGGTTGTTGATTACCGCAACCTCAACGAAAAAACAATAGGGGACGCGTACCCCCTCCCACAAATTTCGGAAATTCTGGATCAGTTAGGTAATGCCAAGTATTTTTCCGTCTTCGATTTGGCTAGTGGGTTTCACCAAATAAAGGTGCACCCCGACGATGCACATAAAACGGCTTTCACGACTCCTTTCGAACACTAACAATTTAACCGTATGCCTTTCGGGTTAAAAAATGCACCTGCCACTTTCCAGCGCTTGATGGACCAAGTCCTCACCGGGTTACAAGGCAACGAGTTATTTGTGTACTTGGACGACATCGTCATTTACGCCCAAACTTTAGATGAACACGCGAAAAAATTTAGTAAACTCGCGAAAAGATTGAGACAGGCAAATCTAAAATTACAGCCTGACAAGTGCGAATTTTTAAGACGCGAAGTGGCCTACTTGGGCCACATAACCAGTGAAAAAGGTGTAAAACCCGATCCTAGGAAACTCGAAGTTCTTCAAAATTACCCCAGACCTACCACACCTAAGAAGATTAAACAATTTTTAGGTATTGCGGGATATTACCGTCGTTTTATCGAGAATTTTTCGAGTATCGCTAAATCACTCACGCTTTTGTTAAAAAAGGGGTCCCACTTCAAATGGACCGACGCACAAGAGAAGGCGTTTGCAACACTTCGCGATGCTCTTTGCAAGGAACCGGTACTACAGTACCCCGATTTTTCCAAACCATTTATTATCACGACCGACGCATCAGATATCGCGGTCGGGGGCGTCCTTAGCCAAGGGGAAATCGCCAAGGATAGGCCCATTAGTTACGCTTCTCGCATGCTAAACAAACACGAACTAAATTACTCAACCATCGAAAAAGAAATACTTGCCATTTTTTACAGTGTGAACCATTTCAGACCATATGTCTACGGACAAGAGTTCTTATTAGTTACCGATCACAAGCCCCTAGTGTGGCTTTATTCGGTAAAGGACCCCGCAAATCGGTTAGTCCACTGGCGACTCAGTCTCGCAAACTACACGTACAAAATAATTTACAAACTGGGTAAGGCCAACAGCAATGCTGACGCCTTATCCCGTAATCCTCCTATCCAAAAAACGATATTGATGACAAAACACTCTCCAAATACAAACGTATCATCAGAAGAGGAACGAATCTTTTCCCCAGTAAGAAAGAAGAAAAAGAAATCAAAAAGAAAAATCGACGATACTGATCAAAGAAACGTATTATCAAATGCGAAAATTATCAACCCCTTCCTGGGTTTCGATGTCGATAAACAAAAGGAAGCAAAAGAAAGAGCTAAAAGAAAATCACTCTCTCCTGAATCATCGGACGAGGAGGACCTTCCAGAAAGACCGCCTCCTCTCCTTTCTCCAGGTACCATTCCGGACGTCACTTTCAATTTTCCTCCAGACCTTACCTTGGCTTTTCCACCCGACCTTCCGTCGGAACCGTCATTGGAATTTTTTTCGGTCTCCCCCTTAAGGGAAGACCAATCTGAAACAGAAAAAGAAAATGAAAGAGAAGGTATTAACGAAGGTATACCCGAGAGTGCCAACGAGTCAGACGACGAATCCGTATGTAGCGATTTAATCCACAATTTAAATCCTCAGTTTTTGATTAGCAAAGAAAATCGCCATTTGTCCAACTCTTTAAAAATCACAGAAACTCGTGATCGTCTAACAATGCAAAAGGACAAATATGTCATCTTCATGACCATGACCAGGCAACCACTTGATGAAGGCGCTAAGGAACTCCAGGCGCAAGGGGTTTTCCTGAAACTGGAGGAATTAGCGTACCTGCGGGTTAAATTCAAAATTGTAAAATCGAAACAAATAATTGCACTACTCATCCTGGGCAGTATACACGATAACCTCGAGATTTCAGATCTCCAGGAAATGTGTGACTCCCTAAGGGACGCCATTCATGAGTTGTGCATTAAGGAAGATTGTATTGCAAAAACACCTGTTATCGGTAATATACCGTGGGCCCAAGTTAAAAACATACTGTACGAAACTCTCCGCGAGGAAAATATCTCGCTCATAATTTGCACACAACTCGTGCAAACTCCTCCCGAAGAAAATCGGCTGGAAATTATTAATGAAAAGCACGACTCACCCATTGGCGGTCACAAAGGAGTAAACAAAACTTACAAGCGTATCCGCGAATATTTCTATTGGAAAAATATGAAAACACAGATTCAGGAATACATACAACATTGCCGAAATTGTCAGCTTAAAAAATTAGTCCGTGTAAAAACTAAGCAACCTATGATTTTGACTGACACCCCGGGGGCCGCTTTCGACAAGATTGCAATGGACATGGTCGGACCTCTTCCTCTCACAAGTAAAGGGAATCAGAATATCCTCACAATCCAGGATTTGTTAACCAAGTATTCGCTCGCTATCCCGATGAGTCGCACCACCACGATGGACATCAGCGACGCGTTCGTAAAAAACTTTGTCTCACGATTCGGCGCCTCGCGCGCCCTCCTCACGGACCAAGGGTCCAACTTCTGCAGTATCCTTATGAAATCGGTTGCCAACAAATTTAAAATAAAAACGTATCAAACAACGGCGTTCCACCCACAAAGTAATGGCTCAATCGAAAGATCACATCACGTTCTCATTGAATATTTAAAGCAATATATTAATGAGAACTCCGAATGGGACGAGTATTTGGACCTCGCCATGTTCTCCTATAATACGAGCCGTCACGAAGGTACGAGTTACACCCCGCACGAGCTGGTCTTCGGGAAACTCGCCAGCCTTCGGTGCACAAACAAATCGAGGAAATCCAGGACCCCACGTACGCTGACTATCTAGAAAATTTATTTACGAAAATCGATGGTCTCCAAAATATAGCCAACGACAACCTCAAACATTCGAAAGAAAAATCAAAGGAATACTATGTTCGGAGACTTAACCCAAAACTTTTCAAGGTCGGTGATCGCGTGCTGATGCTTAAGGAACCCCAAAAGGGCAAGTTCAGTGATCAGTATACCGACCCGTGCGAAATTATCGAATTATTGTCCGGGGGAAATGTAAAAATACTCTACAAGGGTAAAACTCGGATCGTCCATACCAACAAACTTCGTGGTACCCGACTGTAACCAAAACAACCGTTGTTGGTTACAGGATGGACCTAAAAGGAACAATTGTCATCGTTCTCCTGGTCCGAGTGGTTACCGCTCTCATTCGATATGACTGCGGAGGACCAACGTTGAACATCACAACTATTTCTTTAAACGAGATCGGAACGTGCGAAATACCGCTAATTAGCCCAACGTCAATACCGGTCCGAATCCAGTTACTCCAACTATCGGAATTTAGTTCAACCGAGGTCATCCAATGCAAGGTCGAAGTCGACCGAACGTTGTATCATTGCGGAATGAATTCACACAATTCCGTAGTCCAAAACGGACGTCAAATCTATCTATCCGAACTCAGTGACAAGGCTTGCCAGAAGTTACAAGAGACTGGCATCATCCTGCTTGGAATGTGAACGGCAATCACCGGCATAAAACGCAACAGTACCACAACCAGGAGCATTACGCTCCCTGGCACCCTCACCAATGAAGGGAGCTGCACAGGTGCACAATACAGCGATCCATTTGGGACTTGGGACAAAGTCGTCGTCCAAGCAGTCGTCAGGATCACCATTTCGAACTACGAGGCATCCGTCAACATGGCAAAAGATCGCATCATCCTACAGAGCACTACCCAGTGCAAACTTTCTGAAGGTTCATGCACGGATGTCGAAGGTAACCAAGCTTATTTGCGAACGGAACCAGTAGACACCTGCATGTTCAATCGGTACGACGTTCTGTATGACGGTATGGCCACGAAATTACGTACCATCGAGAATTCCATACAAACTCCGGATGTTTACACTCTCACCACGCAAGAAACCACTTTCGCCCTCGCAGTAAAGAGCGAAAAACCCCTTTGCGGTTACAATCTCATCAAAACCGAACATCCCAAATTATTCATTTTGGAAACCCGCGGAGAACAAACCTTCGCGTCTCGTCGCAAGATCCGTGTTACCAACTTGGACATTTTTTCATACGTGAATTCCAAATTCATATACGTTGAAAAACACATAAAGTCGCAAATCAAGGCGCTTTATAAAGACGATCTCACTCAACGCTGCAGCCTCGAGCAGCAGGTGTTACGCAATGCCTTAGCTACAGCAGCAATCCTTCCGGAAAAATTTGCCAGGGCAGTTACCAAGAGCCCCGGATATATGGCCGTGATTTCGGGCGAAGTCGCCCATATCGTTAAATGCATCCCAGTCGAATGCACCTTACGGAGAACGGACGAATGCTTCCTCCAATTACCTGTCATCCACCGTAATCAGTCATTTTTCCTATCCACGCTATCCCGAACGTTGATAAAAACCGGTACCCACATCGAATGTAACCCCCTTCTACCTGCTCAATACCTCATTGATGGAGCATGGTATCCGTTTGCTCCTCATCCAATCGAAGTACCCCCTTCCCAAATACTCCGTCCTATGACAACACCTACGTGGGGATACTCACCCATCGGCAACTTAGCCTCCAGTGGGATTTCCACCAATCAGAAAATCGAACCGCGGGACCGTATCATGTTTCCTGCGGAAAGACCAGCGTTATTGAACAACCTCGCTAGAGGTTCTGCTGGGTATGCAAAACCAAACGGAGTCCTTTCATTGAAAAACCTAATTGATGAAAACACCCTGGAACATATAGTAAACAACACCTGGAGAAAACTATGGAGGGGTTTTGAATAATTCGGCATAATCAGCGCAGGACTCTGCGGGATATTGGCTACCTACACCATAATCAAGAAGGTGATCGATACGCTCATCCACGGCTATACCCTGCACTCCCTCTACGCATGGAGTTTCGCCCTACTGGGAGCACTATGGAACCCCATGACGAACCTACTCATTTCAAGGGCTCACCGACGAAATGAGACAACAACCAACGACACTCCACCCCGCGAAGTTATGCCAGGGGATAGTCAACAAAGTCTTCAACCCACTGCACCAGGTGGGAGAAGAATTTCGGGCGTTGACGCTGTCCTTCTGCGTCGCCTTCGCGATGATCCTCAGCAATCCAGCGGGGTTGCGTCGTCCTAAACCCCGGAGGTGTCACATCCTAGCGATCTTGCCCTCCATAAAAGTATGAATATATATATATATATAGTACATATCTCTCTGGGAGATTACCCAGGAATATATTTTTCTTATATAAAATGACATAAACTATATAGAGTAACGTAATCTTTTATTTAAAAAAAAAAGAAAAAAAACATAAAAAACAATTTATTCCCTAATGTTCTTCGCTTCTCAAAATGGTTTAAATATTATAATCAAACGATATCGCAAGTCACACGCATCATTATATATTTAGAGGTAAATAAAGCCTTATTATGTATTACGTCACGGAAAAATATCGCTTTCCTTAAAAATCCTTAAAATCAGGTTAGAAGATCAAATTCAGAAAAATCCCTCCCTTATCAAACATAACGCAGTAGGAGGATAATAACGATATGTATACGAACTCATAATAATAATTCGTTCTCTTTAAACATGCTTAAAACCAGGTTAAAATATAACTTTCCAAAATTTTACTTTTCTAGTATTGTGGGCATATTTTGAGTTGAAAATTTCGCGCGGAGAGAACGAAGGAAACGAATGCGAATGGAGGGAGAATGAGCGACGTGTGAGCGGGGAGCAAAGAAAGGAAAGCGAACGAAATGGGCAGAAGATCAGAGATCGTCGTCCGATAAGCGAGTATCATTGAATAAAAGTTATTCGTATTAAATTATAATCCTGACTAGATTATTTATTCCAACAGTATCCCATCATTGAATAAAAGTTATTCGTATTAAATTATAATCCTGACTAGATTATTTATTCCAACAGTATTAAACAGTATATTTATTAGGAAACAATGCTCTAAGGACCAGATTTTAAAGAATGATCGTTCCCATTAGAATTTCTTAAAACTTGGTTAAAACTCGGTTAAGATAAGTATATTTGTTCGCAAGATTGAAGAGGGAAAAATCCCGAATTCAACCGTACCCTTCCTATAATTTTAGGACAATTAGAACTATTTATTTTTTATTTTTCTCTGAAAGAAATACTTGCTTCGACCTTCTATGACGACATGTTCTCCTGATACTCCTGTTCTTACTCGCGAACCGCAAAAATTCGTTTCCTTAGAAACTAAAAATCGTACCGCAGTCTCGCGGGTATCAAAATTTCCCTAAAAATATACTCTTTCAGATAGACCCAACTCGCGGCACCGGCGGCCATATTTTTTTTCCTAAAAACCCACGATTTCGCGAATACACCGTGTTACTGTATACCTATAGCGTACCCTCATGCATGCTTTTACCTTAGGGGCTCGCCATGATGGTTTCAGGCCGCCAAAATGGCTAGCGGCCGCCATATTGGATTCCTGTTACCATCTTTAAATCCCGTAGGAACCCCCGTGGTCCTGTTGGCCGCCATGACACCTTCCATAAGCATCCCTCTTTATCCCGGTATAAGTCCCGTGGTGCAGGGACCTCGGGACCGCATCCCCGTGGCGACAACTAAACCCTAGAGGAACGTTTCAAACGTTTGCCTCTAAACGCGAAATTGCGTATCATTTCGAACACTCTTCTTCATTCGCGAGTGTACGTTCTGAACGATCGGTCGATTCGCCGTGTGTCTCCACCCTCACCTGTAGAAGACCCTGAGGCATCCACGGTCGTCGCCTCACATGAACACGAAACATCGTTGCCGGTTACTTCATTTGACCTCGAGTCCTCGTCTATCGTCGTCGAACCCGGCATCAATTCTTCCATCACTGACTCCTCTGTCGAGGGCCCCTCTCTCGTCTCTTCAGCTGTCGCTGTTTCTACCAGCAACTAGTTTCCATTTGCTAGGGTGCCAGAGTGCCCTCCTCTTCCACCCGCTACGCACCGCCGCTCATAAGGGTAAGTCGCATGTCCACGTTTACTATTCGTTATATTATTTACCGACTGCCCTATTTCGCGTATGTCAAATAACTTACTGACCGCTCTGTGATACGACTCTCATCCCTGTTGGGGGCATTCCCGACTAAACGGAGGGTCTCCCGTGTTTTCTTTTATTTCTTACAATTTCTCGGTACGTCCAACCCTCTATTCGTGTATCGTTATTTACTTTTCTGCGTAAAATAAACCTGGACGTAACACTTGACCGTGTTCGAAAGTGTCTTGGATGTCGACAAACCCCTCGTGAATGTCTTCGAACGTCTCTCATGAGCGTCTTCGGACCCCTCATGAATGTCGTCAAACGTATTATGAATGCCGTTGAAAGACTCTTGAACGTGTTGAAAAGTTTCTAGGACGTCAACAAAGCGCTCGTGGATATCTTTGAAAGTCTCTTAAGCGTCTTTGAATCGCTCATGAATATCGTCAAACTTGTTACAGTATGTCGTCCAAAGTCTCGTGAACGTTTTCGAAAGGCATTTGAACGTCGCACGAACATCTCTAAATGTCTCATGAACCCTGTAGACATACTCTTGAAACTCTTCGAACCCCGCGTGAATGTCGCTGGAAGTCTCTCTTAAGAGTCTTCAAGTCCCTCATGAATGTCGTCAAACGTATTATAAATGTCGTTGACAGTCTCTTGAACGAGTTCGGAAGTGTCTTGGATGTCGACAAACCCCTAGTGAATGTCTTTGGAAGTCTCTTCAGCGTCTTCGAATCCCTCATGAATGTCTTCAAACGTAGAATGAATGTCGTCGAAAGTCTCTTGAGCCTCTCACGAACTTCTTCAATCGTATTATGTATATCGTCAAAGATTTCTTGAACGTCTTCGAACGTCTGCGAACGTCTTCGAACCTCGAGTAAATGCCTTCAAACGTCTTATAGAACGTTTTCGAAAGTCCCTTAAACGTCTCACGAACATCTTCAAAAGTCTCATGAACGTCGTATTAAGTCTTTTGAAACTCGTCGAACCCTTCGTGAACGTCTTTGAAAGTCCCTCTTAAGAGTCTTCAACGAGCGGTTTGTCGACATCTAAGAGACTGCCGAACACGGTCAAGAGACTTTCAATGACATTCACGACATTTCATACAACATAACACGTTTGACGATAGTAATGAGGGTCATTACTACCGTCAAACGTGTTATGAATGTCGTTGAATGTCTCTTGACCGTGTTCGGCAGTGTCTTAGATGTCGACAAACCGCTCGTGAATATCTTTGGAAGTCTCTTAAGCGTTCTCGACTCCCTCATGGAATGTCTTCAAACGTACTATGGATGTCGTCGTAAGTCTCTTGAACGTATTCGAAAGTTACATGGACATCTTCAATCCTCGCGCGAATTTCTCTGAACGTTACTTGTCTTCGAATCTCTTGTGAATGCCTTCAAACGTTTTTTGACCGTCGTCGAAAGTCCCCTGAACGTCTCACGAACATCTTCAACCGTCTAATGACCGTCGTAGAACGTCTTTTGAAACTCTTCGAAACCCTCGTGCATGTCTTTGAAAGTGACGAGGGGTTCGTCGATATCCAAGACACTTTCGAACATGTTCAAGAGACTCTCTACGACATTCATGATACGTTTTACGCCATTCATGAGCGGCTTGAAGACTCTTACGAGAGACTTTGAAAGAAATTCACGAGGGGTTGGAAGGGTTTCAAAAGACTTTTTACGACGGGCATGAGATGTTTGAAGATGTTCGTGGGAAGTTCAAGGGACTTTCGAAGACTGTCATAAGACGTTTGAAGGGATTCACAAGAGGTTCGACGACAAGGGACTTTCAAAGACATTCGCGAAAGGCTCGAAGATGACCAACTAACTTTCGAATACGTTCAAGAGACTTCTGACGACGTTTATAATACGTTTGAAGACATGCATGAAGGATTCGGAGATGCTTAAGTGACTTCCACAGATATTCACGAGGGGTTTGTCGACATCCAAGACACTTTCGAACACGTTCAAGAGATTTTCAACGACATTCATAATACGTTTGACGATATTCATGAGAGGCTTACAGACCCTTAAGAAAGACTTCCAAAGACATTCACGAGGGGTTCGAAGAGTTTCAAATGACTTTCTACGCCTTTTATGAAACGTCTGGATATGTTCGTGAGACGATCAAGGGACTTTCGAAAACGTTCATAAGATGGTTGAAGACATTTACTCGACGTTCGAAGATGTTTACAGACGTTCGAAGACGTTCAAGAGATCTTTGACGATATCCATAATACATTTGAAGATGTTCGTGAGACGTTCAAGAGACTTTCGACGACATTCATAATACGTTTGAAGACATTCATGAGGGATTCAAAGACGCTTGAGAGACTTCCAAAGACATTCACGAGGGCTTTGTCGGCATCCAACTTCGGTTTTGCTGGAATCGTGTGGGTTTGTTTGGGATTTTCACCCAAACAATTCCAGCAAAACTCAACTTCAACTTCGGTTTATAGATGTGGTCGAAGATCGCATTATAAACTCGACAGCCTGTCGAGCGTCTTCAAACCTCTTGTGCATATCTTTGAGAGTCTCTTAAGCGTCTCCGAAGACCTCATGAATATCTTGAAACGTTTTATACAGTACAACCTCTCTAAGAGAGCCCTCGCTAATAGAGAATTTCCCCGCCATTCCGCTTGAGCGCATTTTATCGCTTCCCCCACCTATCTCGAGCTGTCCAGTGTACCCGAGGCCTCTCGAGTTTGTCGTGGACAACAAACGCGCTAGCCTAGCGGTGGGGGAAGGCTTCGGCGACGAATTTCTCCAGAATTTCTTCCCATAACCGCCCTAGACCGCTCTCTTAGCGAGTTAGTACTGTAAATGTCGGTGAAAGTCTCGTGAACGTTTTCGAAAGTCTCTTAAACGTGTCGCAAACATCTTCAAACGGCTCATGTACGTCGTTGCAGGTCTCGTGAAACTCTTCGAACCCCTCGTGAATGTCTTTGAAAGTCTCTCTTAAGTGTCTTCGGACCCCTCATGAATGTCGTCAAACGTATTATGAATGCCGTTGAAAGAATCTTGAACGTGGACGAAAATTTCTTGGACGTCAACAAACAGCTTGTTGATATCTTTGAAAGTCTCTTAAGCGTCTTAGAATCCGTCATGAATATCATCAAACTTATTACAAATGTCGTCAAAAGTCTCGCGATCGTTTTCGAAAGGCTCTTGAACGTCTCACGAACATCTTCAAATGTCTCATAAACGTTGTAGACAGTCTCTTGAAGAACTTCGAACCCCTCGTGAATGTCTTTGAAAGTCCCTACAAAGAGTCTTTAAGCACCTCATGAATGTCGTCAAACGTATTATAAGTGTCGTTGAAATTTTCTTGATCGAGATCGGAAGTGTCGTGGATGTCGACAAACCCCTTGTTAATGTCTTTGGAAGTCGCTTAAGCGTTTTCGAATTCCTCATGCATGTCCTCAGACGTATTATGAATGTCGTTGAAAGTCCCTTGAACGTATTCGAAAGTTTCTTGGACAACTTCAAACCCCTCGCGAAACTCTTTGAAAGTCTCTTATTCATCTTCGAAACTCTTGTGAATGCCATCGACAGTCTTATAACCATCTTCGAAAGTCTCTTTAACGTCTCACAAACATCTTTAAACGTATCATGGATATCGTCAAAGATCTCTTGAACGTCTTCGAAAGTGTCTGAACGTTTTCGAACCTCGCATAAATGTCGATCCTCGAGGGGCTTATCGACATCCTCGAGGGGCTTATCGACATCCAAGACACTTGCGAACCCGTCCAAGAGACTGTCAACGACATTTATAATATGTTTGACGACATTCATGAGGGGTCCGAAGACGCTTGAGACAGACTTTCAAAGACATTCACGAGGGGTTCGATGAGTTTCAAAAGACTTTCTGCGATGTTCATGAGACGTTTAAAGATGTTCGTGAGAAGCTCAAGGGAGTTTCGAAAACGTTTGAAGACATTTATGCGAGGTTCGAACACGTTCAGACACTTTCGAAGACGTTCAAGAGATCTTTGACGATATCCATGATACGTTTAAAGATGTTTGTGAGACGTTAAAGAGACATTCGAAGACGGTTATAAGACTGTCGATGGCATTCACAAGAGGTTCGAAGACGTATAAGAGACTTTCAAAGAGTTTCGCGAGGGGTTTGAAGATGTCCAAGAAACTTTCGAATACGTTCAAGGGACTTCAACGACATTCATAATACGTCTGAGGACATGCATGAGGAATTCGAAAACGCTTTAGAGACTTCCAAAGACATTCACGAGGGGTTTGTCGACATCCAAGACACTTCCGATCTCGATCAAGAGAATTTCAACGACATTTATAATACGTTTGACGACATTCATGAGGTGCTTAAAGACTCTTCGTAGGGACTTTCAAAGACATTCACAAGGGGTTCGAAGTTCTTCAAGAGACTGTCTACAACGTTCATGAGACATTTGAAGATGTTCGTGAGACGTTCAAGAGTGAATTTCTTTTGACGTCTCTTCAGCGTCTTCGATTCCCTCATGAATGTCTTCAAACGTATTATGAATGTCATCGAAAGTCTCTTGAACCTCTCACAAACTTCTTCAAGCGTATCATGAATATCGTCAAAGATTTATTGAACACCGTCGAACGTCTGCGAACGTCTTCGAACCTCGAGTAAATGGCTTCAAACGTCTTATGAACGTTTTCGAAAGTCCCTTGGACATCTCACGAACATCTTCAAAAGTCTCATGAACGTCGTATAAAGTCTTTTGAAACTCGTCGGACCCCTGGTGAACGTCTTTAAAAATCCCTCTTAAGAGTCTTCAAAACCCTCATTACTATCGTCAAACGTGTTATGATTGTCGTGGAAAGTCTCTTATCCGTGTTCGACAGTGTCTTAGATGTCAACAAACCGCCCGTGAATATCTTTGGAAGTCTCTTAAGCGTTTTGGACTCCCTCATGGAATGTCTTCATACGTATTATGGATGTTGTCGTAAGTCTCTTGAACGTATTCGAAAGTTACTTGGACATCTTCATACCCCGCGCAAATTTCTCTGAACGTTCCTTGTCTTCGAATCTCTTGTGAATGCCCTCAAACGTCTTATGACCGTCTTCGAAAGTCCCTTGAACGTCTCACGAACATCTTCAAACGTCTAATGACCGTCGTAGAAAGTCATTTGAAACTCTTCGAAAACCTCGTGAATGTCTATGAAAGTCACGAGGGGTTCGTCGATATCCAAGACACTCTCGAACATGTTTAAGAGACTCTCAACGACATTCATGATACGTTTTACGATATTCATGAGAGGCTTGAAGACTCTTACGAGAGACTTTGAAAGACATTCACGAGTGGTTGGAAGAGCTTCACAAGACTTTTTACGACGGTCATGAGACGTTTGAAGATGTTGATGAGAAATTCAAGGGACTTTCGAAGAGGTTCATAAGACGTTTGAAGGCTTTCAGAAGAGGTTCAACCACAAGAGACTTTCAAAGACATTCGCGAAAGGTTCGAAGATGACCAAGTAACTTTCGAATACGTTCAAGAGACTTCTGCCGACGTTCATAATACGTTTGAAGACATGCATGAAGGATTCGAAAATGCTTAAGAGACTTCCAAAGATATTCACGAGGGGTTTGTCGATATCCAAGACACTTTCGAACACGTTCAAGAGACTCTCAACGACATTAATAATACGATTGACGATATTCATGAGGGGCTTAAAGAACCGTAATAGAGACTTCCAAAGACATTCACGAGGGGTTCGAAGAGTTTCAAAAGAATTCTCTCGAGGATGAACTAGAGCACCTACGCAAAGCTTTAGGAGACAATGGCTACAAGCCAAGCAACATCGAAAGAACGATCAAGCAACTAAGAAGAAAAATAGCCGATCCAAAACCGGTAACAGAACCTGAAGGGGAGAATGAAGGACAAATAATAGCAACAACTTCCCTTCCATACCTTCAGGGCATAACCGATCGCATAGGCAGGGTCCTTGGGAAACATAACGTGCGAGTCATCTTCAAACCTCAGAAGAAGCTAGCACAAGTGGTTCCGAGTGCAAAAGACCATAGACCACCATTAAGTGCACCAGGAGTGTACAGGATACCCTGCTCGTGTGGTAAAGTGTACATAGGAGAAACCGGGAGGAAGAACAGTACACCGATCAAAGAACATCAACAGTGTATCAAATATGGCCACATTGGACAATCAGCCCTGGCCGAGCATTGGATGGAGACTAGCCATATCATTCAGTTCGATAAAGCCCTAAGTCTAGCCCCATCAAACAGCTATTTTACTAGGTGAAAGCGACGATTTCTTCCGGCGCTCACGTTGAAGATAGAGACGTGGTTACCAACGTCTCGGCTCAAGTGGCGATCACCCGAGCTGTTTATTTGGAAGGCGATAACTGCTTAGCGAGCGACACAAAGGATTTTCGGGCTCCACGGCTCGCTAAGGGATCGACGGTTCGACCATCGAGGCGAAGGGCACTTCTCGACAGACTTCCAAGCCCGACACATCTTCTGACTTTTATTCATATGTGCTCTAGATACTGTTGCACACGGCGGCACACGATTTTGTACTCTTCACGTATACAATATATTACATTCTATCGTCTTACACCGCGGCGTTTCTTACAGTTCAGAAGAGGGATAAAGAACGTGTTTTATCCCGTGTGATGTGCGTGGAGCAGTGTAACAAATATACTCTGTATATTTTGGTGAACAACAGTGAACACGGTGCAAAGTTGTACGAGTCATAGTGAACGAGGTGAACATTATATACGATGAGTCGCTCGCATGGCGGGTCTCGTAGATCTCGAACAAGATCTAATTCTCACGAGACGACTTCTCGATACACACCGGTACCGCGATCGCGCGCTAGACATCGCGAAGAAAGGGAGAGGTCGTCAAGAAGACGGCGCAGACGCTCGCGTGAGCCATCTCGCGACGTGCATGGTCAGCGGTGTTCACCGATAGACCTATGCACTCCTAGTAATGATCGTTCTACGGACTGGCAGGGAGCTTTCCAGATGTTGATTGACACTGTGGCGATCGTTGCAGAAAATCAAGGACCGCGGATGACAACGGAGGGTAAACGGTCAATACCATTGTTTGACCCAAGCCAAAAGAATCAGACGGTTGAAGTGTGGATTCAGAAGGTGGAGGAATTGAAGAAAATCCACGGGTGGGACGACATCGCTGTTAGTAGTTTCGCACTGGAAAACCTGCGAGGCGTGGCCAAAACGTGGTATGATGGGTTAACAACCATCGACTTCAATTGGAACGAGTGGAAAGAGAAGTTACTCGAGGCGTTCACCGATCACACATTACTGCCGGAAAAGCTCTCTATAATGTTAGCACGGACAAAAACAAAAAATGAAAATATGATGAAATACTTTTTCGATAAAGCGGCACTCGTGAGAGTATGCGGTTTTGGGGGAAAGCACGCTGCTGATTGTATTGCACAGGGAATCTCCGAGCCGTCCTTGAGAAATACTATCAAGCAAAATGACTTCCAGACGCCCGAGGCGTTACGCATCTTTTTGAGCAAAACGGATACTGAAACGGAGAAGTGTCCCGACGTATTTTCTGGCAGAAAGGAGAACGACCGTGCACGACCAAACTCTAACGTTCGTAATAAGTGGAAGCCTAAGTGGGCCCCGCAATACGACCAAAGGGAAAAACGCAGACCGAGTGAATCATCAGGGGGTCCACCAAGCAAACTGCCCACTGTGCGGTGTTTTCGCTGTAACGAGGTGGGGCACCTGTCGCGGCATTGTCCGAGAGTGAAAGATGAAACAGCGAAAAATGTGCAAAGCATCGGTATCGGACAAAGAAGTGGGGATACACGACTACATGACGCAGTCCTTAATAACACTCTGTTACGAGCGTATGTCGATGGTGGAAGCCAATGCGTCACTCTAAAGAACGGCGAGTCGGACAAGATGCGACTAGACCTGCAACCGACGGATGTGATCCTCCGAGGGTACGGTGGCGGAGAGGTTCGTCCGTATGGTGTTACCAAGGCGAATATGAAAATCGACCTAGCGGAGGGGCTAGTTGACGTACCGTCGTCCCTGACGAGATCCAAGACGTACCGCTCGTCGTGGGACAACCCTTTTTGGACTTACCTGGTGTCACCACAGTTCAGAGAGACGGCAACCTGCGGCTGTTCAATGCATCTCTAGCCAAGCTGCAGGAAATGGAGCAGCTGCCACCGCGGAAAATGACGCTGAGGGCGGCGGAGAAGACCGTCATCCCGCCGCGTCATGGAGCAGATATCAAGGTAGCGGTGCAACAGAATTATTCTGGTGATTTATACGTAGAGCTAAGCGTACGAGGCCAAGAGGGTAGGGAATATTGCATCCCTAGGTGTGTTATTAGTACGAAGTCGGGAGTATTACCCGTTATTAATTTGTCGGATCAGTCATTAGCGATTCATAAAGAAGTAGTTATCGCCAGAGCGGCGTTAGCGAGACCAGAATCTCGTGCGGAAAGTCAATTTCGGGTAGTTTGTAGTATTAAAGGTGTAAAGAAGGACGGTCTCCCAAAGGACCAAATCAAAGTTGATCCTAGCGTACCAGAGGACACGAAGGAAAGCTTATACGAATTGCTTGACTTATACCGCGACTGTTTTGCATTAAATATTTCGGAACTCGGAGCGACGCAAGCCGCGGAAATTCAAATAGAACTAGTGAGCAATTCAGTGGTAACTTATCGACCCTATCGACTTTCGTACTCAGAGCGTGAGAAAGTTAGTAAGATTATAGATGAATTAAAGGAGAACAAAATCGTGCGCGACTCAAATTCTCCGTTCTCAAGCCCCATTCTACTGGTACGTAAGAAGAGTGGGGAGATTAGGATGTGCGTTGATTACCGCGCATTAAACGCAATTACAAAAAGGGATGGATACCCACTGCCGTTGATCGAAGATCAGTTGAACAGTCTTCAGGGGAGCGCCTGTTTCACGAGTTTGGATTTAGCTTCGGGATATTATCAGATACCGGTTGCAGAGAAATCAATAAAAAAGACATCCTTTGTAACGCCGGACGGGCAGTATGAATTTCTTCGGATGCCTTTTGGACTGGCGAACGCGCCCGCAGTCTTCCAACGTTTAATAAACAGAGTAATATACCCGCTCAAGGGTCAGATTTCTGTCCTAGCGTATATGGACGGCATTCTTATTCCGTCTAAAGACGGCACGTCGGGCTTACATGCGCTAGAGTTGGTGTTGCGGGTGTTACGAGATGCACAACTCAAATTGAATATAATCAAATGCACATTCCTCGAGACAAAAGTTGACTACCTCGGGTACGAGGTAAGCCAGCAAGGAATACGGCCGGGTAGCCATAAAATCGACGCCGTAAAAAAAATTCAAGTGCCCTCCAACGTGCACGGCGTGAGACAGTTCATCGGTCTTGCGAGCTATTTCCGAAAATGTATTCGAGACTTCGCGGCTATTGCCCGACCACTTACTAATTTAACGAAAAAATCTGTAGATTGGTGTTGGGGCGATGAGCAACAGCGTGCCTTCGACATATTGAAAGAAATGCTGATTTGTAGGCCCATATTGGCCATATATAAACAGGGTGCCGAAATCGAGTTACATACGGACGCAAGTCAGCTAGGTTTGGGCGGTATCCTACTGCAACAACAAATCGAGAATGATTTAAAACCGATTGCTTACTTTAGCCGGCAGACCACTAAAGAGGAACAAAAATACCATTCGTATGAGCTCGAAACGCTCGCAGTCGTAAGCAGCCTACAGAGATTTCGGGTTTATTTACTAGGAGTCCGGTTTAAGATAGTAAGCGATTGTAGTGCGTTGCGCGCGACCTTTATTAAACGAGATCTACTGCCACGCGTCGCGCGGTGGTGGATCCAATTGCAAGAATTCGATTGTTCTATCGAATACAGAGCTGGGAAGAAAATGCCACATGTCGACGCACTCAGTCGCAACTCAAACGGGAATGAAAATAAATTGAAAGAGATAGAAGATGTAGGGTTATTACATATCGAGCTTGGAGATTGGCTGCTGACCGCTCAACTGCAAGATCCGCGATTAGGATACGTGCACGAAGTATTAAACAGAGGAGCAAAAGATGCTGAGGAAAGCCAGATCAAATCCGATTACACTCTAAAGGAGAATCGAGTGTTTAGGAAAACCCCGAATGGTCTTAAGTGGGCGGTGCCGAAGGCATCGAGACAAAAAATAGTCGGACTATGTCACGACGAAATGGGGCATTTCGGAATGACAATGACGCTCGAAAAATTGCAGCCAGACTATTGGTTTGCCTCGATGCGGCGCTACGTGAGACGCTATGTCGCCACGTGTTTAAAGTGCCTTTATAATAAGGAGCCTGCCGGAAAGCGGCCAGGTCATTTACACTCGATAGAAAAGGTCTCGATGCCAATGCATACAGGACACATAGATCACTTGGGACCGTTCGTAAAAAGTACTACCAATAATTCGTATCTGCTTGTAGTAGTGGAGGCGTTCACTAAATATGTATTTGCAAGGGCAGTAAAGAACACAAAAACAATATTTATTGAACGATTGTTGACAAGCATTAGCGAAACGTTTGGGCTTCCACAGCGCATTATCAGCAATCGCGAAGCGCGTTCACTAGCAAAAAATTCAAAGAGTTTTGTAATGAGAAAGCACATAGCAACCGCCGTAGCCACTCCGAGGGCGAACGGTCAGGTTGAACGATACAGGAGGACAATTCTTAGTACACTGGCAGCTAGTTTAAATGAGGAGAGAAGATGGGACCAGGAATTGCGATGAGTACTTTGGGGATTAAATAATACAGTTAACAAGGCAATAGGGAGATGCCCCTCAGAATTATTATTGGGCTATAGGCCTCGCAATGCGGCCGAGTCACAAATTCTAAATAGCATAGGAGAAAGTCGATATGACGGTAACCGAGAAAAAGCTCGAGAGGTCGCCGGTGAAGTTATCCGGCGAAATCAAAGTGAACAAGAGACAAGGTTCAATAAGAGAAGAGCGCCACCCAGGAAATTGAGTTGCGGAGATATCGTTGTAGCCAGACGCGTTATTAGCACGAACGATGGTGCGAGTGAAAAGTTGTCGCCAAAGTACGCTGGGCCGTATCAAATCACTAGGGTATTAGACCGCGATAGGTACGTCATCGAGGATCTCAAGGGTGCTCAGCGCACACAGAAGCCGTACTGTGGAGTGGTTCCGGGCGAAAAACTAAAACCCTGGAATACGGAAATCAGCGATACCGAGTCAGACGGTAGTGAGGATGTGCTTCAGGCGCCGGGTCCTTCTAAGACGCGTGGCGTGAAAGGTAAGCCCTTATGTTCGATCGGTCACGGATCCGGAATGACGGGGTGACCGACAAGCGAGATGCATTGGATGCGCGAAGTCATACGATCATTGGATTCCGCTGAGCGGTCACGGATCCGGAATAACGGGCTGACCGGGAGCGGTGGCAACTGAATTGTATTAAGTCGTACGGTCGTCAAGGCGATCGAGCAGTCACGGATCCGGAATGACGGGGTGACCGGCAAGCGACATGCATATATGTGTATTGGGTCGTACGATCGTCAGGGCGATCGAGCGGTCACGGATCCGGAATGACGGGGTGACCAGAGATCGGCGGGTGGTCGCGAATCCGGAATGACAGGGTGACCACCCGATAAAATTATTGAATCAATATGATCGATGCATGGATCGCTTAATGAGCATTAAGCGATTGATAGGGCCCAGCTTAAACCTACTTTATTACTTGTATACAAAATAAA
This sequence comes from Ophion costatus, assembly GCA_951751655.1. NCBI lineage: Eukaryota > Metazoa > Arthropoda > Insecta > Hymenoptera > Ichneumonidae > Ophion > Ophion costatus. Next base: position 10,953,920 of record OX632361.1, on the reverse strand, counting down.
GCATGGTATGGATATTAGGTTGTATTCGGGCGAGTGACTGAAGAAGATACATAACTAACAACACTAACGACTCCTAACCGGGTAGCGTGATGGGGGGCACGAAAGAAATTATCCTACCGCCTATTCAATGTTGTCCTATGTTCTTAGAAGAACTCCGAGTAACCCGAAGTATGGCGGCGAGGAAGGTACCAACATCTAAACGGCTCTTCACGGGTGCACAATGACCCAATCACAGCATCATGCGATCTGTGATGTCACCCTCGCGAGGACGCGAGTTCGTCAGGATGGACGACTGAAAGCGACGATTTCTTCCGGCACTCACGTTGAAGATAGAAACGTGGTTACCAACATCTCGGCTCAAGTGGCGATCACCCGAGCCGTTTATTTGGAAGGCGATAACTGCTTAGCGAGCGACACAAAGGGTTTTTGGGCTCCACGGCTCGCTAAGGGATCGACGGTTCGACCATCGAAGTGAAGGGCACTTCTCGACAGACTTCCAAACCCGACACATCTTCTGACTTTTATTCATATGTGCTCTAGACACTGTTGCACACGGCGGCACACGATTTTGTACTCTTCACGTATACAATATATTACATTCTATCGTCCTACACCGCGGCGTTTCTTACATAGGAAACACCGAGAAGGCTTGGAAATCCGAAAACAACCGGACAATCGAAACAGAGATGGTGGATATCACATCAATCCCATTTGGCACACCGTCCTTCCGGTTGTTTAATTGACCGGCCGATCAGTTAAAACATCTGATTGGCTGGTGCAGTGATCTGGAACGATGACTGCAACTATATAAGGAATGCCTGAGACACGGGAGCTTCAGTATCGGAGCTCTCAGCCCTGATGATGCAGACTGTAACGTTTGCGAAACGTCGGCACAACGCTGATTCTCAACACGACCTGCATCCGGAAGCCACATACTCTTCAATTTTAAAAGACTTTCTACGCCTTTCATGAAACGTTTGGAGATGTTCGTGAGACGTTCAAGGGACTTTCGAAAACGTTCATAAGACGTTTGAAGACATTTACTCGAGGTTCGAAGACGTTCACAGACGTTCAAAGACGTTCAAGAGATCTTTGACGATATCCAGAATACGTTTGAAGATGTTCGTGAGACGTTCAAGAGACTTTCGACGACATTCATAATACTTTTGAAGACATTCATGAGGGATTCGAAGACGCTTAAGAGACTTCCAAATACATTCACGAGGGCTTTGTCGCCATCCACAGATTTTCACACAAACAATTCCAGCAAAACTCAACTTCAACTTCGGTTTATAGATGTGGTCGAAGATCGCATTACAAACTCGAGAGGTTCGAAAGTGTCTTGGATATCGACAAACCCTTCGTGAATGTCTTTGAAAGTCTCTCTTAAGCGTCTTCGGACAACCCATGAATGTCGTCAAACGTAATGTGAATGCCGTTGAAAGACTCTTGAACGTGTTCGAAACTTTCTTGGACGTCAACAAAGCGCTCGTGGATATCTTGTAAAGTCTCTTAAGCGTCTTCGAATCTCTCATGAATATCGTCAAACTCATTACAAATGTCGTCCAAAGTCTGGTGAACGTTTTCGAAAGGCATTTGAACGTCGCACGAACATCTCAAAATGTCTCACGAACGTTGTAGACAGTCTCTTGAAGAACCTCGAACCCCTCGTGAATGTCTTTGAAAGTCTCTCTTAAGAATCTTCAAGCCCGTCTTGAATGTCGTCAAACGTATGATAAATGTCGTTGAAAGTCTCTTAAACGAGTTCGGAAGTGTCTTGGATGTCGACACACCCGCATGAATGGCTTTGGAAGACTCCTAAGCGCAATCGAATCCCTCATGAATGTGCTTAAACGTATTATGAATGTCGTCGAAAGTCTCTTGAACGTATCCGAAAGTTTCTTGGACAACTTCAAACCCCTCGCGAAAGTCTTTGAAAGTCTCTTAAACGTCTTCGATCCTCTTGTGAATGTAATCGACCGTCTTATAACCTTTTTCGAAAGTCTCTTTAACGTCTCACAAACATCTTCAATCGTATTATGGATATCGTCAAAGATCTGGTGAACGTCTTCGAAAGTGTCTGAACGTTTTCGAACCTCGCGTAAATGTCTTCAAACGTCTTATGAACATTTTCGAAAGCCGCTTGAGCATTTCACGAGCATCTTCAAACGTCTCATGAACGTCGTCGAAAGTCATTTCAAACTCATTGAACCCCTCGTGAAGGTCTTTGAAAGTCTCTCTTAAGAGTCTTCAAGACCCTCACTAATATCGTCAAACATGTAATAAATGTCGTTGAAAGACCGCGTTCGACAGTGTCTTGGATGTCGACAAACCGCTCGTGAATATCTTTGGAAGTCTCTTAAGCGTTTTCGACTCCCTGATACGTCTTCAAACGTATTATTAATGTCGTCGTAAGTCTCTTGAACGTATTCGGAAGTTACTTGGACATCTTCAAACAGCTCGCGAATGTCTCTGAAAGTCTCTTGTCTTCGAATCTCGTGTGAATGACTTCAAACGGCTTATGACCGTCTTCGAAAGTCCCTTGAACGTCTCACGAACATCTTCAAACGTTTCATGACTGTCGTAGAAAGTCTCTTGAAACTCTTCGACCTCTTCGAACTGTTAAAGACATTCACGCGGGCTTTGTCGACATCCAAGACACTTTCGAAAATGTTTAAGAGAATCTCAACGACATTCATAATACGTTTAAATACATTCATGAGGGATTCGAAGACGCTTAAGAGACTTCCAAACATAATCACGGGGGGATTGTCGAAATCCAAGACACTTTCGAACACGTTCAAGAGACTTTCAACGACATTCGTAATACATTTGACGATATTCATGAGGGGCTTCAAGACTCTTAAGAGAGACTTTTAAAGACATTCACGAGGGGTTCGAAGAGGTTCGAAAGACTTTCTACGACGTTCATGAGACGTTTGAAGACGTTCGTGAAACGTTCAAGAGACTTTCAAAAACGTTCAGAAGAGGTTTGAAGACATTTACGCGAGGTTCGAATACGTTCACAGACTTTCGAAGACGGTCAAGATATCTTTGACGATATCCAAATTACGTTTGAACATGTTCGTGAGACGTTAAAGAAACTTTAAAAAACGGTCATAAGACGTATGATGGCATTCACAAGAGGTTCGAAGACGTTTAAGAGACTTGCAAAGCCATTCGCGAGGCGTTTGAAGATGTCCAAGAAAGTTTCGAATACCTTCAAGAGACTTTCGTCGACATTCATAATACGTTTGAAGACGTTCTTGAGGGATTCGAAGACGCGTAAGGAGTAAGGCCACTGTAACGGCCCAAAAAAAAAGGTTTTTTCACTAATTTTGTGCTCCCGAAATTGAAGGTATTTGAAAAAAAAAACTTTTAATGGTGTTATCGGGCATACATTAAACTTTATTATAAAATTTTTTTACAGTAAAAAAAAAACAAAATGGCGGTTCCACAGCTATCTTCCCGGGACATGTTTTGCTTCCAGGGCTCCGCGGCACGCAGCACCACTGGTGCACTTTTGAATCTAGAACAAAAAAAAACGATTAATCCACAAAAATTGATACTTTTTAAAATCCGATCGACATTCTCTAGCTATAGCCCTCTAGAGAGGGCTATAGCTAGAGAATGTCGATCGGATTTTAAAAAGTATCAATTTTTGTGGATTTGGCGTGCGTTTGAAAAAAAAATTGATTTTTGACGAAAAAAACGGCAAGTTTTTTGTTAATAAAAAATCAATAAATAAAGTTCTTGAAAATTCCGATCGACATTCTCAAGATAATGTAAATGTTCACATCTGGTTAAAATTTCAAGTAAAAAAAATGAAAATTGTTCGAGTTATGCTGCGTGCCATTTTGAAAAACCATGTTTCGAGAAAAACGCGTTTAAAGTTTTGCGAATAGTTTTTTATTGGAAAAAATTAAAAAAAGAAGTTAAAAAAAATTTTTACCGTTAGTCTGCAATCCCAGCACCATACATTTGTCCTTCGATAGCCAAATTTTCGTCTTCTTCGTCTTTCCTGGTTGATTTTTGGAGCGCGCGCGCACTTTTGGCCGCGTCGCTCAGAGATGTCTCCGCGTGCGTGATGCGTTTGGCGTCGGCTTCGATGCAGAAATTATATAACTGTACACCAATTTCCACCTCCAACATCTTGAATATTTGCAAGACGTTGGTAAGGCCGCCATTGAATATGCAAACAGCGATATCCGTCGCAATATCTAGCACAGTTTTTCCGCTTGAGGATGATTTGGGGGCCAAACTCCAAACGGTAGCGTTGAAACTTTCGTTATTGTTTTGAGTATAGGCCCCCAAGCAACGCTCCAGCAACTCGTCCCGGCTCAATTCCATGTGGATGGGTTTGATGGCTTGATAAACCTCCTCACTCATTGGCTGATTGTGATGATACGCATCCAAGGCATTTTCTGCTTTCGCTTTCTTCCAACTGCACCAATTCTCCGAACATTTTTCGTGCTGAGGCTTTTCATCCGTTGACATTTTGTGAAAAAGGGTTGCCCAGATCTCATTTTTCATATTTTTGATGAAATCGGAATTTCGACGGATTGCTAAGCCGTAATAAATGCTTAGTTCGTCAATCAATTTGGCAGTGAGTTTTCCTCTTCCCTCGAGACCTTTTGTTCCTTTTTTGAAGTTTCTCAATCGAGTGCCCATTCTTTTTTGCACGTGATCTATGCACTCTTTTTTTTTAACATCAACATTTTCATAAGGCTTCGAATCCACGATGCCTTTGAAAGTTTTGGAATCGCCATCTCCGATATGATTGCAGTCGTTTCGGAGCAAGTTTTGACACGCTTGGCGGCGACCTTCATTTCCGAAGGACAACAAATTTTTTTTCGCACAGGACCTTTTTTTTCTTATTCTAGAGGGTTTAAACTATTTTTTAAGCCAACAAAAAAAAATCGATTTTTCAAAAAATTTACAGTGGCCTTACCCCTTAAAAGACTTCCAGACATTCAAGAGGGGTTTGTCGACATCCAACGTCGGTTTTGCTGTAATTGTGTGGGTTTATTTGGAATTTTCACACAAACAATTCCAACAAAGTAAATCTTTGGTTTATGGACGTCGTCGAAGATTGTATTGTAAACTCGACAGCCTGTCGAGCGTCTATAAACCTCGTGCATATCTTTGAGAATTTCTTAAGCGACATTGAAGACCTCATGAATGTCTTGAAACGTTTTATGAATGTCGGCGAAAGTCTCGTCGACGGTTTCGAAAGTCTCTTAAACGTATCGCGAAGATCTTCAAACGCCTCATGTACGTCGTTGCAGGTATCTTGCAACTCTTCGAACCCCTCGTGAATGTCTTTGAAAGTCTCTCTTAAGTGTCGTCGGACCCCTCATGAATGTCGTCAAACGTATTATAAATGACGTTGAATGACTCGTGAACGTGTTCGAAAGTTTCTTGGACGTCAACAAACAGCTCGTGGATATCTTTGAACGTCTCTTAAGCGCCTTAGAATCCGTCTAGAATATCGTCAAACTTATTACAAATGTCCTCGAAGGTCTCGCGACCGTTTTCGAACGGCTCTTGAACGTCTTACGAACATCTTCAAATGTCTCAGGAACATTGTAGACAGTCTCTTGAAGAACTTCGAACCCCTCGTGAATGTCTATGAAAGCCCCTATTAAGAGTCTTTAAGCACCTCATGAATGTCGTCAAACGAATTATAAATGTCGTTGAAAGTCTCTTGATCGAGATCGGACGTGTCTTGGATGTCGCCAAACCCCTCGTGAATGTCTTTGGAAGTCTCTTAAGCGGTTTCGAATCCCTCATGAATGTCCTTAAACGTATTAGGAATGTCGTTGAAAGTCCCTTGAACGTATTCGAAAGTTTCTTGGACAACTTCGTACCCCTCGCGAAACTCCTTGAAAGTCTCTTATACGTCTTCGAACCTCTTGTGAATGCCATCGACAGTCTTATTCCCGTTTTCGAAAGTCTCTTTAACGTCTCACAAACAACTTTAAACGTATCGTGGATATCGTCAACGATCTCTTGAACGTTTTCGAAAGTGTCTGAACGTTTTCGAACCTCGCGTAAATGTCTTCAAACGTATTCGAAAGTCCCTTGAGCTTCTTGGAACATCTTCAAACGTCTCATGAACATCGTAGAAAGTCTTTTGAAACTCATCGAACCCCTCGTGACGGTGTTTGGAAGTCTCTCTTAAGAGTCTTCAAGCCCCTCATGAACATCGTCAAACGTGTTATGAATGGCGTTGAAAGTCTCTTGACTGTGTTCGAAAGTGTCTTGGATGTCGACAAATCCCTGGTGAATGTCTTTGGAAGTCTCTCTTAAGCATCTTTGGACCCCTCATGAATGTCGTCAAACGTATTATGAATGCCGTTGAAAGACTCTGGAACGTGTTCGAAAGTTTCTAGGACGTCGACAAAGCGCTCGTGGATATCTTCGAAGGTCTTTTAAGCTTCGTTGAATCCCTCATGAACATCGTTAAACTTGTTACGAACGTCGTCCACAGTCTCGTGAACTTTTTCGAAAGGCATTTGAACGTCGCACGAACATCTCCAAATGTCTCATGATCCCTGTAGACAGTCTCTTGAAACTCTTCGAACCCCTCGTGAATGTCGTTGGAAGTCTCTCTTACGAGTCTTCAAGCCCCGCATGAATGTCGTCAAATGTATTATAAATGTCGGTGACAGTCTCTTGAACGAGTTCGGACGTGTCTCTGCATGTCGACAAACGCCTAGTGAATGTCTTCGGAAGTCTCTTCAGCGTCTTCGAATCCCTCATGAATGTCTTCAAACGTATTATGAATGTCGTCGAAAGTCTCTTGAACCTCTCACGAACTTCTTCAAACGTATTATGAATATCGTCAAAGATTTCGTGAACGTCTTCGAACGTCTGCGAACGTCTTCGAACCTCGAGTAAATGCCTTCAACCGTCTTATGAAGGTTGTCGAAAGTCCCTTGAACGGCTCACGAACATCTTCAAAAGTCTCATGAGCGTCGTATAAAGTCTTTTGAAACTCGTCGAACCCCTCGTAAACGTCCGTGAACGAACCCTCCTGAACGAACCTCCCCTCGTGGACCAACCCCCGCTCGTGACCGAACCCACTTAAGAATCTTCGAGACCCTCAATACTATCGTCAAACGTGTTATGAATGTCGTTGAAAGTCTCTTGACCGTGTTCGACAGCGTCTTAGATGTCGACAAACCGCTCGTGAATATCTTTGGAAGTCGTTTAAGCATTTTCGACTCCCTCATGGAATGTCTTCATACGTATTATGGATGTCGTCGTAAGTCTCTTGAACGTATTCGAAAGTTACTTGGACATCTTCAATCCCCGCGCGAATTTCTCTGCACGTTACGTGTCTTCGAATCTCTTGTAAATGCCTTCAAACGTCTTATGACCGTCTTCGAAAGTCCCTTGAACGTCTCACGAACATCTTCAAACGTCTAATGACCGTCGTAGAAAGTCTTTTGACACTCTTCGAAACCCTCGTGAATGTCTTTGAAAGTCACGAGGGGTTCGTCGATATCCAAGACACTTTCGAACATGTTCAAGAGACTCTCAACGACATTCATGATACGTTTTACGCCATTCATGAGGGGCTTGAAGGCTCTGACGAGAGACTTTGAAAGACATTCACGAAGGGTTGGAAGGGCTTCAAAAGACTTTTTACGACGGTCATGAGACGATTGAAGATGGTCGTGCGAAGTTCAAGGGACTTTCGAAGACGGTTATAAGACGTTTGAAGGCATTCACAAGAGGTTCGACGACAAGAGACTTAAAAAGACATTCGCGAAAGGCTCGAAGATGACCAAGTTACTTTCGAATACGTTCAAGAGACTTCTGACGACGTTCATAATACGTTTGAAGACATGCATGAAGGATTCGAAGATGCTTAAGAGACTTCCAAAGATATTCACGAGGGGTGTGTCGACATCCACGACACTTTCGAACACGTTCAAGAGACTTCCAACGACATTCATAACACGTTTGACGATATTCATGAGGGGCTTAAAGACCCTTAGAGGGACTTCCAAAGACATTTACTAGGGGTTCGGAGAGTTTCAAAAGACTTTCTACGCCTTTCATGAAATGGTTGGAGATGTTCGTGAGACGTTCAAGGGACTTTCGAAAACGTTCATAAGACGTTTGAAGACATTTACTCGAGGTTCGAAGACGTTCACAGACGTTCGGAGACGTTCAAGAGATCTTTGACGATATCCATAATACGGTTAAAGATGTTCGTGAAACGTTCAAGAGACATTCGACGACAGTCATAATACGTTTGAAGACATTCATGAGGGATTCGAAGACGCTTAAGAGACTTCCAAAGACATTCACGAGGGCTTTGTCGCCATCCAACTTCGGTTTTGCTGGAATTGTCCGGGTTTGTTTGGGATTTACACCCAAAAAATTCCAGCAAAACTCAACTTCAACTTCGGTTTATAGATGTGGTCGAAGATCGCATTATAAACTCGACAGCCTGTCGAGCGTCTTCAAACCTCTTGTGCATATCTTTGAGAGTCTCTTAAGGGGGGATTGTCTTCTTTTTCGCAAAATTTACCGCTCTTTGGGATTTTTTCTTTGTGAAGAAAGTATACAACGGAAAACTTGTGAAACTTGGCATATAGTTTTATTGATCTGTTTAGTACATACAAAAATTTTTTTAAACAATTTCATCAAAAAATCCGCCTCCCACCCCCCTCGACGCGCGATGGTCCTTTTTTGATGGTGTGCACGATTACAGCCTTCACGTTCATCTTGCAACAAAAACCCAAAAAGTATTTTACTTTGGACACATATAGCTATCGTTCGATGAAGAGAAAAAAAAATTGACGATTTGGTGACGTTTTGAACTTGAAGTATCGATTTTTCGAAAAAAATTGATCGATTTTTTGTTATAAATAGGAAACTATTAAACGTATTGCTTTTTTCCTTCATCAAACGATAAAAGGATGTCAGCCGAGCATTCTGTCCAAATTTGAAGGCAATCGGTTGAATAGTTTTTCAGAAATCGTGCACACCATCAAAACAGGACCATCGCGCGTCGAGGAGGGTGGGAGGCGGATGTTTTGATGAAGTTGATTAATATTTTTTTTGTATGTAGTAAACAGATCAATAAAACTGTATGCCAAGTTTCACAAGTTTTCCGTTGTGTACTTTCTTCACAAAAAGATTCCCAAAAACCGGTAAATTTTACGAAAAAAAAGACAATCCCCCCTTAAGCGTCTTCGAAGACCTCATGAATGTCTTGAAACGTTTTATGAATGTCAGCGAAAGTCTCGCGAACGTTTTCGAAAGTCTCTCAAGCTTATCGCGAACATCTTCAAACGCCTCATGCACGTCGTTGCAGGTCTCTTGAAACTCTTTGAACCCCTCCTGAATGTCTTTGAAAGTCTCTCTTAAGTGTCTTCGGACCCCTCATGAATGTCGTCAAACGTATTATAAATGACGTTGAAAGACTCGTGAACGTGTTCGAAAGTTTCTTGGACGTCAACAAACAGCTCGTGGATATCTTTGAAAGTCTCTGAAGGGGGGATTTTCTTTTTTTTCGACAAAAAAATTGATTTTTCGCTGACCGCTGTTTCATATTCTTTAAAGTGTTGAGAATATGTGTGCAAAATTTCAAATTAAAATTCTCAAAAATGGCAAAGTTATAAGCGATTTTATACCTGCGTATCGACTCGCGGTGGCCGCGCGCTCGTTGTCACACGGCAGGGGTCGGCGCGCCCGGCAGCTGCCCGAATCTGTTGCTCGGCGGACCATAAAAATAATGGGACAGCATACAATAGGCATTTAATTCAATGAAGGACGAGTCCTAACGGTCGCGCGAGATCGAAATATTCGGTGGAGAGTCGCTCAGTTTCGAACGAGTTTACTGGTAACAGACGTATATATCATGGATCGAAAAGAGGGAACTGATACTCATAGTCGTGCTGCTAGACCGAAAAAAAGAAAATTTGTTGGGAATATTCACACCCGAGGAACGGAAACGACGTTTGCAAGTACGTCGGCCCAGAAACTGTCGACAGCGTAAGACAAAGAAATAATTACGGACCCGGGTCATGGATATCGCATTATCGCGTTTCTATCGGTTTTCTCTGCAATCTCGCAACTCGTAATATGTCAGGAATGCCACGGACCGATCAAGTTTGGCGAATCCAGTTCTCGCGGCTTGGTTTTTAAAATAGTTGTGCAGTGCAAGTGTCTTGTGCAATATATTAATTCCTGTCCTATCGTCGATGACAAATCGTGTGGGATAAACCGAAGAATGGTTTTTCTGATGAGACTATTGGGAGTAGGCAGAGAGGGTATAAATTTATTTTGTGGCTTGATGGATATATCCCAAGGTTTCAGCACAACCTTGTACTATGCCTCCTTGGAGAACATTTACAGTGGAGCCAAAGCTGTATGGGAGCTGTGTGCGAAAAAGGCAGTGAAAGAAGAGAAAGCGAAGAATGCCGAGCACGGAAATCCAGAGACAGATATTTCTGTGTCGGGAGACGGAACATGGAAAAAGCGAGGATATAGTTCCTTGTTTGGAGTCACGACACTCATCGGCAAATATTCAAGCAGAGTGGTTGACCTTGTCGTGAAATCGTCTTACTGTCACGCTTGTAAATGGTGGCAATCAAAATCCGGTACCGAAGAATTCGACGATTGGTTCGAAGAACACAGCAGTGAACGTACGGCAAATCGCGATGGATCAGCTGGAAAGATGAAAGTTGACGCGATCAAAGACATGTTCCGACGATCTTGGGAAATGCATGAAGTACGGTACGCGAAATACATCGGCGATGGCGACACGAAAACATTCAAAGCCTTATTGAAAGACAAACCTTACGGCGATGATTTGATCGTGAAGAAAAAGGAATGCGTCGGGCACGTTGAGAAGCGTATGGGCTCGCCACTGAGAAATGTGAAAAAAACGAAAAACCTTGGAGGAAAAGGAAAATTAACCGATAAATTGATAAAAGAATTAACAATTTTCTACGGTTTGTCTATCAGAAGACATCCAGACTCTGTTGATGAGATGTACAATGCTGTGTGGGCAACGTTCTACCACAAGATCTCGAAGAATGAAAATCCTCAGCATATGTACTGTCCCGCGGGGTCAGAAAGCTGGTGCAAATGGCGCATTGCCGAAGCCGAAAAAACTCTGGACGAATTTGATCACGAAGCTCTACTGCATGAAGACGTCGCGAATGCTATTAAGCCGATTTACATTGATTTGTCATCGAGAGACTTGCTGCAAAGGCGTTTAGTTGGCGATACTCAAAACAACAACGAAAGCTTCAACGCAACCGTTTGGCGATTCGCACCTAAACACCTTCACTGTGGCGCGAAAATGATCGACATCGCGGCTTATTTGGCCGCAGGGATTTTTAACGAAGGCTGTACAGCAGTCCTTAAAACAATGACGACGATTGGAATCGTCGTTGGCCAGCAAGCATCAATATTCGTCGATGCGCGAGATAAGCAGCGGATAGAGAGGTCAACAAGACGCAGCCTCGAAGCAACGAAAGAGGCTCGAACAAGACGCAGAAGCGAAACTGCTTGACTGAATGAGTTGTTCGAAGCCGAGGAAGGCATCCTGTATGGCCCTGGCATAGCAGATTAGATTAAAAATACTGTAAGTACTCGATATGTCCCATAAACTGTACTCACAACTTTAAACGCGTTTTTCTCGAAACAGCTTTTTCACAACTGGTGTGCACGATTTCTCAAAAACTGTTCATCCGATTGCCTTCAAATTTGGACAGAATGCTCAGCTGACATCTTTTTATCGTTTGATGAAGCAGAAAAGCAATACGTTTAATAGTTTTTTATTTATAACAAAAATCGATCAATTTTTTTCGAAAAATCGCTACTTCAAGTTCAAAACGTCACCAAATCGTCAATTTTTTTTTCTTTCCCTTCATCGAACGATAGCTATATGTGTCTAAAGTAAAATGCTTTTAGGGTTTTTGTTGCAGGATGAACGTGAAGGCTGTAATCGTGCACACCATCAAAAAAGGACCATCGCGCGTCGAGGGAGGTGGGAGGCGGATTTTTTCATGAAATTGTTTAAAATTTTTTTTGTATGTAGTAAACAGATCAATAAAACTATATGCCAAGTTTCACAAGTTTTCCGTTGCATACTTTCTTCACAAAAAAATTCCCAAAAAGCGGTAAATTTTGCGAGAAAAAAGACAATTAAGCGTCTTAGAATCCGTCATGAGTATCATCAAACATATTACAAATGTCGTCGAAAGCCTCGCGATCGTTTTCGAAAGGCTCTTGAACGTCTCACGAACATCTTCAAATGTCTCATGAACATTGTAGACAGTCTCTTGAAGAACTTTGAACCCCTCGTGAATGTCTTTGAAAGTCCCTATTAAGAGTCTTTAAGCACCTCATGAATGTCGTTAAACGTATTATAAATGTCGTTGAAAGTCTCTTGATCGAGATCGGACGTGTCTTGGATGTCCTCAAACCCCTCGTGAATGTCTTTGGAAGTCTCTTAAGCGTTTTCGAATCCCTCATGAATGTCCTTAAACGTATTATGAATGTCGTTGAAAGTCCCTTGAACGTATTGTTGCGTCCTGGCGATCTTGCCCTCCAGTAAACACACACACATATATATATATATATATATATGGATATATATATATGCGTATGAATATACAAAACCTACCCCTATTCGTATATACATACATACATAATATACGTATATACTCCGTAATAATACATATATATATATATATATATATATATATATATATATACATATATATTTTTTCATGTTTACACACACATATATATATATATTATAATTAAAGTTATAGGAATATTTTTCCGACAGTGTTAGTAATGTTAATGTTGTTGTATTATGACGAGCGCATTATCTTTAGCATTTCTCTATTTGCCTTCCCTAGCTAGCGCGCCGAGCTCGCGTGTTCGCGCGCACTCCCTCTCGCCCTCCGTCTCCTTCTAGCGCGCTGCGTAAAGACTTACACACTCTCTCTCTCTCTCTCTCTCGCACTCCGCGAGGAGACCAATTCCGCCATCTTTATTCCGCCATCTTTATTCCGCCATCTTTATTCTCCCATCTTTATTCCGCCATCTTTATTCCGCCATCGTTGTTCCGCCTTCTTGCTTCACACACGCATACGCCCCACCCTCGAACAACTCCTCGGTCACTATGTAACCCTGATCATGGCATCTCCCATTCGCGATTCGCGAGCCCCGTTTCCGCGGTTCCGCGACACGATCCGCGACCTCGCGGATTACAATTCCGCGGTTCCCCGACATAGTCTGCGACCCCGCGAGTTACATTCCTATGGATTTCTTCGACTCGCGATACAATCCGCGGCCTCGCGGATTACCTCTCCGAGATCTCGCGTCATGACCCGTGACCCCCTGAATCACTCTCCGCGGTCTCACGACGTAGGTCATATTCCCACGAGCCGCCCTTACATAAAGGCTATCCTTGTCTTACTCACGCTTTACCAAACCCTCTCTCTCTCACTCACGGCCCCTATAGCTAATGGATACTACGTGACTTTTTCTCTAATTGCTTTATTGCCCCGAGCCGAGCGAGCATTTCTTTCTCGACATTTTCCAGAAAGCCACTCGAATTAGTTTATTACCCCACGAAGTGAACGAACATTCTTTTACTGCATAAGTACTTTTTCCAACGTTTACAATTTCAAGTATATAATAGACGACATTGTCCAGATCTATTTCCGAAAACTTTCCATGCGCACGTGTTCTTTTCAGTCTATCTCTCTCGCACTCGTCGCGTCGTTTCCCGACGCGCCGCCATGACGTGTCCCACGAGCCGCACGTAGGCTTCTACGAAATAATAATTCAAACAATATCATATCACACGTCGGCTCCTAAGAATTAATTAAAAGATAATCAAATCTCTGTCACCTCACCAATATCTCCAGACTAAATATCCGCTCCAACGAAAAATATCGCGTATCATTCCCTTGTCCCCCATGCACAAGTACCACGCGCTAGTATTATTATCATCATTATCATTGCATATCATTCCTTTGACCCCTTTGTCTTGGCCCCGCCACACAGTGCGGCCGATTCCCAAAAAGCTGGCCAAAACTCGAAAAATCAAGTAATTGTTTCAAAATTTCTTACTCGGGGGTTTTCGGGGTCGCTGATTACGAATTTGATTTTAAAAATTTGAAAATTCACCCCCTTCCACCCCTATTGGCCACCCCCTCACGTGAAATAGCGTATATTCTTGAACATAATCAAAATGCATGTCAATTTATAGGTTTTCGGGGTCGCTGATTACGAATTTGATTTTAACAATTATTAAATCCACCCCCTTCCACCCCTATTGGCCACCCCTTCACGAGAAATAGCGTATATTCTAGAACATAATCAAGATGCATGTCAATTTGTAGGTTTTTAAGGTCGCTGATTACGGATTTGATCTTAAAAATTTGAAAATTCACCCCCTTCCACCCCTATTGGCCACGCCCCCACGTGAAATAGCGTATATTCTTGAACATAATCAAGATGCATGTCAATTTATAGGTTTTCGGGGTCGCTGATTACGAATTTGATTTTAACAATTATAAACTCCACCCCCTTCCAACCCTATTGGCCACCCCCTCACGAGAAATCGCGTATATTCTAGAACATAATCAAGATGCATGTCAATTTATAGGTTTTTTAGGTCGCTGATTACGAATTTGATCTTAAAAATTTGAAAATCCACCCCTTTCCACCAGAATTATGAAATTCAAAATGGCGGATCCAATAAAAGGCAATACAAGCAGTTTTCAAGTTTCTTCGTGTACCTTTTTTTTGTTACTATTCAATAATTACAGTCAGACTAAAGAAATATACTACACAAACATTTTTCAAATTTTCACCAAAACCTTTTATTAAATTTAAAAATTGTAGGTTATACAGCAAAATAGATTATTTAGTTTTATTTACATAAAAAATTTGTCGTTATCAGCAAGATCGTCAGCATCTACATCTGTCTCTGTCTCAGAGGCCGAACTACAATCAGTACTTTCCAACACTTCTTCCGCATCAATAGATGGAGACAACAGTAAATCAATTGTATCTGCTGACAAAGACTTCAACTGTTTTGCTGGCAACTTTCTGCAACTTGAAATGTATGGGTCAGAAGCTAATAAAAATCGTTTAAACACATCCTCCATTGTTTTCTGACGATAGTTCTTTCTAGCGAAGTTCAGGCGATAGATGGCAAAAAATTTATTGCAAGCCTCTTGAGCATCTTCCGACATTTCTCCGATAAGCAAAACGGCATCTTGAATGATTTCTGGACCATGAATCAAAAGCTTATGCACTAAAGTTGGCATATAATACCAATTATATTTGTCTACTATCATTCTAGCCAACTTTACACTATACTGCCGGAAGTTTTCTATATTTATTTCATGTCCACTTGAAATGGCTTGCAGGATGATGTAGAAACGATATATGATGTCCTGATCGACTCCCGTTATTTTTGCCGATTGTTGATATTTTTCAAAAAAATGTCGTGCAGTGTTACCATCATTCGATGTTCCAGCTCCAGATTTAGGCTTGTCAACGTTTAACCCCATCTCTTTTTTAAACGCAGTTTGTATTATTTTTTTTCGGTTTTCAACAGACTGTTTGTCTTCTGGCTTACGAGCCTGCCATTTCTTGATTTTCAATTTGTACGACAAATGTAGCAGAAATTCGAAGCATCTAATCCAACAATGAAGCGATGAAATGCCAAATTTCAAGTGTTCCGTAATAATTTCTGTTTGAAGCATTGCATCAATGTCGTTGAAATCTTTTGATGTGCAATTACATAGATAACAACGCATAGCAGAAGTTGTATCTGTCAATGAGTTACACACTTTGGTATCTATCATTGTTAAGGATAAATCATACTTGACACGCACGATTTTCCCATCAATAGTAGTTTCAACTGTATCGAGATTTTTTATTTGATCTTCCACCTCGTCTGTTGTTTTTTTTTGTCAAGTCAACTGGTTCCTTTGCACATTGAATTTTGATAGGTCTACAGTATCTTGGAGATGATGGTCTCGGATTTTTCCAGACTACTGTAGATTTCATTGTAGTAGTGTCTATGTGTAGAAGTTGCAATGGTACAAGAGAGGTAAAAAAAATATGTTCGTCACTATCGTTTTCATCATCAAGCTTGTGCTTGTATTCATTATGGCCCGAGCTGCCATCGCAGCCCCACTTAACAATTAAGATTAAAATTTCAAGTTCCTTTTCAGATAAAATTTTTATAACTTCCATGTGAAGTAAGATAATGCGATCACTTGTATGATTAAGTATATACTGCAATGTAACTCCTGCTTCATTTTCAGTGAATGACATACCCGTTGCAGGAGAACACTGTAACTTTGCTTTTTGGATCTTTTTATATGCTGGAAACATCCGTGATTTTTTTTCCATATGAGCATTTCGCAGCAGCTGATATTTACTCTGTGATAATCCAAGTTCTACATACAATGATAAAGCCTCGTTTTCAGTGAAAGGTACATTATTATTTGTAGACTCCAACGATTTCCTGTACCTTGCAGCTTTTTTAGGACTTCCTTCGGAAATATCACGTACCACTTTTGCAAAATCAATGTTACCTTCCGAACGCAGTTTACTAGTTGCCGAGTACAAAAGAGCTTCTGTTGATACCTTTGCTCGTAATTCTTCTGTTTTTCTGCGCTTACTTCTATCTGAAGATTCGGAGAAACTTAGTTCTCGACGACCTGCTTTTGAATTTTTTTCGTCATTTTGCGTCTCTCTTGGCTCTGTATTAGTTTTTTCCTTTTGGCTACCTTTTTTGAGCTCAATATTTTTTTGTAACCAATCATTGTTTTTTTTTCAAAAATCTATCTTCTACTCTTTTGCTGCAATCCCATCTTTGTATCATTTTATTCACTGTATCACATATTTGGCTTTTTCCTTCATCTGATAACGTATAACGGGAATTCTCACTTTTCGATAAAAAGGTTTCTACTTTTGCAAAAATGTCCTGTTTGTCACTTTTAAAAATGTTTTCAATTTCATGAAATAATTTGAGCCTCGTCAAATCTCCTTCCATCGTGTTACTGGCACCTAAAAAATAAATAAACATTTTTCTATCAAAAACAACATATGCTAATAAATTAAACAAAAATTAATATTTTTAATCACTGTAACAAATTATCAGCAAAATAGTCTATTCCACAATTAAATTTTTTTAAAAGAAATGTATGTATTCTTTTCTTTAGTAATAACAGAAATCTGATAAAATGAAAAGTTTGATATAATTCGTGTACACTCAAGTTTACGGTAATGTGACCGGTCTTGGGTGTGCGGTTGAGAGCATGGTGAAATAACGTAAGAGGTGAGCTCTTCCGAGTTGAAACACGCACACACACACACACACACACACACACACACACACACACACACACACACACACACACACACACACACACACACACACACACACACACACACACACACACACACACACACACACACACACACACACACACACACACACACACACACACACACACACACACACCTACACACACACACACACACACACACACACACACACACACGCGCGCGCGCGCGCGCGCGCACGCACGCACGCACACGAGTATACATCGAATTTGTATAGAAACCTACGTTACTAATACAAGCAGATCCCCTCTTTAAAGTATAGGCTTTCACTGTTCTCTCCCATTCTCTCTTCGTATTTATTTCTTGTGCACAAAAAATAGCATAAAAGCCAAGGTAGCAAGTGGTAGCAGCTGAATCTTGTTTTATTCAGTAACTATTACTTTTTTGAGTAACCTCTAATAGGTTTCAAAGCAGCATATGACGGCGTTGTATTACTATTCAGTTTGAAAACTCAAATTTTATTTAAAAAATTACAAAAAATGTATCTGCGTATTGCTGCAGCTAAAAATTTTGTGTCGAGGTATTGATATGTACTAAAACTTTCTCGTATTTTACTAACCTTCCGAAGTTGATTCGATTTCGTTTTGTTCAATTTACTTCATTACAAAATCTTTCACATGTGTACAACTTTCACTATTCATCGACAATAATACGATGATCAAACGAAGGCCACGTTGCGACTGAAGAAACAGAGGATACTTAGGGTATAGGACGTTGCTATGAACGGTTTTCACTTCTCAAGGGATTACTGTAGCCAACCCAAAGACAAACAAACTCTATCTAGAAACTTTTTTTTTTCGACTTTTGGCCAGCTTTTTGGGAATCGGCCGCACTGTGCGCCATCACCATCATTATTATTAATATTATCCATGTACAGAATACGCAGGAGTAAATTCACGAACATTTTAATTAATAAAACTCCTTATTCAACAAATAATTAACGCTGTTATAATACCATTTGCAATATTATTAATGGAATCAAATATTATATACATAAACAAACGTATAATTATAATCGCAACTATTAATAAAGAATGAACATTGTAATCCCGCTTTATAAACGTTATAAACTTTCTCCACGCCGACTAACACGAACAGTAAATATTATCGACCATTGTTACATACTCTGCGTCATAAATAATTCACGAATATACTACCCATTTATTTAAATACATATATTACTCACAACATATTATTATCCATTATAACAATTATATCTCGAAGAACAAGAGTGCTACGAACTTTCGCATTATTCTAAATACACAAATTCGCATTTTGTTCTTACTAGTAACTAATTCGAATAATTGTTACACGCGACGCTTATACCCGAAGAACATGCTTAATCCATCAGCATTTATGTATTTTTCTTTAACGACAGTAAATAAGAAGCGCACCACCTTCATTTGTAACAATTAAAATATTATATCCAGTCCGATTCCACGACGAGCTAAAAGAGGAAAAATATAATAACAAACAGATTTATATAAAATCATATTCTTTATTCACGAACGAATGTTACAACACATTGTAAGACTGACGATAAATTAAAATATTAACTTACCGTCAATCAAACCATCAATACTTACCTGTAAACTATTTATAATCATTCCTTGTAACGTTCATATAACGACAAAATAGTAATAATAAATTTATCGTCAAATTTCCCATATAAAGCTGTAAGAGCAAGCGAGAAGGAACATCGGCGTCGGCGTCTCCTCTCTACAGCGCATGCGCACCGCTCCTCGTCGCCGAAGGCCCAATAAAAAGCCGGCTTCTCCGCAGCTCACCGGTTCTCCGGTCTCTCCACCAGTCAGTCGCGCTTCTCCGCTCGCCGTTTGCACGTCGGACCCGTACGCTGGAAAATCGGTCATCGCCATTTTGTAATTTTGAGTCTCTTTCTTTTTAAAAGTTGGGTAACAATATATTGTGAGAGGTGAACATCAACCAAGTGTCCTTTTCATTCTCCCCATTTGTCAACTATTTTCTATTCTCTCTCGCGACAATCGCGAAGAAGTTACTCCGTATCGAATCGTTAATCGACTTATTATTTTGTAACGAAGATACTCCATGTCGAATCATTACACGACCAAGTTATTTCGTTATTAGTTCTGAATCAGAGCATTATAGCAGTGTCACAATTAATCCCATGTCAGACAGTTAACCAAGTATTTTGCCTCGGCTCTATGAATTCTCAAGTGACTCCTCGTGCTCTCAGCATATCTTCTCCCTCTCATTAAGCTCTCTCCGACTTTTGATTTATTATTCGATCGATTCTCTCCATCGGACGAAACTGTGCTGTCCTCCGGCACGTCAAGTACCGACATTAATTTTATTTTTGTTTTTCCGAGACAATCGATCAACCAATCAAAAATCAATAGCCCACGAGCGAAATAAAGTACACATGCCAAGAAGACGCGGAGGACACAAATTCCAAGAACGTCGTTTTTGCGCAGGCTCGCTAATAAGCCGGATCTGCCAACTCGAGGCAACAATTTATCTCACGAAAAACGCGCAGTTCGCGATCTCGTTCGCCAATCCGCGACCAAGATACCGCAGGTAACTTGGTCGCGGATTCTAAGGGAAAGTCGCATGTACACGTTACCATTTCCTTTCTTCTTTACCGACTACCCTACTCTCGCGAGTGATAACTTCTTACCGATCGAATCGTGGCTGATCCTCATCCCTGTTGGGCGCATTCCCAACTGAAGGCAGGATCTTAAGGCTGGCGTCCGTTCCCTGAAAATAAAAGGAGAACTATATTCAGATCAAAAATCAATATCGGGTTAAAATATTTTTTTTTATCCGACACAAAAATCCCGGACGTAGTAATGAACGTTTTCGAAAGTCCCTTGAACGGCTCACGAACATCTTCAAAAGTCTCATGAACGTCGTATAAAGTCTTTTGAAACTCGTCGAAACCGTCGTGAACGTCCCCGTGAACGAACACCCCCTCGTGAACGAACCCTCTTAAGAGTCTTCGAGACCCTCATTACTATCGTCGAACGTGTTATGAATGTCGTTGAATGTCTCTTGACCGTGTTCGACAGTGTCTTAGATGTCGACAAACCGCTTGTGAATATCTTTGGAAGTCTCTTAAGCGTTTTCGACTCCCTCATGGAATGTCTTCAAACGTATTATGGATGTCGTCGCAAGTCTCTTGAACGTTTTCGAAATGCTCTTGAACGTCTCACGAACATCTTCAAATGTCTCATGAACATAGTAGACAGTCTCTTGAAGAACTTCGAACCCCTCGTGAATGTCTTTGAAAGTCCCTATTAAGAGTCTTTAAGCACCTCATGAATGTCGTCAAACGTATTATAAATGTCGTTGAAAGTCTCTTGATCGAGATCGGACGTGTCTTGGATGTCGCCAAACCCCTCGTGAATGTCTTTGGAAGTCTCTTAAGCGTTTTCGAATCCCTCATGAATATCCTTAACCGTATTATGAATATCGTTGAAAGTCCCTTGAATGTATTCGCAAGTTTCTTGGACAATTTCATACCCCTCGCGAAACTCTTTGAAAGTCTCTTATACGTCTTCGAACCTCTTGTGAATGCCATCGACAGTCTTATAACCGTTTCCGAAAGTCTCTTTAACGTCTCACTAACGTCTTTAAACGTATCGTGGATATCGTCAAAGATCTCTTGAATGTCTTCGAAAGTGTCTGAACGTTTTCGAACCTCGCGTAAATGTCTTCAAACGTATTCGAAAGTCCCTTGAGCTTCTCGGAACATCTTCAAACGTCTCATGAACATCGTAGAAATTCTTTCGAAACTCATCGAACCCCTGGTGAAGGTATTTGAAAGTCTCTCTTAAGAGTCTTCAAGCCCCTCATGAATATCGTCAAACGTGTTATGAATGGCGTTAAAAGTCTCTTGACCGTGTTCGAAAGTGTCTTGGATGTCGACAAACCCCTCGTGAATGTCTTTGAAAGTCTCTCTTAAGCGTCTTCGGACCCCTCATGAATGTCGTCAAACGTATTATGAATGCCGTTGAAAGACTCTGGAACGTGTTCGAAAATTTCTCGGACGTCGACAAAGCGCTCGTGGATATCTTCGAAAGTATCTTAAGCTTCGTTGAATCCCTCATGAACATCGTTAAACTTGTTACAAACGTCGTCCACAGTCTCGTGAACGTTTTCGAAAGGCATTTGAACGTCGCACGAACGTCTCCAAATGTCTCATGAACCCTGTAGACAGTCTCTTGAAACTCTTCGAACCCCTCGTGAATGTCGTTGGAAGTCTCTCTTAAGGCAGGATTCTACTTTGAAACTTTGAAAAAAAAAAATTTTTTTTTACATTTTTCGAAAGTAAATATGTTCAAAAATGTTCGGTCAAAATTTTATAAAGTTCCAAGCAGTCTAACTATCCTTTTCGCCTTTCGAACGCACCTACCTGAGCGCGCCATTGTGACCCGCCCGGCGCGCGGCCCGGATCAGCCGTCAACCTGGCTTTGTTCGCTAAGACAGCAAACAACGCTTTGAAAAATTATAAACATCCTCCTGCTCGTGCTAGTGACGTACAAGAGGTGCTGAAGCCGATCTACGAAGATCTAACAAACACGGAATTACTGGAGAGATGTTTGGGTGGAAACACTCAAAATAACAACGAATGTTTCAACTCTACAGTTTGGGCTATGGTACCGAAACATGTCTTTAATGGCAAAAAAATCGTCAAAACTGCGTGCCTCACTGCTGCCTGCGTTTTTAATGAAGGATTCAGCCCAGTTTCAAAAATAATGGAAGTCATGGGCATTATAATCGGCCCAACCGTCATGCAGTTCGCCACTATGCGCGACCAACATCGCATCGTTCGAGCGAACCGCCGCTCGACTGAGGCTTCTAAGGAGGGCAGAATTAAAAAAAAGGCTAAATTGCATGAAAACACCCACCTAGAACACGTCGAAGGCATATTATATGGCCCAGGAATCGCTGATTGAGGTTAAGATAATTTTTTCTACGATTTATCACTCACCAAAACTTTAAACGCGTTTTTCTCGAAACGACATTTTCAAGTACCGTGGTCGTGGTAACTCAAAAAGTACTGAACCGCTCCTTATGAAATTTGGAACACATATTCTATATGTGTGTACCAACCGACCTATCTACAATCAACTTAACATTTTGATTAGAACTATTTTTTTATTGCAAAAAAAGAACCAAAAAAAACGCATTTTTTTATTCGTATTTTAGCCACCATTTTGTTAATTTTGCACGTATATAAAATATTGTAGTTAGGTCGGTTCCTGAAGACATACTGAACATGAAACTATTTGATTTTTTTGTTTCAGACCATCCGCCGGGAAGATTTCACAACTACGGCAACGGTACCTGCTTTTCGAGGCGTTGGCTTTAAACATATTTTACGTGTACAAAAAATGAATAAAACACATTAAAATTTTTTTTTTTATGTACTTAAAGAGTGTATTTATTGAACAGTTTAAACCCCATATCGATATCTTTAATAGTATTCACACAAAAAATTCACGAAAATAGCGTTTTTTTCATGGTGTCAAAGTACAATCCTGCCTCAAGAGTCTTCAAGACCCTCATGAATGTCGTCAAATGTGTTAATAAATGTCGTTGACAGTCTCTTGAACGAGTTCGGAAGTGTCTTGGATGTCGGCAGACCCCTAGTGAATATCTTTGGAAGTCTCTTCAGCGTCTTCGAATCCCTCATGAATGTCTTCAAACGTATTATGAATATCGTCGAAAGTCCCTTGAACCTCTCACGGACTTCTTCAAACGTATTATGAATATCGTCAAAGATTTCTTGAACGTCTTCGAACGTCTGCGAACGTCTTCGAACCTCGAGTAAATGCCTTCAAACGTCTTATGAACGTTTCCGAAAGTCCCTTGAACGGCTCACGAACATCTTCAAAAGTCTCATGAACGTCATATAAAGTCTTTTGAAACTCGTCGAACCCCTCGTGAACGTCCGTGAACGAACCCTCATGAACGAACCCCCCCTCGTGAACGAACCCTCTTAAGAGTCTTCGAGACTGTCATTACTATCGTCAAACGTGTTATGAATGTCGTTGAAAGTCTCGTGACCGTGTTCGACCGTGTCTTTGATGTCGACAAACCGCTCGTGAATATCTTTGGAAGTCTCTTAAGCGTTTTCGACTCCCTCATGGAATGTCTTCAATCGTATTAAGGTTGTCGTCGTCAGTCTCTTGAACGGATTCGAAAGTTACTTGGACATCTTCAAACCCCGCGCGAATTTCTCTGAACGTTACATGTCTTCGAATCTCTTGTAAATGCCTTCAAACGTCTTATGACCGTCTTCGAAAGTCCCTTGTTACGTCCTGGCGATCTCCCCCTCCATTGAATAACCTAGAATATGAAAGAAAACATGAAATATCTATATACTTACTCTAAAGACTAAGAATATGTATTGGGAACCACTTGAGAATTACCTAGGAATATTTGTCCTTGTCTAAAATAAAATAGATGACGTATAGAATAATATAATTCTCTATTTTGACAAAATCAATTTGTCTTTCAATACTTTTTATGCATTAAATCGCTCAAATATAGCAATCACGTGATTTTGCATTAGCCACATAAAATACTACATGTACTAAGGAATAAATAAAAGCCCTATGTAGCACTTCGTAAAATATATTGTTCCCCCTTAAATTCCTTAAGGCTATGATAAAACATAAAATTTGGAAAAGCCTTCTGTCACCGAACATAGTGTGATAGGAGGACATAACGAACAAATATGAAATCATAATAATAATTTAATCTTCTTAACCACGCCTAAAACCGGGTTAAAATAGAACTTTTTAAAGTTTAACTTTTCCAATATTAAACAGCACATTCAGTGTTAAATTATGCCCTACGCACTACATTTTTGTATCCAACCAATCACGTAAAAATTTCCTAAACCATAGTTAAAATCGGGTTAAAATGAGTACGTCTACCCGCCATATTGAAAAGGGAAAAATCCCGATTCTAATCCTTCCCATAATTTTAGAACAATTAGAACTATTTAATTTTGATTTTTAAAAGAAAAGATACTTGCTTCGACTTCCTACGACATGTTCTCCTGATACTCCTGTTCTTAGTCGCGACTCGCGAAATTCGTTTCCCTTAAAACTAAAAATCGTACCGCGGTCCCGCGGGTGTCAAAATTTCCCTAAAAATCCCCTCTTTCATACAGACACAACTCGCGACGCCAGCGGCCATTGTTTTCCCCAAAAATCTCAAAAAACTTTCAAATCCACGGATAAACCGTGTTACCGTATATCTATAGAGTACCCTCGTGCATGCTTCACCTAAGGGGGCCGCCATAATGGTTTCGGGCCGCCAAGATGGCTAACAGTCGCCATATTGAATTTCTGTCACCATCTTTGATTCCCGTAGGAACCCCCGTGGTCCTGTAGGCTGCCATGACACCTCACATGAGCATCCATCTTTATCCCGGTATATGCATCCCTAAGGAGGCCGCCATGACAGTTCCCCACAATGTCTCAGTACACGTGCAGGTGGACCTCGCTTCGCCCGTGGCCGCCATGACAGTCGCCACGAGGCGCACGGGCACCCTCGAAATCACGTCCCGTCAATATTATTGATACACCCCGCAAAAATCACGTACTTTAAATATTACTAATGAAACTTGAGTGACATTTTTTCTCCGATCTCACTATCTACCGAGACTAAACATCCTGCGGATACTGACCCTCCACGTGCCGTCATACCATTCCTTTGTTCCAAATTTATAAATGCAAAATCTATTGATAATCAAGGATAGAGTCATTGTTAAATCAGATAAATATTCCCCGTAGTGTTAAATATCATATTCCATTTTGAATCGTAAATTTAGAGCAATATTAACCATTATACAATGTTAATAACAAATTTTGATAATAAAATAACCATATAAAATTAAAGCATCAACGTTAATGAGACTATTAGCCCATGCGCAACATATCCCGACGCGCAACGCTAATTTTAATAGATATTTAATAAAAGCTTTCAATAAAATATTTTATGCACAAGTATATATACCTGTATACCCACATATGCATATACATATATAAACATATATTTCGATATTTTTGCAGCCTTAATAATAAATGCTCCACTAAAAACTTACCACATAAGAAAAAGGAATATTGTGAAACCTTTATTGTAAAACTCCGAAGAAAGATACGAAATATAATTGTAAAGCTCCTGGTAAATTAATAAAAATTAATTTATCAAGAGCTCCATTTGATCCTGTAAGAGAAAAAGAGAAAGACGCCGGTACTCCATACCGTCCCATAAGAGTAATGGAGAAGGAAGGATGCCTACGTCACAACAGCGCTCACTTCTCCGACGCTGGACGCTGCCCCACCAAGATGGCCGCTGCCTCCACTCGAGGAGTATATATACTCCTCGAGTATATATACTCGAGGAAGGGGTACCTCTCCTTCGACAGATCTCCGGTCTCTCCACCAGTCAGTTGCGCTTCTCCGTCCGTCGGACCCGCACGCTGGAAAATCGGCTCTTACAATTCTCGAATCTTTGATTTTTTGTGGGTAACAGTTATACCCTTTTTGCATTTTCATCCGAAGACCTACATCGTACGTTTATTTTTATTGTATCTATTCTCCGCGAATTAATTCAATTTTTAAAGGTGTAACAATATATTGATAATCTCCAAAGGTGTTAACCAAAGATAATCTCCAAAGGTGTTAACCAAAAGTGTCACTCATCGTTTTCAATGGCATTCTCACAAGTTTCTCAGTGCATTCTAAGATAATTGTCAAGGAATTGTGCCAGCTTATCCAAAGTTCTCTACTACTTTTACCTCGTGTTTTAGTGCTTCTTAGTTGAGTACGAAAGGTCCTCATCCTTTTCCGGTGATTGGGTGATCTTTCGTGCTGCCTAGTGGCCAAGCACGGTTACCATAATCTACCGTGCAATCTCACTCCTCAAATATACGTGAATTCAGTGCTACTACATCGTGCACGAATTTACATCCATTTCAGTGTTGCGAGTGTGCTGCCTAGAGGCTAAGCACCCGTGCCACAATTCGGAAGCTGGGCCAATACCTGAAACAAATTATTTGAATTAATTAGTCGACTTATTTTTCTGTAATGCCAGGAAGCCGTGCCGGTGCTCACTTCCCACGACGCCGCGCTCAGTCTACCCGAGGCGAGTCATCGGGTCAACGTTCCCGCGGTGATACCCTTGAACGGCTCACGAACATCTTCAAAGGTCTAATGACCGTCGTAGAAAGTCTTGAAACTCTTCGAAACCCTCGTGAATCTCTTCGAAAGTCACGAGGGGTTCGTCGATATCCAAGACACATTCGAACATGTTCAAGAGACTCTCAACGACATTCATAATACATTTTACGCCATTCAGGAGGGGATTGAAGACTCTTACGAGAGACTTTGAAAGACCTTCACGAGGGGTTGGAAGGGTTTCAAAAGACTTTTTACGACGGTCATGAGACGTTTGAAGATGTTCGTGAGAAGTTCAAGAGACTTTCGAAGACGGTCATAAGACGTTTGAAGGCATTCACAAGAGGTTCGACGACAAGAGACTTTCAAAGACATTCACGAAAGGCTCGAAGATGACTAAGTAACTTTCGAATACGTTCAAGAGACTTCTGACGATGTTCATAATCCGTTTGAAGACATGCATGAACGATTCGAAGATGCTTAAGAGACTTCCAAAGATATTCACGAGGGGTTTGTCGACATCCACGACACTTTCGAACACGTTCAAGAGACTTCCAACGACATTCATAACACGTTTGACGATATTCATGAGGGGCTTAAAGACCCTTAAGAGAGACTTCCAAAGATATTCTCGAGGGGTTCGGAGAGTTTCAAAAGACTTTCTACGCCATTCATGAAACGTTTGAAGATGTTCGTGAGACGTTCAAGGGACTTTCGAAAACGTTCATAAGACGTTTGAAGACATTTACTCGAGGTTCGAAGACGTTCACAGTCGTTCGAAGACGTTCAAGAGATCTTTGACGATATCCATAATACGTGTGAAGATGTTCGTGAACCGTTCAAGAGACATTCGACGGCATTCATAATACGTTTGAAGACATTCATGAGGGATTCGAAGACGCTTAAGAGACTTCCAAAGACATTCACGAGGGCTTTGTCGCCATCCAACTTCGGTTTTGCTGGAATTGTGTGGGTTTGTTTGGGATTTTCACCCAAACAATTCCAGCAAAACTCAACTTCAACTTCGGTTTATAGATATGGTCGAAGATCGCATCATAATCTCGACAGCCTGTCGAGCGTCTTCAAACCTCTTGTGCATATCTTTGAGAGTCTCTTAAGCGTCTTCGAAGACCTCATGAATGTCTTGAAACGTTTTATGAATGTCGGCGAAAGTCTCGCGAACGTTTTCGAAAGTCTCTTAAACTTATCGCAAACATCTTCAAACGCCTCATGTACGTCGTTGCAGGTCTCTTGAAACTCTTCGCACCCTTCGTGAATGTCTTTGAAAGTCTCTCTTAAGTGTCTTCGGACCCCTCATGAATGTCGTCAAACGTATTATGAATGACGTTGAAAGACTCGTGAACGTGTTCGAAAGTTTCTTGGACGTCAACAAACAGCTCGTGGATATCTTTGAAAGTCTCTTAAGCGGCTTAGAATCCGTCATGAATATCATCAAACTTATTACAAATGTCGTCGAAAGCCTCGCGATCGTTTTCGAAAGGCTCTTGAACGTCTCACGAACATCTTCATATGCCTCATGAACATTGTAGACAGTCTCTTGAAGAACTTCGAACCCCTCGTGAATGCCTTTGAAAGTCCCTATTAAGAATCTTCAAGCACCTCATGAATGTCGTCAAACGTCTTATAAATGTCGTTGAAAGTCTCTTGATCGAGATCGGATGTGTCGTGGATGTCGCCGATCCCCTCGTGAATGTCTTTGGAAGTCTCTTAAGCGGTTTCGAATCCCTCATGAATGTCCTTAAACGTATTATGAGTGTCGTTGAAAGTCCCTTGAACGTATTCGAAAGTTTCTTGGACAACTTCATACCCCTCGCGAAACTCTTTGAAAGTCTCTTATACGTCTTCGAACCTCTTGTGAATGCCATCGACAGTCTTATAACCGTATTCGAAAGTCTCTTTAACGTCTCACAAACGTCTTTAAACGTATCCTGGATATCGTCAAAGATCTCTTGAACGTCTTCGAAAGTGTCTGAACGTTTTCGAACCTCGCGTAAATGTCTTCAAACGTATTCGAAAGTCCCTTGAGCTTCTCGGAACATCTTCAAACGTCTCATGACATCGTCGAAAGTCTTTTGAAACTCATCGAACCCCTCGTGAAGGTATTTGAACGTCTCTCTTAAGAGTCTTCGGACCCCTCATGAATGGCGTCAAACGTATTATGAATGGCGTTGAAAGTCTCTTGGCCGTGATCGAAAGTGTCTTGGATGTCGACAAACCCCTCGTGAATGTCTTTGAAAGTCTCTCTTAAGCGTCTTCGGAACCCTCATGAATGTCGTCAAACGTATTATCAATGCCGCTGAAAGACTCTGGAACGTGTTCGAAAGTTTGTAGGACGTCGACAAAGCGCTCGTGGAGATCTTCGATAGTCTCTCAAGCTTCGTTGAATCCCTCATGAACATCGTTAAACTTGTTACAAACGTCGTCCAAAGTCTCGTGAACGTTTTCGTAAGGCATTTGAACGTCGCACGAACATCTCCAAATGTCTCATGAACCCTGTAGACAGTCTCTTGAAACTCTCCGAACCCCTCGTCAATGTCGTTAGAAGTCTCTCTTTACAGTCTTCGAGCCCCTCATGAATGTCGTCAAATGTATTACTAAATGTCGTTGATAGTCTCTTGAACGAGTTCGGAAGTGTCTTGGATGTCGACAAATCCCTAGTGAATGTCTTTGGAAGTCTCTTCAGCTGTTACGTCCGGGATTTTTGTGTCGGATATAAAAATATTTTAACGCGATATTGATTTTTGATCTTAATATAATTTTCCTTGTATTTTCAGGGAACGGACGCCAGCTCCTGCCTTTAGTTGGGAATGTGCCCAACAGGGATGAGGATCAGCCACGATTCGATCGGTGCTTGGTAAGTATAGTTATAAAATGTAGGAAATACGAAATTAGGGTAAGAGAGTAGAAAAGATAGTAGCGTGAATTAATCTGACTTACCCTCATGAGCGGCGGTGCGTAGCGGGTGGAGGAAGAAGATGCCGCGGTACCTGAAGGTAACCTCTGCGATCAGTGTGAACTATCTCGAGCCGAATGGTGATTTAAGGGACGGCAAGTTCCACAGCAGGTTTCTTAGATGATGATGTGCCCGCACCCATAAGGATGGAACTTAGTTGTGCGTGGACTCAGCGACGAATGGAGAATCACCAACAGGTGAGTCCGTGACGTAAGAACTGATTTCTGGTTCGACTACGATAGAAGAGGATTCGATGTCGAATGAAATAGCCGGAAATGTAATTTCGTGTTCGGGTGATGCAACGACCGTGTATGCGTCTGAATCGTTGACAGGCAACGATGGAGATACGCGACGGATCGAACGGTCGTCCAAGATATACACTCGCGAATGAAGGAGAGTGTTCGAAATAATACGCAATTTTGCGCTAAGCGGCAATTGATTGAAACGTTGTTCTATCGTTCTTTTATCACCGCGGGAACGTTGACCCCATGACTCGCCTCGGGTAGACTGAGCGCGGCGTCGTTGGAAGTGAACACCGGCACGTCTTCTTGGCATTAGAGAAAAATAAGTCGACTAATTAATTCGAATAATTTGTTTCAGGTATTGGCCCAGCTTCCAAATCGTGGCACGGGCGCTTCGCCTCTAGGCAGCACACTCGCAACACTGAAAAGGATGTAAATTCGTGCACGATGTAGTAGCACTGAATTCACGTTTATTTGAGGAGTGAAATTGCACGGTAGATTATGGTAACCGTGCTTGGCCACTAGGCAGCACGAAAGATCACCCAATCACCGGAAAAGGATGAGGACGTTTCGTGCTCAACTAAGAAGCACTAAAACACAAGGTAGAAGTAGTAAAGAACTTTGGATAAGCTGGCACAATTCCTTGACAATTATCTTAGAATGCACTGAGAAACTTGAGAGAATGCCAAAGAAAATGATGAGTGACACTTTTGGTTAACACGAGGAATTCAGGGTTAAATCAATACAAGACGATGATCACTTTTGGAGATTATCAATATATTGTTACACCTTTAAAAATTGAATTAATTCGCGGACAATAGATAGAATCCAATAAAAATGAACGTACGATGTAGGTCTTCGGATGAAAATGCAAAAAAAGGGTTTAACTGTTACCCACAAAGAATCAAAGATTCGAGAATTGGAAGAGCCGATTTTCCAGCGTGCGGGTCCGACGGACGGAGAAGCGCAACTGACTGGTGGCGAGACCGGAGAACTTCTGAGCTGCGGAGAAGCCGGCTTTGTATTGGACCTTCGGCGACGAGGAACGGTGCGCATGCACTCTAGAGAGGAGACGCCGCCGCCGATGTTCCTTCTCGCTTGCTCTTACAGCGTTATATGGGAATTTTGACGATAAATTTATTAGTACTATTTTGTTGTTATATGAACATTACAAGGAATGATTATAAATAAGTTTACAGGTAAGTATTGATGGTTTGACTGACGGTAAGTTAATATTTTAATTTATCGTCAGTCTTACAATTTGTTGTAACATTCGTTTTGAATAAAGAATTGGATTTCATATAAATCTGTTTGTTATTATATTTGTCCTCCTTTAGCTTGTCGTGGAATCGGACTGGATAAAATATTTTAATTGTTACAAATGAAGGTAGTGCGCTTCGTATTTATTGTCGTTAAAGAAAAATACATAAATGCTGATGAATTAAGCATGTTCTTCGTGTATAAGCGTCGCGTGTAACAATTATTCGAATTAGTTAATAGTAAGAACAAAATGCGAATTTGTTTACTTAGAATAATGCGAAAGTTCGTAGCACTCTTGTTCTTCGAGATATAGTTGTTATAATGGATAATAATATGTTGTGTGTAATATATGCATTTAAATAAATGGGTAGTATATTCGTGAATTATTTATGACGCAGAGTATGTAACAATGGTCGATAATATTTACTGTTCGTGTTAGTCCGCGTGGAGAAAGTTTATAACGTTTATAAAGCGGGATTACAATGTTCATTCTTTATTAATAGTTGCGATTATAATTATACGTTTGTGTATGTATATAATATTTGATTCCATTAATAATATTGCAAATGGTATTATAACAGCGTTAATTATTTGTTGAATAAGGAGTTTTATTAATTAAAATGTTCGTGAATTTATCCCTGCGTATTCTGTACGTGGATAATATTAATAATAATGATAGTGATGGCGGGGCCAACACAAAGGGGTCAAAGGAATGATATGCAATGATAATAATGATAATAACACTAGCGCGTGGTACTTGTGCATGGGGGACAAAGGAGTGATACGCGATACTTTTCGTAGGAGCGGATGTTTAGTCTGGAGATATTGGTGAGGTGACAGAAATTTGATTATTTTTTCATTAATTCTTAGGAGCCGGCGTGTGATATGATATTGTTTAAATTATTATTTCGTAGAAGCCTACGTGTGGCTCGTGGGACGCGTCATGGCGGCGCGTCGGGAACCGACGCGACGAGTGCGACAGAGATAGACTGAAAAGAACACGTGCGCATGGAAAGTTTTCGGAAAAAGATCTGGACAATGTCGTCTATTATATACTTGAAACTGTAAACGTTGGGAAAAGTACTTATGCAGTAAAAGAACGTTAGTTCACTTCGTGGGGTAATTAACTAATTCCAGTGGCTTTCTGGAAAATGTCGAGAAAGGAAATGCTCGCTCGGCTCGGGGCAATAAAGCAATTAGAGAAAAAGTCACGTAGTATCCATTAGCTATAGGGGCCGTGAGTGAGAGAGAGAGGGTTTGGTAAAGCGTGAGTAAAACAAGGATAGCCTTTATGTAAAGGCGGCTCGTGGGAATATGACCTACGTCGCGAGACCGCTGGGAGTGATTCGGGGGGTCGCGGGTCATGGCGCGAGGTCGCGGAGAGGTGATCCGCGAGGCCGCGGATTGTATCGCGAGTCAGAAGAAATCTAGCGAGATGTAACTCGCGGGGTCGCGGACTATGTCGGGGAACCGCGGAATTGTAATCCGCAAGGTCGCGGACGTGTCGCGGAACCGCGGAAACGGGGCTCGTGGATCGGGAATGGGAGATTCCATGATCAGGGCTACATAGTGACCGGGGAGTTGTTCGAGGGTGGGCGTAGGCGTGTGTGAAGCAAGAAGGCGGAACAAAGAAGGCGGAACAAAGATGGCGGTACAAAGATGGCGGAACAAAGATGGCGGAATAAAGATGGCGGAATAAAGATGGCGGAATTGGTCTCCTCGCGGAGAGCGAGAGAGAGAGAGAGAGAGTGTAAGTCTTTTCGCAGCGCGCTAGAGGGAGACTGAGGGTGAGAGGGAGTGCGCGCGAACGCGCAAGCTCGGCGCGCTAGCTAGGGAAGGGAAATAGAGAAATGCTAAAGACAATGCGCTCCTCAACAATAACATTACTAACACTGTCGGAAAATATTCCTATAACTTTAATTATAATATATATATATATATATATATATATATATATATATATATATATATATATGTGAGTGTGTGTGTGTGTAAACATATGAAAAAATATATATGTATATGTATGTATGATTATGTATGTATCATATGTATGTATGATTATGGAGTATATATGTATATTATGTATGTATGTATATATGAATAGGGGTAGGTTTTGTATATTCATACGCATAGATCTATATCCGTATATATAAATATATATATATATATGTACTGGAGGGCAAGATCGCCAGGACGTAACACAGCGTCTTCGAATCCCACATGAATGTCTTCAAACGTATTAGGAATGTCGTCGAGAGTCTCTTGAACTTCTCACGAACTTCTACAAACGTATTATGAATATCGTCAAAGATTTCTTGAACGTCTTCGAACGTCTGCGGACGTCTTCGAACCTCGTGTAAATGCCTTCAAACGTCTTATGAACGTTTTCGAAAGTCCCTTAAACGGCTCACGAACATCTTCAAAAGTCTCATGAACGTCGTATAAAGTCTTTTGAAACTCGTCGAACCCCTCGTGAACGTCCGTGAACGAACCCTCATGAACGAACCCCCCCTCGTGAACGAACCCTGTTAAGAGTCTTCGAGACCCTCATTACTATCGTCGAACGTGTCATGAATGTCGTTGAAAGTCTCTTGACCGTGTTCGACAGTGTCTTAGATGTCGACAAACCGCACGTGAATATCATTGGAAGTCTCTTAAGCGTTTTCGACTCCCTCATGGAATGTCTTCAAACGTATTATGGATGTCATCGTAAGTCTCTTGAAGGTATTCGAAAGGTACTTGGACATCTTCAAACCCCGCGCGAGTTTCTCTGAACGTTACTTGTCTTCGAATCTCTTGTGAAGGCCTTCAAACGGCTTATGACCATCTTCGAAAGTCCCTTGAACGTCTCACAAACATCTTCAAACGTCTAATGACCGTCGTAGAAAGTCATTTGAAACTCTTCGAAACCCTCGTGATTGTCTTTGGAAGTCACGAGGGGTTCGTCGATATCCAAGACACTTTCGAACATGTTCAAGAGACTCTCAAGGACATTCATGATACGATTTACGCCATTCTTGAGGGGCTTGAAGACTCTTACGAGAGACTTTGAAAGACATTCACGAGGGGTTGGAAGTGTTAATGGCCGGTAATACGGAGCGGGATAGCGTGGCGAGAGATAACAAAACGGGTTCCAAAACAACAGAAGGGAAAGGTATATTATGATATTAATATTATTACACCCAGAAATCGGCTGCGTACGGGAGCGTGGGTTTCTCTCGGAGCGTAAAGCTTCTCGGGTCGGAACGTTGATTGTCGCACGGTTTGTTATTCGTTCGGACAGACTAAGCGCGGGCGAGGATTCGTAACGACTAACTCTCCTTATCGCACGGTCATTATCGTTGCTCGTACAAGTCGATCGTGGTGGGGGGGGGGGGGGGGGGAACACAAACGTATAGGCTCGTCGTAGGTCGGCCTCTAACAGAAGCTTTCAAAAGACTTTTTACGACGGATGAGACGTTTGAAGATGTTCGTGAGAAGTTCAAGGGACTTTCGAAGACGGTCATAAGACGTTTGCAGGCATTGACAACAGGTCCGGCGACAAGAGACTTTCAAAGACATTCGCGAAAGGCTCGAAGATGACCAAGTGACTTTCGAATACGTTCAAGAGACTTCTGACGACGTTCATAATACGTTTGAAGACGTGCATGAAGGATTCGAAGATGCTTAAGAGACTTCCAAAGATATTCACGAGGGGTTTGTCGACATCTACGACACTTTCGAACACGTTCAAGAGACTTCCAACGACATTCTTAACACGTTTGACGATATTCATGAGGGGATTAAAGACCCTTAGGAGAGACTTCCAAAGACATTTACGAGGGGTTCGAAGAGTTTCAAAAGACTTTCTACGCCTTTCATGAAACGTTTGGAGATGTTCCTGAGACGTTCAAGGGACTTTCGAAAACGTTCATAAGACGTTTGAAGACATTTACTCGAGGACCGAAGACGTTCGAGAGATCTTTGACGATATCCATAATACGTTTGAAGATGTTCGTGAGACGTTCAAGAGACATTCGACGACATTCATAATACGTTTGAAGACAGTCATGAGGGATTCGAAGACGCTTAAGAGACTTCCAAAGACATTCACGACGGCTTTGTCGCCATCCAACTTCGGTTTTGCTGGAATTGTGCGGGGTTGTTTGGGCTTTTCACCCAAACAATTCCAGCAAAACTCAACTTCAACTTCGGTTTATAGATGTGGTCGAAGATCGCATTATAAACTCGACAGCCTGTCGAGCGTCTTCGAACCTCTTGTGCATATCTTTGAGAGTCTCTTAAGCGTCTTCGAAGACCTCATGAATGTCTTGAAACGGTTTATGAATGTCGCCGAAAGTCTCGCGAACCTTTTCGACAGTCTCTTAAACGTATCGAGACCATCTTCAAACGCCTTATGTACGTCGTTGCAGGTCTCTTGTCACGTCCTGAGGGGACGTGGGCATATATATATGTGTGGTATCCCTCTTTCTTGCCTACGCCTAGCGCAATAGCACGGGATGAGGGTTAAAAAGGGGACGTGCTCCTGGAAAGGGTAATTTTAAGGAATTTCGCGGATGATCCAATCGTTGAAAATAATGGTTGGGACACTTGTGTTCGATTGACTCGTAATTTATTAGAATCAGCCGTATGGGTTGATCCTATTATTTTAAAGATACAAATTGAAGACAAAAGGGTGAAATGTGTTCGCTTACATTGATGCGTCTCGGCGTTGACCCAGTCGCGTGGGTGTCGGGTACGGTTGTAAAACTAAGGGCCCTTCGTCGGTGGCCCGAACGCTCGCAGATGGTGTGAGTGTGTGTGTGACGGATATAGCAAACGTTCGCTGACACAGATTCTAGTATTCGTGTATTTCGCGGTCCGAGAATGGCAAATACAATGAAATATTGCGCGTAATACAAATGTTAAAATTCTTAAGATTATCGCGTAACTGTTAGAGAACCTTCGAAGTACAAGATTTGTATAAACTCGAGTTCCAAGACAACGTACGCTCTTCAAGAAAGAAAATGAATATTCAACGCGATGGATATCGGTCGAGGAACTCTAGATATGACCTCGCTGGATTCCGACCGGAGACTCCGATTGAGACTCGATAAAAAGAACTTTGTGTGATCGTGGTTGCCGGAAGACTGACTTCTACCACCATCCCCTGGACCTTCTTGCTCCTGATTCCGTTTTTGGTAGAGTATGGAGAAAGGGGGACTTTGGTTTTTTAATGTTCCTATACCCAATCGAGGACGTGTTGTGGGAGTAATATTAATCGTCCATTAGCCAATCAGAGCGAGGGACATAGAAGTCTTTCCTCTGCCAGTTTTCCGTGGGAAAGCACGCGGGGTTGAATTTGGTTATCTGAAGTCTGGGGCCTCGGCGCCAAGTCACCGCGCGATAACGTAGCGACTATCCGCGTCGCGGGCTTTGCACGTGCATTCGAATTTCGTTGCGCTCTCGATTTTATGGCCGGTTCGAGTGGAGTTTTCCCGGAGCCCTTGGTCTGTCTTTGGTTCTCATACGAGTAAGAATCGAAACAACGTTAGGGTCTGTCTTCAAGCCATCGAGCTCGCAGTCATGATTTTTTTGTATTACAACTTTTCGGAGAAATTGGCCCTAGAACCGTGTAGTTTCAAATTATGACGACCAAGGTCTTTGGCTGAGTTATGTGATACATTCTTCGTGCATGGTCGCAGTGTGTTGGCCTGTCTTGGAATCTTGAACTCTCTGTTTCAATAATTTTTTGTATAAGGGAAAAGTTCAGCGAGTACGGCGTAGGATGTGACACCTCCCCCCTTTTGGATTGAGCGTCTCGCTCGATCAGATTCATTGGAGGCTGCAATCGGAAAGACCGTCGCACAATAGTATGAGTTGGCTTCGTCGTTGATCGACTTACAATGTCACTTAAGTATATCCGAAGAACGGTGTCTAATATGGCGTTGTGAGTCATAGTTATCCTACTCTTATGACGTACGTGTGAATTTAATTATCGCCTGACAAGAAAGTTTTCCTTTTTTTTAAATACATTTTCGTACACGATGGTTTTTTCTTTCTCCTTTTTTTTTAATGATGTATATATTTTCCTTTTCACTTCCTCCTTTTCCTTTTCTCCCCTCTTTTCTTTATGCATAGATACTTATTTACTTATTTCAATTTATCTGACCTGATGAGGTTAGAAGAACAATAACAATGAGCATAGAGACGAAGGTTATTGAGCACTATTAAAATGGTCGTTTTGCAACTTGAATGTCATCTCGTGTGAACTCATGGGAAAGGAACGTGGCTTAGGAGGTTTATCGGACCTTGAACGATCGGAGATCTTGATGTAGGGATCATGTTGGAGCGTTGGTCATGGCCTGACCCTTTGGCTCGACCGAAGGAGCCGTTTTGAATCTGTGGAGGTCTCCGACCAGTTTCCACTGTTGACGTTTTCTTCTTACGTCGTTTAGGCAGGTGCATGAGGAGGTATGTAACCGAGTCCGATACTGCACCGACGAGGTAAATCGACCAGCCGTACACAGGTTGTCGGCTGTTTGCATGGATCACCGTATCTATGAGGAGCTTGATCGCTCGCACGAGGAGTGATGTTCGGGTGAAACCAGCGCTTGCTGTACCGAATTGAGTGGATTTTTTTTTCAGGTGCGATTTGAGGTGGAGTCCGCTTGATATAGTGGGTTGTTGTTATCCATGAGATTTAACAACTTCTCTCCTTGGTTGACAGTGTTTAGACCACTGATGCCCCGTGCCATATTGTTTAGGACAGCGGGTTTTCTACGGGAAACATTACACATTCTCGTATGTTGTCGATATCTTCTTTGGAATAGATTCCACATGATGCTGGGTGATGTTGGGTTGATGTATAGCCAAGTACACTACGTCGTTGATGTCATGATTGCAGGTGGTGTGGCTTCGACCGGAACAGGAATGAACTTGTACTAGGTGTTTCCAAAAGGGTAATATAGGGGACGTACGGAATTGCAGGTTGTTTCGCCTTTTTGATAATATATTCGTTCGAGAAGTAAGGGGATGTGTTGCGTTCCCACGAGTGACGGCAATTGATCGGAAAATTCTTTTAACCTGATCAGATTTCTTTGTATTCTTATACATTAAATTCCGTGTACTCTTCCGCCAGTAAGTATCGCCATACAACTCGGCTTCTTCACTAAATTGTATATAATTTGTCCGAGGCTTGGATCGCTACTAACAAACTATTTTGGAGTATATGACGCTCCCCTTTTTCACTGCTTCGTAGGCGTATCTTAATATAATGATTTTCTAATATAATATAATGGCTATGTATACAAATTTCGAATCGGTACAAGCAATTATATGTAGGTTTGCGACTGGATATTTTTTTCGGATTATGAATCAGTTAGTTCAGCGAGTTTTGAATTTTGATGCTTTATGTTACTCCGTTGCGTATGCATTTCGTAATATGATGATTTCCTAATATAATATAATGATAACGTATATGAATTTAGAATTGACGTAAGTGATTATATGTAGGTTTGCGATGGGGATTTTTTTAAATTATGCTCGTTAGTTAGTTCGGCGAGTTTCGAATATAAACAATTTCGGGTGTTCTGCACTGAGGATACTGTAACTAAACATTTAATCTGTTTCTCTGGTTGCAAGTGCAAAGGTGATATGGTTAGATGTTACTGAATAGGTTGATGACGGCCATCTGAAAAACAAGGTCATTATTATGGTTAT
Organism: Ophion costatus; assembly: GCA_951751655.1. NCBI lineage: Eukaryota > Metazoa > Arthropoda > Insecta > Hymenoptera > Ichneumonidae > Ophion > Ophion costatus. The sequence goes on along the minus strand of OX632361.1, from coordinate 10,915,143 downwards.
TTATTCAATTAGGATCAAAATTGGGTTTTGAGACACCTTTGTGTCCTCCGATTGCGGACTTGTGCCTTTCGTTGAAAATGAGATCGTCTTGTTCAGTCGGTATATATTGCAAAGTTCCCAAATATTTTTATATTTTGATTTAATTGTTCTTGAATGCTTTTTTCATGGTATTAATTTCATCTGCCCAAGTCGAATGTTCGACGAGCTCGATCCTCAGTCCTATCCCGCCATGCTGACGATAGGATTGATTAAAAAAATGAGCCATATTAAATGGATAGCGATCATCTGAAAACAATGGAATAAATATCATTAATTGATTACTTGCTAATTTAAAATTCGGAGTCGTCGACTCCCGTTGGTTTGAGTTTTCTTTTAGGCTTTACTTCGGCGTTGATGTGTGAATATCGTAATCTATTTTCATGCACGACTCGTGGCTTGCCTTGGTACTGGATCTTTACGTTACCCTTATCAATTTTTTCCAGGACCTTATGAGGTCCCGTGTAATGATCTCCGAGTTTCCCTGGTTTGGGCCCTTTCTGGAGGATCACGAAATCTCCGACTTTGAAACTTTTGGGATTCGCGTTTTTGTCGTAATATTTTTTTGAGCGATGTTTTGATGCGACTAGATTTTCGTATGCGAGGGTTCTGATTCCGTTTATACGGGTGATCAATTCGATCAAATATCCACGATACGTAGGTAACTGATCCGATTCCCTAAGCGGTTCGCTTGATGGGATTCGTGCTAATTTACCGAAAAGTACCTCGAAGGGTGTGTATTTGGTACTTTCGTGGACACTTGTATTGTAAGAAAGCATCGCTAATTCGAACCAATGATCCCATTCGTTATCCTTATCCGTGTATTGCTTAAGGATTTCGGCTAGAGCGTGGTGAGACCTCTCAAGCGATCCGTTCGATTGGGGATCAAATGCGGTCGTTCGACATCGCTTAAATCGGAATCTTTTTGCTACTCTTCGCATGAGGCCGCTGAGGAAGTTACTTCCTTGGTCCGTCAGGAGTGCTTTTGGTGCGCCGAAGACGCATATGAACCTTTTTATGATTGGGTCGGCGATGGTCGTCGCTAGTGCGTTTGGAAGTGGGATTGCAATGCAATATTTTGACAGGGTATCTTGGATTGTGAGGATATATTCAATGGATATATATATCCATTGAAATTTTCTCAAAAACTGTACCTGGGGTGTCTGTTATTATCATCGGCTGCTTTGTCTTGACTCTGACCAACTTCTTTAGCTGACATTCCAAGCATTGCTGCACCCGCCTTTGAACGGCCGATTTTAAATCTTCCCAGATATAGTCGCGTTTGATTCTATTGTAAGTCTTGGAAACCCCTTTGTGACCCCCGATTGGAGAGCTATGCATTTCGTAGAAAATGGAATCACGTTTTTCGATTGGTACGTAGCGCAAAGTTCCGAGGCAGATCAGTATCTTAACCGGACTGTCCTTAAAGACATCTTTTACGATATTCAGCGCATCTGCCCATATTAAGTGCTCGACGCGTTGGCAATGACAAAAGCTGATTGACTGGAGATCGAGTGTTTCGCAAATCGACAATAATTCTCTCATGCTCTGATTAATTCTTTCGGTTATTAAAGCGAGCGATGCAGACTGCTCTCCCTTAATGACCAAAGCGATGTGATATTTTTTCCAACCTTTTTGCTGTAGGCTCGGCCTAACGACAGATCTTTCCAAATGGGAAACTTATTGGATTCTAATAGTTTATGTCCCCCAGGGTCACAAGGTTTCCCTGTTGAGTCTATGAAATAGACTAAATTGTCGTTCCGAAATTGGAACTGTTCCTTTGTACTGACGCAATTAGCAATTTTTAATTCTGGCCTCTTAATTTCTTTGACTGGAGGATTTTCGTCGGAAAGTTTGGAGTCAATCGAACTGGAGTCTGAATCTGTTGGATCATCGGAGTTAGGAATGGAGGAGTTTCCGGAATAAATGGCAGGAGGTGCTTGGCACCGGTCGGGGACCTCAGCTGTTTTGGGGTTGATGCCCTTAGTGGATCGCCTAACACGTGCGGGACTTATTATTTCGGCCTCCGTTTCCTCGCTACTACTCTCCTCGTAGTTTATGGCTTTTCGAGTTCGGCGCGGAGGGTTGTGGGTCCTAGCGCGTGCATCTGTGGCTTCGGGCGCGAGCACGCTGACCCTCGTTGATGTTTCCTCGATAAGTGTGCCTTCCACTTGCCGATCGTCTCCATCTGGGACGGGGGGTTCGTCGTTCTTCGCTCGAGAGCGAGTGATAACATTTATTTCATTTGATCGCGGCGCCGGGTGGATTTCTACCTGAGTGGTAAATTTTGTGGGATTTTCGTCGCTGTCGGAAATTTCGAGTATTTCGCGGACCGCCTTTCACTATGCGTCTGTCGACATTTCGTTTTGTTTCCGATCGTAGTGGGCAATGGTTTTGACCTCTTCCGATTTCTCAACTGGGTTACGCGATAAAGCGTCGGCATTTACGTTTAACGTTCCAGGTTTATAAACGACGTCGTAGTCGTACTCAGAGATCTTGAGTCGCCATTTTAGAACGCGTGCGTTTGCGTCTTTGGCGGTTTTAAATCAAACCAAGGGTTTGTGATCGGTGATGAGAGTAAACTTCCTACCATAGATGTAGGGACGGTAAGCTTTCACGCTGTTAATAATCGCCATTGCTTCTTTTTCATACGTGTCGTAACAAAGAACTGCGCCACGTAGTACACAGGATGTGTAGGCAATGGGTTTATCCTTGCCTATTGCTCCCTGTGAGAGGACTCCGCCTAAGGCGTAGCCCGAAGCATCTGTCGTTATGATAAATGGTTTTTGAAAATCCGGGTATTGGAGGATTGGGGCTTCGCACAATTTGCCCTTGAGTATATCGAGAGCTTTCTGAGTCTCGTCTTTCCATTCAAAATCGACTTTATCTTCTAGAAGATGAGTTAAGGGTTTTGCAATTTTTGAGAAGTCTTTGATAAATCGACGGTAATAACCGGTTAGGCCTAGGAATTGATGTATGTTTTTGACGTTTTTGGGCACTGGGAAATCTTTTACGGCCAATAGCTTGTTAGGATCTGGTCTCAGGCCGTCTTTTCCGATTATGTGGCCGAGGTAGTTGACCTCTGGCCTGAGGAGTTCACATTTGTCTGGTTGCAATTTGAGATTTGCTTTCCGCAGACGTTCCATTAATTCGCGAATTTTCCTCTCGTGTTCGTCCAAATCTTTGGCGTATATCACGATATCATCCAAATACACGAAAAGCGATACCCCTTGGAGTCCGCTGACTACAATGTCCACTAAGCGCTGGAATGTTGCCGGGGCATTTTTAAGCCCAAAAGGCATTCTCGCGAATTCATAATGACCGTGTGGGGTCGAAAACGCGGTTTTTGGTTTGTCTTCGGGGTTCATTTCGATTTGATGGAACCCGGAAGCGAGATCGAATACCGAGAAATAATTTGCGTTCCCTAGTTGTTCGAGGATGTCTGTGATATTTGGCAATGGGTAGGAATCGCCAATAGTTTTTTCATTCAATGCGCGGAAATCGATTACCATTCGCCAGCGTTTGTTTCCGCTGGAGTCCGGTTTTTTCGGTACTATCCAAACAGGGCTGTTGTTAGGAGACTCTGAATGGTCTATTACCCTCGTCCCTAATAGCTCGTCCACTTGTCGCTGGACTTCGCCTTTGAGCGTCTGGGGAAACGTATACTGTTTCGTGTTGATCGGTAGGTCGTCGACCGTGGGGATCTTGTGTCGAAGAACATGTGTTGCTTCGAGAGGCTCACCCTTTATGTGGAATCTATCTGAATATTTTTCAATGATTTTTTCGACGTGTTTTAATCCGTCTTGCGCGAGGTGCTCTTAACGCAGGAGAGATTTTATTACTTGGGAACGCTCCGAGTTGTCTTTTATTTTATCCGATGTTGTCTGATAGGTGGAGATTGAATTTACATTTTTACCTTTGTTTGATTCGACAATTTCATCTTCCTTTCTATTTGAATTCTTGTTTCGGTTTTTATATGTTTTTGGTTTAGATTTTTCCTCACTACTGGAGGTTTGTTTTGTTTTTCCTTGGTCATCGTTTTCGTTATCGCGATGGCAAGGTTTTATCTCGACTAGGTTTGTCGAAGGTTTTTTATAGGCCGCGGATGGACCCTGGAACAACGTAGTTGTCATGCGATCTACGCTGGGAATAGAAGATTTGAAAGGATTTATCTCGACTCGGCTGGTCGAGGGTTTTTTACGGGCCGCGGAATGACCCTGGAACAACGTAGTCGTCATGCAATCTACGCTGGGAATAGAAGAATTGAAAGGATTTGAAATTTGCGAAGAATATGATTCAATCTCGTTTGCTGACAAGGTATCGACCGTATCGATAGCCTGCAGTCTGACGACCGGCACGATTAACCTTACGGCGTCACTAGTGGTATTATAAACCTTCAAATGAGCCTTCCCGTTGATGGTTGTCACCAGGCAGTCGCCGGCATAGACACCTTCAGGGGCTTTGAAAGGGGCGATATATCCCTCTTTCATCGTGCTATCCACCACTTTCACATGGAAGGAGGTTTCCGAACGTGCGGGAATTTCGATTTCCTCAACGCGTTCGTTTGGTTTTTCAAAAGGCCATAGATTATTTCCACACTCGAAACATTCTATCTCGTCATTAATTTTGGATTTTGTTTCAAAAAAGTATCTGGATCCCAACAACCCTGGATAAGGAAGTGGCACATCGTCTGGTATGATGTGAAAGAGCGTTGCGAAACCTAATACGCGGAACCACACACTACCTAGCGCGAAGACTGGTAGTTCAGATATTTCGTTTAATCTTATGATATCATTTTCATCAATTCCGGTGAGACCTTTTGTATATTCCTTTTTTGATCAAATTAGGAACGGCACCACTATCTAATAGCATTGAAATTTTCCCTGTTTCTGGTAGAGCTCCGATACACACCGAGGGTAGCGTGACGAATTTTTCTGCTTCTATTGTAAAAGTTGGGTACCGCCACTCGGCTGGCCTAGAGCTATCGTGTGAACCGGATGCTCTGTCGGGGACGGGCCACTCGGTGCGTCCGTCCGAGTGGTGTTCAACCCGTTTCCCGGCTGGCTTCGCAATTTATTGTTATATTCGAGAGTCCGACAGTTTGCTATGGAGTGCCCTTCTCGTTTGCAATAACGGCATGTAAGTTGATCCGGACTCGGAGCTGCGTTATTCCTTAGTTTGAAATAGTTGTCAGCGGTATGTCCGCGGTTATGACAAAACTGGCACTCAATGCTTGGAGCGCTGTTTATTTTTAACTTGGGGCAATTATCTGCCGTGTGGCCGCGATTGCGACAGAACTGGCACTCGACGCTTGGGGAGCTACTGTTTTTTAACTTGAAACACTTGTCCGCGGTATGTCCGCGGTTGTGACAGAATTGACATTCGAGACTCGAAGTGTTATTTTTTAATTTGAGGCAATTGTCTGCGGTATGCCCACGATTGTGGCAATACTGGCACTCGGAAACGCTTTCAAAACGCGGATGGTCCTCTGAGGGGTTAAGAGATTTATTACGAGTAGGGCAATCAGGGGCCATGTGGCCCGAGATCTTGCACAGTTGACAGGATACTATAGGGGACCGTTGTCCTAAATGGCATTTGTCCGCGCTGTGCCCGGCACCTTTGCACATCTGGCAGGTCAATACCTCCCATTTGTCCTGTTTCTTTTTGCATTGGTCGGCGCTATGGCCTTGGTTTTTGCATAATTGGCAAGTGAGCAACGAGAAACGACAATTTTCCGACGTATGGTTATCCTTTTTACAGATATTACAGATTTTAACTGATTTGGGGGGAGGGAAGTTTTCTAATTTGTTCGAGGCCGACTGTAGTCCCCGTCGTGCTTCAAGATCGCGTTCAATTTCAACTGCATGATCGATAGCAATGGAAATGTTATCGCAACGGGGGAGTCGCTGTTCGATCTCCTCCCTTAATCCACGCTTGAAACACGAGAGGAAATAATCGTCCATTCTTTTCTTGAAATACTCGTTTTCTAGTCTGTTATCTGATGGTCTTTCTGTATCAAGTATCTCTTTTCCTTTCCTTTTAATTCGCATAGAAAATTCAGTTTCGTTCTTCTTTTGGCAAATAGTACTGAGTTCTCCGACTAGTTGCATTTCAGTTTTGTTCGGTGCATAAAGCTTCTTAAGATATCCTAATAGGGCGTGTACTTTCTCGAATTTTGTCGCGTGAATCATGTCCCTAGCGGGGTTTATAAATCTATTCCGGATCATCTTCACCAGGTACTTGTCGGCTGCAGGGGAAACCACCTCCCTTGCGTCCTCAAACCCGGCGACGAAATCCGAAAACGGAGCATTTTTCCCATCGAATTCTGGGATTATCTTAACAACGTCTTTTATCAACATCAATTCGTTTATACTCAACGGTGGGGTTTCCGGATTCATGGCTCCGCCTTTAAGGGGTAAATCTGGTTGTTTTGAAGATCTACTGGGAGGTCCTAGACCAGGAAGTAGTGGAACGTTTGATCCCCTCAGAGCATAACCTGAACTACCGGGGTGAATTGATTCGTTTGGTTCTGTATATGACAAATCCTCAGTTATATTTAAATCTAGTGTCTCGCAAGTTGATTCCTTATCCATGAGGTTGATTTGCAAAGGTACATTCCCTTTTTATAAATCCCGGACGAGCCCCAAAAAATTATATGTCACGTCCTGAGGGGACGTGGGCATATATATATGTGTGGTATCCCTCATTCTTGCCTACGCCTAGCGCAATAGCACGGGATGAGGATTAAAAAGGGGACGTGCTGGTGGAAAGGGTAATTTTAAGGAATTTCGTGGATGATCCAATCGTTGAAAATAATGGTTGTGATACTTGTGTTCGATTGACTCGTAATTTATTAGAATCAGCCGTATGGGTTGATCCTATTATTATAAAGATACAAATTGAAGACAAAAGGGTGAAATGTGTTCGCTTACATTGATGCGTCTCGGCGTTGACCCAATCGCGTGGGTGTCGGGTACGCTCGTAAAACTAAAGGCCCTTCGTGGTGGCCCGAGCGCTCGTAGATGGTGTCAGTGTGTGTGTGACGGATACAGCAAATGGTCGGTGACACAGATTCTAGTATTCGTGGATTTCGCGGTTTGAGAATGGAAAATACAATGAAATATTGCGCGTAATACAAATGTTAAAATTCTTAAGATTATCGCGTAACTGTTAGAGAACCTTCGAAGTACAAGATTTGTATAAACTCGAGTTGCAAGTCAACGTACGCTCTACAAGAAAGAAAATGAATATTCAACGCGATGGATATCGGTTAAGAAACTCTAGATATGAGCTCGCTGGATTCCGACCGGAGACTCCGATTGAGACTCGATAAAAAGAACTTTGTGTGATCGTGGTTGCCGGAAGACTGACTTCTACCACCATCCCCTGGACCTTCTTGCTCCAGATTCCGTTTTTGGTAGAGTATGGAGAAAGGGGGACTTTGGTTTTTTAATGATCCTTTACCCAATCGAGGACGTGTTGTGGGAGTAATATTAATCATCCATTAGCCAATCAGAGCGAGGGACATAGAAGTCTTTCCTCTGCCAGTTTTCCGTGGGAAAGCACGCGGGGTTGAATTTGTTTATCTGAAGTATAGGGCCTCGGCGCGAAGTCACCGCGCGATAACGTAGCGCCTAGCCGCGTCGCGGGCGTTGCACGTGCATTCGAATTTCGTTGCGCTCTCGATTTTATGGCCGGTTCGAGTGGAGTTTTCCGGAGCCCTTGGTCTGGCTTTGGTTCTCATACGAGTGAGAATCGAAACAACGTTAGGGTCTGTCTTCAAGCCGTCGAGCTCGCAGTCATGATTTTTTTGTTTTACGACTTTTCGGAGAAATCGGCCCTAGAACCGTGTAGTTTCAAATTATGACGACCAATGTCTTTGGCTGAGTTATGTGATACTTTCTTCGTGCATGGTCGCAGTATGTTGGCCTGTCTTGGAATCTTGAACTCTCTGTTTCAATAATTTGTTGTATAAGGGGACAGTTCAGCGAGTACATCGTTGGATGTGACACTCTTGAAACTCTACGAACTCCTCGTGAATGTCTTTGAAAATCTCTCTTAAGTGTCTTCGGACCCCTCATGAATGTCGCCAACCGTATTACGAATGACGTTGACAGACTCGTGAACGTGTGAGAAAGTTTCTTGCACGTCAACAAAGAGCTCGTGGATATCTTTGAAATTCTCTTAAGCATCTTAGAATCCGTCATGAATATCATCAAATTTATTACAAATGTCGTCGAAAGTCTCGCGATCGATTTCGAAAGGCTCTTGAACATCTCAAGAACATCTTCAAATGTCTCATGAACATTGTAGACAATCTCTTGAAGAACTTCGAACCCCTCGTGATTGTCTTTGAAAGCCCCTATTAAGAGTCGTTAAGCACCTCATGAATGTCGTCAAACGTATTATAAATGTAGTTGAAAGTCTCTTGATCGAGATCGGACGTGTCTTGGATGTCGCCAAACCCCTCATGAATGTCTTTGGAAGTCTCTTAAGCGTTTTCGAATCCCTCATGAATGTCCTTAACCGTATTATGAATGACGGTGAAAGTCCCTTGAGCGTATTCGAAAGTTTCTTGGACAACTTCATCCCCTTCGCGAAACTCCTTGAAAGTCTCTTATAAGTATTCGAACCTCTTGTGAATGCCATCGACAGTCTTATAACCGTTTTCGAAAGTCTCTTTAACGTCTCACAAACATCTTTGAACGTATCGTGGATATCGTCAAAGATCTCTTGAACGTCTTCGAATGTGTCTGAACGTTTTCGAACCTCGCGTAAATGTCTTTACACGTAGTCGAAAGTCCTTTGAGTTTCTCGGAACATCTTCAAACGTCTCATGAACATCGTAGAAAGTCTTTTGAAACTCATCGAACCCCTCGTGAAGGTCTTTGAAAGTCTCTTTTCAGAGTATTCATGCCCCTCATGAATATCGTCAAACGTGTTATGAATGGCGTTGAAAGTCTCTTGACCGTGTTCGACAGTGTCTTGGATGTCGACAAACCCCTCGTGAATGTCTTTGAAAGTCTCTCTTAAGCATCTTCGGACCCCTCATGAATGTCGTCAAACGTATTACGAATGCCGTTAAAAGACTCTGGAACGTGTTCGAAAGTTTCTAGGACGTCGACAAAGCACTCGTGGATATCTTCGAAAGTCTCTTAAGCTTCGTTGAATCCCTCATGAACATCGTTAAACTTGTAACAAACGTCGTCCAAAGTCTCGTGAACATTTTCGAAAGGCATTTGAACGTCGCACGAACCTCTCCAAATGTCTCATGAACCCTGCAGAAAGTCTCTTGAAACTCTTCGAACCCCTCGTAAATGTCGTTGAAAGTCTATCTTAAGAGTCTTCAAGCCCCTCATGAATGTCGTCAAATGTCGTAAATGTCGTTGACAGTCTCTTGAACGAGTTCGGAAGTGTCTTGGATGTCGACAAACCCCGAGTGGATGTTTCTGGACGTCTCTCCAGCGTCTTCGAATCCCTCATGAATGTCTTCAAACGTAGTATGAATGTCGTCGAAAGTCTCTTGAACCTCTCACGAACTTCTTCAAACGTATTATGAATGTCGTCAAAGATTTCTTGAACGTCTTCGAACGTCTGCGAACGTCTTCGAACCTCGAGTAAATGCCTTCAAACGTCTTATGAACGTTTTCGAAAGTCCCTTGAACGGCTCACGAACATCTTCAAAAGTCTCATAAACGTCGTAGAAAGTCTTTTGAAACTCGTCGAACCCCATCGTGAACGTCCGTGGACGAACCCTCATGAACGAACCCCCTCTCGTGAACGAACCCTCTTAAGAGTCTTCGAGACCCTCATTACTATCGTCGAACGTGTTATGAATGTCGTTGAAAGTCTCTTGACCGTGTTCGACAGTGTCTTAGATGTCGACAAACCGCACGTGAATATCTTTAGAAGTCTCTTAAGCGTTTTCGACTCCCTCATGGAATGTCTTCAAACGTATTATGGATGTCGTCGTAAGTCTCTTGAACGTCTTCGAAAGTTACTTGGACATCTGCAAAACCCGCGCGAATTTCTCTGAACGTTACTTGTCTTCGAATCTCTTGTAAATGCCTTCAAACGTCTTTTGACCGTCTTCGAAAGTGCCTTGAACGCCTCACGAACATCTTCAAACGTCTAATGACCGTCGTAGAAAGTCTTTTGAAACTCTTCGAAACCCTCGTGATTGTCTTTGGAAGTCACGAGGGGTTGGTCGATATCCAAGACACTGTCGAACATGTTCAAGAGACTCTCAACGACATTCATGATACGATTTACGCCATTCTTGAGGGGCTTGAAGACTCTTACGAGAGACTTTGAAAGACATTCACGAGGGGGTGGAGGTTTCAAAACACTTTATACGACGGTCATGAGACATTTGAAGATGTTCGTGAGAAGTTCAAGGGACTTTGGAAGACGGTCATAAGACGTTTGAAGGCATTCACAAGATGTTCGAAGACAAGAGTCTGTCAAAGACATTCATGAAGAATTTTTCAAAGACATGCATGAAGGATTTGAAGATGCTTCCAAAGATGCTTCCAAAGAATGACTTCCAAAGATATTCACGAGGGGTTTGTCGCCATCCACGACACTTTCAAACACGTTCAAGAGACTTCCAACGACATTCATAACATGTTTGACGAAATTCATGAGGGGTTTAAAGACCCTTAAGAGAGACTTCCAAAGACATTTACGAGGGGTTCGAAGAGTTTCAAAAGACGTTCTACGCCTTTCATGAAACGTTTGGAGATGTTCGTGAGACGTTCAAGGGACTCTCGAAAACGTTCATAAGACGTTTGAAGACATTTACTCGAGGTTCGAAGACGTTCACAGACGTTCGATGACGTTCAAGAGATCTTTGACGATATCCATAATACGGTTAAAGATGTTCGTGAGACGTTCAAGAGACATTCGACGACATTCATAATACGTTTGAAGTCATTCGTGAGGGATTCGAAGAGGCTTAAGAGATTTTCAACCACATTCACGAGGGCTTTGTCGCCATCCAACGTCGGTTTTGCTGGAATTGTGCGGGTTTGTTTGGGATTTTCACCCAAACAATTCCAGCAAAACTCAACTTCAACTTCGGTTTATAGATGTGGTCGAATATCACATTATAAACTCGACATCCTGTCGAGCGTCTTCAAACCTCTTGTGTATATCTTTGAGAGTCTCTTAAGCGTCTTCGAAGACATCATGAATGTCTTCAAACGTTTTCTGAATGTCGGCGAAAGTCTCGCGAACGTTTTTGAAAGTCCCTTAAACTTATCGCGAACATCTTCAAACGCTTCATGTACGTCGTTGCAGGTCTCTTGAAACTCTTCGGACCCCTCATGAATGTCGTCAAACGTATTATGAATGACGTTGAAAGACTCGTGAACGTGTTCGAAAGTTTCTTGGACGTCAACATACAGCTCGTGGATATCTTTGAAAGTCTCTTAAGCGTCTTGGAATCCGTCATGAATATCATCAAACTTATTACAAATGTCGTCGAAAGCCTCGCGATCGTTTTCGACAGGCTCTTGAGCGTCCCACGAACATCTTTAAATGTCTCATGAACATTGTAGACAGTCTCTTGAAGAACTTCGAACCCCTCGTGAATGTCTTTGAGAAACCCTAATAAGAGTCTTTAAGCACCTCATGAATGTCGTTAAACGTATTATAAATGTCGTTGAAAGTCACTTGACCGAGATCGGACGTGTCTTGGATGTTTTCAAACCCCTCGTGAATGTCTTTGGAAGTCTCTTAAGCTTTTTCGAATCCCTCATGAATGTCCTTAAACGTATTATGAATGTCGTTGAAAGTCCCATGAACGTATTCGAAAGTTTCTTGGACAACTTCATACCCCTCGCGAAACTCTTTGAAAGTCTCTTATACGTCTTCGAACCTCTTGTGAATGCCATCGACCGTCTTTTAACCGTTTTCGGAAGTCTCGTTAACGTCTCACGAACATCTTTAAACGTATCGTGGATATCGTCAAAGATCTCTTGAACGTCTTCGAAAGTGTCTGAACGTTTTCGAACCTCGCGTAAATGTCTTCAAACGTATTCGAAAGCCCCTTGAGCTTCTCGGAACATCTTCAAACGTCTCATGACATCGTGGAACGTCGTTTGAAACTCATTGAACCCCTCGTGAAGGTACTTAAACATCTCTCTTAAGAGTCTTCAAGCCCCTCATGAAGATCGTTAAACGTATTATGAATGGCGTTGAAAGTCTCTTGGCCGTGATCGAAAGTGTCTTGGATGTCGACAAACCCCTCGTGAATGTCTTTGAAAGTCTCTCTTAAGCGTCTTCGGACCCCTCATGAATGTCCTTAAACATATTATGAATGCCGTTGAAAGACTCTGCAACGTGTTCGAAAGTTTCTAGGACGTCGACAAAGCGCTCTGTTACGTCCGGATTTTTATATTGGATGAAAAATATATTTCCAAAAGTTAAAACGCGGTTTCCGTTGCGAAAACGATTTTCCGTTAACTAGTTGCAAATTAATTTTTTTTACGGAACGGACGCCAGCCTTGAGATCCTTCATTTAGTCGGAAATGTGCCCAACAGGGATGAGGCTCGAGCCACGGTTTGATCGATAACTTACGAATCACTCGCGGGGATAGGGCAGTCGGTACAGAAGATAGCGAGTGGTAACGTGAACATGCGACTTACCCTATGAGCGGCGGTGCGTAGCGGGTTTATCGACGGATGATCTGGTACCCGGAGAGAGGTCCTGCCGTCGGTAATGATGGTCTCCAGGCGATCGACGATTTCAACGATAGACGGTGAGGTAGGTTTCTTATTTTTCGACGAGCATCCGCCCATCGATGTGCCGACTCGTTGTAGGTAGGGACGGGTTCCTGTCGGCCGACCGCGGTGACGAACTCGTGGAGCTAAAAGAAACGACGTTGGTGACGGGAGAAAATCAGTCGATGATGACAATCTCGATGTCCGATGATACACCGGCGATGGATGCGTCTGAAGCGACGCTGCCGGTCGATCGAGTCCCTACACGGATGTACCCACGGGGGTCGATACGGAGGACTTTTCCATAAAACGGAACTTTCGACACAATTTTTGGTCCAATTTTCACCGAATGTACTTTTACGGCGTCACGAAGAATTTGTTTGAACACGGACGAGTTGTTTCCCCGAGATGCCGGTCGCGGCTTTTGCGCGGCTATCGCGTTTGCGCGGCGAATATTAAACTTGGAACCACCTCGTCTTCTTGACATTTGTGGATTTGAATAAAAACATATAGGTATTTATTGGAAAATCAATTGACCGTTAATTGGGTGAAGGGGAGACTGAGTAAGATTATCATGCAGCAGGGGTTCGAGACACGAATTAATCGACGTGCAGTAGTAAGAGCACAATCGGTAGATTCAGTCTTGAAATTTAAGCGAGGTAAGAATTGACGACGTGCAGTAGTAAGAGCACAACCGACAAATCTTCGGAAAATGAACGTAGGACGGGTGGAGGGTTAACGGACGGTTGATTTCTACATATGACATGCAAAATTGCGAAATTAAATATATTCGATTAGCTGAAATGCCAAGGAACGATGGTGAGAGAATGTTGACTCAAATGAATTTTGTAAAAGACGAATGAACGACATAAACAACACACGGCACGTTCGTAAGAGTGTATTCGACGAGGGATAAAGGATGTCGAAATAATTATTCGCTGACTCTAGAAATGTATACGGAAAGGTGAATATTGTTACAAACTTGGAAATAAATATAATTACACACAACTCTGCGATGTAGGATATGACAAGTTTTAAACGCACTGAAAACTCAAACTTGGAGTTACAATTCGGTAAAATAATAGTGTGAAAAGTAAAGAAATGTTTAAAGAAATGTTCCGATTTTCCAGCGTGCGGGTCCGACACGGACGCGGAGAGCGGAGAAGCGCAACTGACTGGTGGAGAGACCGGAGAGAACTGACGAGCAGCGGAGGACTCGGCTTTTTATTGGTGAGGCGGTGTAACGGCGTGGTGCGCATGCGCCGCGGAGAGGGGACGCCGACGTTGATGTTCCTTCTCGCTTGCTCTTATGACGTTAAACGGAGGATTCGCTGATAAATCAATTATTCAATTAAAATGTTATAAGAAATAATTATGTTGGTTGGACTAACGATAAGTTAATATTTTTAATTTATCGTTAGTTTCACAACTTGTTACAATAATATCTGTTTTTAAATAAAGAAATATAATTTTATGTAAGTTCCATTTGTTGTTATTTATTCATTTGCGTGCGAAACAGATTCCACGTAAAAATACGGCGGTTAAATGAGAGAATTACAATGCGAAATATACGAATTGCATATAATAATTATAAATGTGTAATTTTGTAATTAAAAATAAATAGGGCGCACTATTATTTATGCGAAAGTAATCGTGTTTAATATTTGGCTTTTTAGTAACGCTTACTTTTATTTGTGAGTAATATAAATGGCTAATTGTTTTTAGATATGTTAATAACGCGTGACATTTGATATACTGATAATACTGAATTATAACGATTATCGCTTAACTAAATAATTAAAATAACGTTTACAATTCATTTGTCGCATTAAACGTTTATTATAATTATTAATAATATTGTAAGTCGCATTGTGATGGTGTTAATTATTATTTGAATAATTAATTAGAGCGTGTATGAAATTGTTCTAGAATATTCTGCTCGTGGAAATAATTATAATGATACAGGGTTGGAAACAAAGGAGACAAAGAGGCGATACCTGATATTGGGGTTGGAGCGGATGTTTAGTCTACAAGGTATGGAGTGATAGCGATTTGTTTATCTCTTAATTGGTTCTTAGGATTCGGCATGATGTGATATTGTTTAAATTAATATTTCGTAGAAGCCTACGCGCAACACGTGGCTTGCATCATGGCGGCGCGTCCGAGAGAGACGCGATGAGTGCGAAAGTGAAAGTGATAAACATGCGCTGGGAAAGTTCAGGAAAAATATCTGTTTTATGTCTTCTATTATGTGCTTGAAAATGGGAAAGCGTACAAGGAGAGACTTATACTGTAAAAAGAGCGCTTGCTCGTTTCGAGAGGCAATAAAGTAATTCAAGTGTTTTCTGGAAAATGTCTCGAAGGGAAGCGTTCACTCGACTCGAGGGGCAATAAAGTAATTTGGGAAAAAGTCACGTAGCGTCTATTTGCCATAGTAGCCACGAGTTAGAGAGAGGGTTAGGCCGGGTGAGAGTAAGAGACAGACCGACTCTATATACGCAATCTCGCGGTTTTTCGCGAGCACGTGAACATAGGGATGAGCGGGTTACTAGTCGTGATCCGTGGGCCGCGACTTATATCGCGGATCCGCGGAAGACGAGTTTCGTGGTTAAGGAAGAAGGTTTTTGTGATACGGGTTAAATGAGCACGATGGAGGTACGCGGGTCACCCGAAGAGGAAGGATGGAGGATGAGAAAGATTACGTAGCAGATGATGGAGAGTTCGATTGAGCGCGCGAAGCATCAGGCGAGCAGGAGGAGTACGTTGGTCTCCTAGCGGAGCGCTAGAGAGAGACGGAGCGAGGGCGCGCGCGAGCGTTAAGGATAGACGAGGATCGCGAGTGAGTACGCGCGGGCGCTGAAGAGGGACAAGGATAGAAAGCGAGTGCGCGCGAGCGTTGAGCTCGGCTCGCTAGGTAGTCGCGTTTAGCGGAAGTAGGTACATACTAGGGAAAGTCGAATGTTCACAGACAACATAAGAAATGATAAAAAATAATTGCGCTCGTCACAATATGAGTTACGGTAAACGAAATAAGATATTCTTGTATTGTAGATTATAAACTTGTATAAATGTATGTATAGCAATATATATAGATATATATATAGGTATCGTTTATTTGCGTATGTGAATATATATGTATGTATACGTATATACATATATATGTATCTATATATATATATATGTATGTGTGTGTATTTGTATAGAATAAAGGACAAGATCGGTATATGTATATATGCAAATGTATATGGAGAATGGAGGGCAAGATCGCCAGGACGTAACACACGAACATCTTCAAATGTCTCATGAACATTGTAGACAGTCTGTTGAAGAACTTCGAACCCCTCGTGAATGTCTTTGAAAGTCCCTATTAAGAGTCTTTAAACATCTCATGAATGTTGTTAAACGTATTATAAATGTCGTTGAAAGTCACGTGATCGAGATCGGACGTTTCTTGGATGTCTTCAAACGCCTCGTGAATGTCTATGTAAGTCTCTTAAGCGTTTTCGCATCCCTCATGAATGTCCTTAAACGTATTATGAATGTCGTTGGAAGTCGCTTGAACGTATTCGAACGTTTCTTGGACAACTCCATACCCCTCGCGAAACTCTTTGAAAGTCTCTTATAGGTCTTCGAACCTCGTGTGAATGCCATCGACAGTCTTATATCCGTTTTCGGAAGTCTCTTTAACGTCTCACGAACATTTGTTAACGTATCGTGGATATCGTCAAAGATCTCTTGAACGTCTTCGAAAGTGTCTGAACGTTTTCGAACCTCGCGTAAATGTCTTCAAACGTACTCGAAAGTCTCTTGAGCTTCTCGGAACATCTTCATACGTCTCATGACATCGTGGAAAGTCTTTTGAAACTCATCGAACCCCTCGTGAAGGTATTTAAACGTCTCTCTTAAGAGTCTTCAAGCCCCTCATGAATATCGTCAAACGCATTATGAATGACGTTGAAAGTCTCTTGGCCAGATCGAAAGTGTCTTCGATATCGACAAACCCCTGGTGAATGTCTTTGAAAGTATCTCTTAAGCGTCTTCGGACTCCTCATGAATGTCGTCAAACGTATTATGAATGCCGTTGAAAGACACTGGAACGGGTTCGAAAGTTTCTAGGACTTCCACAAAGCGCTCGTGGAAATCTTCGAAAGTCTCTTAAGCTTCGCTGAATCCCGCATGAACATCCTTAAACTTGTTACAAACGTCGTCCAAACTGTCGTGAACGTTTTCGAAAGACATTTGAACGTCGCACGAACATCTCCAATTGTCTCATGAACCCTGTAGACAGTCTCTTGAAACTCTTCGAACTCCTCGTGAATGTCGTTGGAAGTCTCTCTTTGGAGTCTTCAAGCCCCTCATGAATGTCGTCAAATGTATTAATAAATGTCGTTGACAGTGTCTTGAACGAGTTCGGAAGTGTCTTGGATGTCGACAAACCCCTAGTGAATGTCTTTGGAAGTCACTTCAGCGTCGTCGAATCCCTCATGAATGTCTTCAAACGTATTATGAATATCGTCGAAAGTCTCTTGAACCTCTCACGAATTTCTACAAACGTATTATGAATATCGTCGAAGATTTCTTGAACGTCTTCGAACGTCTGCGATCGTCTTCGAACCTCGAGTTCGAAGACGTCTTCAAACGTCTTCGCCTTCAAACGTCTTATGAACAATTTCGAAAGTCCCTTAAACGGCTCACGAACATCTTCAAAACTCTCATGATCGTCGTATAACGTCTTTTCCAACTCGTCGAACCCCTCGTGAACGTCCGTGAACGAACCCTCATGAACGAACCCCCCCTCGCGAACGAACCCTCTTAAGAGTCTTCGAGACCCTCATTACTATCGTCGAACGTGTTATGAATATCGTTGGAAGTCTCTTGACCGTGTTCGACAGTGTCTTAGATGTCGACAAACCGCACGTGAATATCTTTGGAAGTCTCTCAAGCGTTTTCGACTCCCTCATGGAATGTCTTCAAACGTGTTATAGATGTCGGCGTAAGTCTCTTGAACGTAGTCGAAAGTTACATGGACATCTTCAAACCCCGCGCGATTTTCTCTGAACGTTACTTGTCTTCGAATTTCTTGTGAATGCCTTCAAACGGCTTATGACCATCTTCGAAAGTCCCTTGAACGTCTCACAAACATCTTCGAACGTCTAATGACCGTCGTAGAAAGTCTTTTGAAACTCTTCGAAACCCTCGTGATTGTCGTTGGAAGTCACGAGGGGTTCGTCGATATCCGACACACTTTCGAACATGTTCAAGAGACTCTCAACGACATTCATGATACGATTTACGCCATTCTTGAGGGGCTTGAAGACTCTTACGAGAGACTTTGAAAGATATTCACGAGGGGTTGTAAGGTTTCAAAAGACTTTTTACGACGGTCATGAGACGTTTGAAGATGTTCGTGAGAAGTTCAAGGGACTTTCGAAGACGGTCATAAGACGTTTGAAGGCATTCACAAGATCTTCGACGACAAGAGACTTTCAAAGACATTCGCGAAAGGCTCGAAGATGACCAAGCTACTTTCGAATACATTCAAGAGACTTCTGACGACGTTCATATTACGGTTGAAGACATGCATGGAGGATTTGAAGATGCTTAAGAGACTTCCAAAGATATTCACGAGGGGTTTGTCGACATCCACGACACTTTCGAACACGTTCAAGAGACTTCCAACGACATTCATAACACGTTTGGCGATATTCATGAGGGGTTTAAAGACCCGTAAGAGAGCCTTCCAAAGACATTTACGAGGGGTTCGAAGAGTTTCAAAAGACTTTCTACGACTTTCATGAAACGTTTGGAGATGTTCGTGAGACGTTCAAGGGACTTTCGAAAACGATCATAAGACGTTTGAAGACATTTACTCGAGGTTCGTAGACGTTCACAGACGTTCGAAGACGTTCAAGAGATCTCTGACGATATCCATAATACGTTTGAAGATGTTCGTGAGACGTTCAAGAGACACTCGACGACATTCATAATACGTTTGTAGATATTCATGAGGGATTCGAAGACGCGAAAGAGACTTCCAGAGACAATCACGAGGGCTTTGTCGCCATCCAACTTCGGTGTTGCTGGAATGGTGTGGTTTTGTTTAGGATTTTCTCCCAAACAATTCCAGCAAAACTCAACTTCAACTTCGATTTATAGATGTGGTCGAAGATCACATTATAAACTCGACAGCCTGTCGAGCGTCTTCAAACCTCTTGTGCATATCTTTAAGAGTCTCTTAAGCGTCTTCAAAGACCTCATGAATGTCTTGAAACGTTTTATGAATGTCGGCGAAAGTCTCGCGAACGTTTTCGAAAGTCTCTTAAACTTATCGCGAACATCTTCAAACGCCTCATGAACGTCGTTGCAGATCTCTTGAAACTCTTCGAACCCCTCCTGAATGCCTTTGAACGTCTCTCTTAAGTGTCTTCGGACCCCTCATGAATGTCGTCAAACGTATTATGAATGACGTTGAAAGACTCGTGAACGTGTTCGAAAGTTTCTTGGACGTCAACAAACAGCTAGTGGATATCTTTGAACGTCTCTTAAGCGTCTTGGAATCCGTCATGAATGTCATCAAACTTATTACAAATGTCGTCGAAAGCCTCGCGATCGTTTTCGAAAGGCTCTTGAACGTCTCACGAACATCTTCAAATGTCTCATGAACATTGTAGACAGTCTCTTGAAGAACTTTGAACCCCTCGTGAATGTCTTTGAACGTCCCTATTAAGAGTCTTTAAGCACCTCATGAATGTCGTTAAACGTATAATAAATTTCGTTGAAAGTCACTTGATCGAGATCGGACGTGTCTTGGATGTCTTCAAACCCCTCGTGAATGTCTTTGGAAGTCTCTTAAGCGTTTTCGAATCCCTCATGAATGTGCTTAAACGTATTATGAATGTCGTTGAAAGTCCCTTGAACGTATTCGAAAGTTTCTTGGACAACTTCATACCCCTCGCGAGACTCTGAAAGTCTCTTATACGTCTTCGAACCTCTTGTGAATGCCATCGACAGTCTTAATACCGTTCTCGGAAGTCTCTTTAACGTCTCACAAACATCTTCAAACGTTTCGCGGATATCGTCAAAGATCTCTTGAACGTCTTTGAAAGTGTCTGAATGGTTTCGAACCTCGAGTAAATGTCTTCAAACGTATTCGAAAGTCCCTTGAGCTTCTCGGAACATCTTCAAACGTCTCATGACATCGTGGAAAGTCTTTTGAAACTCATCGAACCCCGCGTGAAGGTATTTAAACGTCTCTCTCAAGAGTCTTCAAACCCCTCATGAATATCGTCAACCGTATTATGAATGGCGTTAAAAGTCTCTTGGCCGTGATCGAAAATGACTTGGATGTCGAAAAACCCCTCGTGAATGTCTTTGAAAGTCTCTATTAAGCGTCTTCGGACCCCTCATGAATGTCGTCAAACGTATTATGAATGTCGTTGAAATACTCTGAAACGTGTTCGAACGTTTCTAGGACGTCGACAAAGCGCTCGTGGAAATCTTCGAAAGTCTCTTAAGCTTCGTTGAATCCCTCATGAACATCGTTAAACTTGTTACAAACGTCGTCCAATGTTACGTCCTGGAGATCTTGCTCTCCATTCTCCATATACATTTGCATATATACATATATCGATCTCGTCCTTTATTCTATACAAATACACACATATATATATATATATACATATATGTATATATATACATATATACATATATATGTATATACGTATACATACATATATATTGTCACGTGGAAAAATTTGGTAGACCCTCTCGCTCGGCATTCAGCCCCGGACGCGGACCCATAGGAGTTGTAGAGCGGATCTGACGGTTAGATAATCACATTTGTTTTTTCTGTATAATTACATGCGAGGTACCTGCGAGGCCACATGCGAAACACCCACACACATGCGAAACACTCACAACATGCGAAGCGTTCGCTCCTGCGACGCACATACACATGCGAAACACACCTACACATGCGACACACCCATACACATGCGAAACACTCACACACATGCGAAACACACAGAACATGCGAAGCATTCGCTCCTGCGACACACATACACTTGTGAACACCTGGAAGCGAGATTCCGGACTTTTAGGAAGGAAGGGGCGTAGAGCCGGTGTCTAGTGAGGGAGAAGGGAAGGGCACTGAGCCACGGAGTGTCGAGCGAGACGGATTGCCGAACGGGTGGAACGGTTGCGAGAAAATTAGGCCGGTGAGTTTCGGTCAACGCATTGCCTCATTATAGCCCGGCATTTTCCTCTTTTCATTGAGACTCGGTGGCGGCTCTCCGGCCGGCGGGCACCGCGTCCTGGGGTTCTTGCATTTGCGGGCGCACGTTGTTCCGATCGAGTCGCGAAGTGCGGTTGCAAGTCGGTTCGCGGCGCGGGGTTTGTGGCTGGTCGCGTCGAGAAAAGGGTATCCGCGCGCGCGGGTAATGTACTAAGCGAAAGAGAGAGAGAGAGAGAAAACTCAGTTTTTTTTAATGTAAAATAAAGTGTGTCGGCTCTCCGAGATTCGGGCGTTTTACGGCCCCTAACCCCGCCTCTCTACCACGACCCAAGGCTGCGGCCGGCCGGCACGGGATACCCTCCCCTTCCTCTCGGCGAGCCGTTAACGCGGCTGGCGCCCTTAAAAAGAAATCGCGGGGGAAACGGGGGGCATTTGTGACCTGAGGGATTTCACGTCACAATATATACATATATATGTATATACGTATACATACATATATATACACATACGCATATATAAGATACCTATAGATATATGTATATTGCTATACATAGATATATACAAGTTTATAATCTACAATACAAGAATATTTTTTTTTCGTTAACCTTAACTAATACTGTGACGAGCGCATTTATTTTTTATTAGTTCTTATGTTGTCTGTGGACATTCGACTTTCCCTAGTATGTACCTACTTCCACTGAACGTGCCTAGCTAGCGCGCCGAGCTCAACGCTCGCGCGCACACGCTTCCTATCCTTGTCCCGCTTCAGCGCCTGCGCGCACTCACTCGCTATCCGCGTCTATCCTTAAGGAGTAAGGCCACTGTAACGGCCAAAAAAAAAAGGTTTTTTCACTAATTTTTTGCTCCCGAAATTGAAGGTATTTGAAAAAAAACTTTGAATGGTGTTATCGGGCATACATTAAACTTTATTATAAAATTTTTTTAGAGTAAAAAAAAAACAAAATGGCGGTTCCACAACTATCTTCCCGGGACATGTTTTGCTTCCAGGGCTCCGCGGCACGCAGCACCACTGGTGCACTTTTGAATCTAGAACAAAAAAAAAAAAACCATTAATCTGGAGGGCTATAGCTAGAGAATGTCGATCGGATTTTAAAAAGTATCAATTTTTGTGGATTTGGCGTGCGTTTGAAAAAAAAATTGATTTTTGACGAAAAAAACGGCAAGTTTTTTGTTAATAAAAAATCAATAAATAAAGTTCTTGAAAATTCCGATCGACATTCTCAAGATATTGTAAATGTTCACAGCTGGTTAAAATTTCAAGTAAAAAAAATGAAAATTGTTCGAGTTATGCTGCGTGCCATTTTGAAAAACCATGTTTCGAGAAAAACGCGTTTAAAGTTTTGCGAATAGTTTTTTATTGGAAAAAATTAAAAAAAGAAGTTAAAAAAAATTTTTACCGTTAGTCTGCAATCCCAGCACCATACATTTGTCCTTCGATAGCCAAATTTTCGTCTTCTTCGTCTTTCCTGGTTGATTTTTGGAGCGCGCGCGCACTTTTGGCCGCGTCGCTCAGAGATGTCTCCGCGTGCGTGATGCGTTTGGCGTCGGCTTCGATGCAGAAATTATATAACTGTACACCAACTTCCACCTCCAACATCTTGAATATTTGTAAGACGTTGGTAAGGCCGCCATTGAATATGCAAACAGCGATATCCGTCGCAATATCTAGTACGGTTTTTCCGCTTGAGGATGATTTGGGGGCCAAACTCCAAACGGTAGCGTTGAAACTTTCGTTATTGTTTTGAGTATAGGCCCCCAAGCAACGCTCCAGCAACTCGTCCCGGCTCAATTCCATGTAGATGGGTTTGATGGCTTGATAAACCTCCTCACTCATTGGCTGATTGTGATGATACGCATCCAAGGCATTTTCTGCTTTCGCTTTCTTCCAACTGCACCAATTCTCCGAACATTTTTCGTGCTGAGGCTTTTCATCCGTTGACATTTTGTGAAAAAGGGTTGCCCAGATCTCTTTTTTCATATTTTTGATGGAATCGGAATTTCGACGGATTGCTAAGCCGTAATAAATGCTTAGTTTGTCAATCAATTTGGCAGTGAGTTTTCCTCTTCCCCCGAGACCTTTTGTTCCTTTTTTTAAGTTTCTCAATCGAGTGCCCATTCTTTTTTGCACGTGATCTATGCACTCTTTTTTTTTAACATCAACATTTTCATAAGGCTTCGAATCCACGATGCCTTTGAAAGTTTTGGAATCGCCATCTCCGATATAATTGCAGTCGTTTCGGAACAAGTTTTGACACGCTTGGCGGCGACCTTCATTTCCTAAGGACAACAAATTTTTTTTCGCACAGGACCTTTTTTTTCTTATTCTAGAGGGTTTAAACTATTTTTTAAGCCAATAAGAAAAAAATCGATTTTTCAAAAAATTTACAGTGGCCTTACCCCTTAACGCTCGCGTGCGCCCTCGCTCCGTCTCTCTCTAGCGCTCCGCTAGGAGACCAACGTACTCCTCCTGCTCGCCTGATGCTCCGCGCGCTCAGTCGAACTCTCCATCATCTGCTAAGTAATCTTTCTCATCCTCCATCCTTCCTCTTCGGGTTACCCGCGTACCTCCTTCGTGCTCATGTAACCCGTATCACAAAAACCTTCTTCCTTATCCACGAATCTCGTTTTCCGCGGATCCGCGATATAATTCGCGACCCACGGATCACGACAAGTAACCCGCTCATCCCTATGTTCGCGTGCTCGATGGTTCGTTCAATCGCTCGTTCGTCCATTCCTTCGCCGCGTTCACTCAATCGGTCGTTGCGCTCGTTCGATCGTTCGTGCCATTGTTTGGGTTACACACCCGCGTCGCAAGCTTCTTTGAGATATTAAAAAGCAGTGATTGGCCGAGGGATTATTGTTTTTCAATCCATAGTTTTTGTTAACGAATATCGAGCGTTTTTTGTTCACCCAATATCAATGCAATGAACGAGTAAAAAACGGATCGTCCGGTCATTCGTTCGTTCGTCCGTTAAACGGACGTAACCTCGAACGCACGCGACGAACGATCAAGTACACGCAGTGAGTAAATGAAGGAACAAGCGATCGAACGTTCGAAGGATCGCACGATCGGAAGACCCAACGGACGAGCGCATCGACCGGTCCATCGTACGAATGAACGAGCGAATACCACAGTTCCATGTGGTGGTATCGATTTTCAGGAAAAACTCTCTATGTTCGTTGAAAAAACATCTATCGAAAAGAAATCTTCGCGCAATCCCAGCTGTTTGATATGTAAAAGAACTTTGCAGTCGTTCGTTGTTTCGATCGCTCGATGCGTTTGCTCGCTCGTTCGGTCTTTCGTTCGTTAACCCGTTGCGCCTGTACGATCGTTCGTTCGTTCGCTCGAAGGTTCGTTCAATCGCTCGTTCGTCCATTCCTTCGCCGCGTTCACTCAATCGTTCGTTGCGCTCGTTCGATCGTTCGTGCCATTGTTAATTTCATATGCAACGGAAGCGTGTGTTCATTCGTTCGTTACCTTCGTGCGCTCGTTTTTGTGAAACGAAATAAAAATTCAAAATCGTCATGGAAACAAATCGAAACCGATGCCTCCGTTCGAAAGTTCGTTTAATCGGTTGTTCGTAGCGAAATAAAAAAATCGAAATCGGCATGAACAAAATCTTAATCAAAATCGCTGTTCTCTTTTGTTCATTAATTCCATCCGTTCGCTCGATCGTTTGTTCGCTGCGGTCGTTCCGACACGCAGCGAGTAAATGAAGGAACAAGCGATCTAACGTTCGAAGGATCGCACGATCGGAAGACCCAGCGAACGAGCGCATCGACAGGTCCATCGAACAAATTAACGAACGAATACCACAGTTCCATGTGGTGGTATCGATTTTCACGAAAAAACTCTCTATGTTCGTTGAAAAAACATCTATCGAAAAAAATCGTCGCGCAATCCCTGCTGTTTGACATGTAAAAGAACTTTGCAATCGTTGGGTATGTCGATCGTTCGATGCGTTTGCTCACTCGTTCGGTCTTTTCGTTCGATAACCCGTTGCGTCCGTACGATCGTTCGTTCAATCACTCATTCGTTCATTCCTTCGCCGCGTTTACTCGATCATTCGTTGCGCTCGTTCGATCGTTCGTGTCATTGTTTATTTCATATGCAAAAGAAGCGTGCGTTCATTCGATCGTTACCTTCGTTCGCTCGTTTTTATGAAACGAAATAAAAATCAAATTCGTCATGGAAACAAATCGAAACCGATGCTTCCGTTCGATCGTTCGTTCAATCGCTTGTGCATAGCGAAATCAAAAAATTGAAATCGGCATGAAAAAAATCGTAATCAAAATCGCTGTTCTCTTTTGTTCATTAATTCCATCCGGTCGCTCGATCGTTTGTTCGCTGCGCTCGTTCCGCGTTGTGCCCGCTTGATCGTTCGTTCAATCGCTCGTTCGGTCATTTCTTCATTGCTCTTGTTCGACATTTTGTTTATTCACTCGTTGCGTGATTTCGACGTTTCATCACTGCATCTGTTACGTATGTTCTATCCTTCGGTGCGTTCGCTCGACCGTTCGTTCGTTTTACATTAAACTTCTCCGACAATAAACGCTCGACGGAGACGTTGATGGAGATACTTTCAGGAATGTTCGCGAGTCAGCAAAAATGCAGCTACGCGAAATATCGGTTTCCACGCTCGGAGCAATAAATCTCGAGATTTTCAAAAAGGCTACTGTCTCCGAATGTGCTACATGTATGCGTGATAAAACACACACTTCGCGTAGCAGTCGCAATGGAGAAGCCGTATTCTCGGCCTCTCCTCTTTGTGCGGATATTCGTACCCGCTATAGAGCGCGCACACCGACGAGCACGAGCATACGTGTGTGTGTGGCACAGGGCCGCTTGCTACTACACACACACACACGCGCGTCGCAAGCGTCTTTGAGATATTAAAAAGCAGTGATTGGCCGAGGGATTATTGTTTTTCGATCCATAGTTTTTGTTAACGAATATCGAGCGTTTTTTGTTCACCCAATATCAATGCAATGAACGAGTAAAAAACGGATCGTCCGGTCATTCGTTCGTTCGTCCGTTAAACGGACGTAAGATCGAATGCACGCAATGAACGAACAAGTACACGCAGTGAGTAAATGAAGGAACAAGCGATCGAACGTTCGAAGGATCGCACGATCGGAAGACCCAACGAACGAGCGCATCGACCGGTCCATCGTACGAATGAACGAGCGAATTCCACAGTTCCATGTGGTGGTATCGATTTTCAGGGAAAAACTCTCTATGTTCGTTGAAAAAACATTTATCGAAAAAAAATCTTCGCGCAATCCCTGCTGTGTGATATGTATACGAACTTTGCAGTCGTTCGTTGTTTCGATTGTTCGATGCGTTTGCTCGCTCGTTCGGTCTTTCGTTTACCTGTTGCGTCCGTACGATCGTTCGTTCATTCGCTCGATGGTTCGTTCAATCACTCGTTCGATCATTCCTTCGCCGCGTTCACTCGATCGTTTGTTCATTCGCTCGATGGTTCGTTCAATCACTCGTTCGTTCATTCCTTCGCCGCGTTCACTCGATCGATCGCTGCGCTCGATCGATCGTTCGTGTCATTGTTGATTTCATATGCCAAAGAAGCGTGACTTCATTCACTCGTTCGTCCATTCGTTCGTTCCCTTCGTGCGCTCGTTTTTATGAACCGAAATAAAAAATCAAAATCGTCATGGAAACAAATCGAATCCGATGCCTCCGTTCGATAGTTCGTTCAATCGCTTGATCGTTCATTTGTTTGTTGCTCGCGAAATATCGGCTTACACACTCGGAGAAGTAACTCTCGAGATTTTTGGTTCGCTCGTTTTTATGAAACGAAATAAAAAATCAAAATCGTCATGGAAACAAATCGAAACCGCTGCCTCCGTTCGATAGTTCATTCATAACAGCGATTCGAACGAATCGCTTGTTCGTTCATTTGTTTGTTGCTCGACACGAACGATCGAACGATCGAGTGAACGCGGCGAATGATCGAACGAACCATCGAGCGAAGGAACGAACGATCGTACGGACGCAACGGGTTTACGAATGAAAGACCGACCGAACGAGCAAACGCATCAAACGACCGAAACAACCAACGACTGCAAAGTTCTTTTACATATCAGACAGCAGGGATTACACGAAGATTTTTTTTTTCGATAGATGTTTTTTCAACGAACATAGAGAGTTTTTACCTGAAAATCAATACCACCACATGGAACTGTGGTATTCGTTCGTTCATTTGTTCGATGGACCTGCCAATGCGCTCGTTCGTTGGGTCTTGCGATCGTGCGATCCTTCGAACGTTCGATCGCTTGTTCCTTCATTTACTCACTGCGTGTACTTGATCGCTCGTTGCGTGCATTCGATCTTACGTCCGTTTAACGGACGAACGAACGAATGACCGGACGATCCGTTTTTTACTCGTTCATTGCATTGATATTGGGTGAACAAAAAACGCTCGATATTCGTTAACGAAAACTATGGATCGAAAAACAATAATCCATCGGCCAATCACTGCTTTTTTTATATCTTAGAGAAGCTTGCGACGCGCGTGCGTGTGTGCATTAGCAAGCGGCCCTGTGCCACACACATACACACGTATGCTCGTGCTCGTCGGTGTGCGCGCTATTAGCGGGTACGAATCTCCGCACAAAGAGGAGAGGCCGAGAATACGTGTGCCTTGGCATTGGGACGCGTACGAATATCCGCACAAAGAGGAGAGTCGTTCGGTCATTTCTTCATTGCTCGTGTTCGACATTTTGTTTATTCACTCGTTTGATGCGTGATTTCTACGTTTCATCACTGCATCCGTTACGTTTGTTCTACCCTTCGGTGCGTTCGCTCGACCGTTCGTTCGTTTTACATTAAACTTCTCCGACAATAAACGCTCGACGGAGACGTTGATGGAGATAATTTCACGAATGTTCGCGAGTCAGCAAAAATGCAGCTACGCGAAATATAGGTTTCCACGCTCGGAGAAATAAATCTCGAGATTTTCAAAAAGGCTACTGTCTCCGAATGTGCTACATGTATGCGTGATAAAACACACACTTAGCGTAGCAGTCGCAATGGACAAGCCGTATTCTCTTCCTCTCCTCTTTGTGCGGATATTCGTACCCGGTATAGAGCGTGCACACCGACGAGCACGAGCATACGTGTGTGTGGCACCGGACCGCTTGCTCCTACATGCATGCGCCCGCGTAGCTGCCCGCAAGGGAGAAGCCGTATTCTCGGCCTCTCCTCTTTGTGCGGATATTCGTACCCGCTATAGAGCGCGCACACCGACGAGCACGAGCATACGGGCGTGTGTGGCACAGGGCCGTTTGTGACTGCACACACACACACGCGCGTCGCAAGCTTCTTTGAGATATAAAAAAGCAGTGATTGGCCGAAGGATTATTGTTTTTCGATCCATAGTTTTCGTTAACGAATATCGAGCGTTTTTTGTTCACCCAATATCAATGCAATGAACGAGTAAAAAGGGATCGTCCGGTCATTCGTTCGTTCGTCCGTTAAACGGACGTAAGATCGATTGCACGCACTGAACGATCAAGTACACGGAGTGCGTAAATGAAGGAACAAGCGATCGAACGTTCGACGGATCGCACGATCGGAAGACCCAACGAACGAACGCATCGACCGGTCCATCGTACGAATGAACGAGCGAATACCACAGTTCCATGTGGTGGTATAGATTTTCAGGGAAGAACTCTCTATGTTCGTTGAAAAAACATTTATCGAAAAAAATCTTCGCGCAATCCCTGCTGTGTGATATGTAAAAGAACTTTGGAGTCGTTCGTTGTTTCGATCGTTCGATGCGTTTGCTCGCTCGTTCGGTCTTTCGTTTACCCGTTGCGTCCGTACGATCGCTCGTTCATTCGCTCGATGGTTCGTTCAATCACTCGTTCGTTCATTCCTTCGCCGCGTTCACTCGATCGATCGTTGCGCTCGATCGATCGTTCGTGTCATTGTTTATTTCATATGCCAAAGAAGCGTGTGTTCATTCACTCGTTCGTCCATTCGGCCGTTCCCTTCGTTCGCTCGTTTTTATGAAACGAAATAAAAAATCAAAATCGTCATGGAAACAAATCGAAACCGCTGCCTCCGTTCGATAGTTCGTTCAATCGCTTGTTCGAGTGAACGCGGCGAATGATTGAATGAACCATCGAGCGAAGGAACGAACGATCGTACGGACGCAACGGGTTTACGAACGAAAGACCGACCGCGCGCGCAAACGCATCAAACGATCGAAACAACCAACGACTGCAAAGTTCTTTTACATATCAGACAGCAGGGATTACACGAAGATTTTGTCTTTCGATAGTTGTTTTTTCAACGAGCATAGAGAGTTTTTCCCTGAAAATCAATACCACCACATGGAACTTTGGTATTCGTTCGTTCATTTGTTCGATGGACCTGCCAATGCGCTCATTCGTTTGGTCTTCCGATCGTGCGATCCTTCGAATGTTCGATCGCTTGTTCCTTCTTTTACTTGCTGCGTGTACTTGATCATTTGCTGCTTGCGTTCGATCTTACGTCCGCTTAACGGACGAGCGAGCGAATGACCGCATGTTCCGTTTTTTACTCGATCGATACATTGATATTGGGTGAACAAAAAACGTGCGATATTCGTTAACAAAAACTATGGATCGAAAAACAATAATCCCTCGGCCAATCACTGCTTTCTTTATATCTAAGAGGAGTTTGCGACGCGCGTGCGTGTGTGCATTAGCAAGCGGCCCTGTGCCACACACACACACACGTATGCTCGTGCTCGTCGGTGTGCGCGCTCTATAGCGGGTACGAATATCCGCACAAAGAGGAGAGGCCGAGAATACGTGTGCCTTGGCATTGGGCCGCTTGCTTGCCCACACATACACACACACACGGGCGCCCCCGCAGCAGCCCGCAAGGGAGACGCCGTATTCTCGGTGGCCGAGGGATTATTGTTTTTCGATCCTTAGTTTTTGTTAACGAATATCGCGCGTTTTTTGTTCACCCAATATCAATGTATGGAACGAGTAAAAAACGGATCGTCCGGTCATTCGCTCGCTCGTCCGTTAATCGGACGTAAGATCGAACGCACGCAACGAACTATCAAGTACACGCAGCAAGTAAATGAAGGAACAAGCGATCGAACAATCGAAGGATCGCACGATCGGAAAACCCAACAAACGAGCGCATTGGCAGGTCCATCGAACAAATGAATGAACGAATACCACAGTTCAATGTGGTGGTATTGAATTGCAGGGAAAAACTCTCTATGTTCTATGATGGGTATCGCGTGTTCACGTAGGCGGAGGGAGGGGGAAGGGGAAATAAATAAATGTTTAATCACTCCTAAAAATTCAAATAATATTTAATAACAAGGAATGTGCAATAAAGACTCGATATAAAAAAAACGGAATTTAAATTAGTTATTTACAATAAGGAAAATGCAATGACTCGATATAATGAAAATAAGGATAATAATAATGATAATAATTGACGCGAATATTACGGGTTACTGGACACGCGAAGTCCCGACTCAATTTCTCGACCCGTTCTCAATTTTATATTTCGTATTATTTCGATAATATGTTGGGCGCCAGCCTTGCTCGGGCAGTCGCGCTTCACGCGACAACAAAGAAAAAAAAACCAAAACAATCGCTCGGTTGCCCGGCGAGCGAGAGACTCGATACAATAGCGCGGGGGGGGGGGCGTCTCACGGGTGTCGGGGTACGGACGGGGTTCTCCGATTAGAGCCCGTTATCACCACGACTATTTTATTCCCTTTAGAAATCTTTAATTCCTTTTATTCGATTTTATTAATTACTCGCAATCACAATATTTTATCCGCAGTCATTCGATCGGTTCGGCCGTCGGTCGAGACGCGACCGCGGCTACGCGCGCGCGAGGGGAACTTTTCACGGGGGACGGCGGGGGATCCGCCACGCACCTTCGTACACGCGTTTGTTACGACGCTCGCGATCGCAATATTTTATTCGTTTTCCTTTTTTCTTTGCAAATTCTATTTCGGCATGATTTTTCTATCTCTAATTTTTCGTTACACAATTTTTTTGATCGGCGACACGCACGGAGAGGACGACGATGGGAATTCACGGGAGGGGGAAGGGGACACTTCGTAAATCGCCCGAGCGATACTTTTCTCTCGCACAATTTTCAGCGGCCCGGAGCCGCTCTCGCAATTTAACGCAAAGGAGGAGAGACTTACTTGATTTTGTCTTTGACACGGGCGTACGTCGCCTGATCTCTCTCTCTCTCTCTATATCCCTTGATCTCTCGGACTCTTTTTCTTGTCGCTGCTCCGCTGACCACAGTCGGACACTCAATGGCTGGCCACGCCGGCCGGCTCCTTCGTCTCGATCGACGTAGTTCGGTAGACGGCGGACCTCCCATCGATTTTCGGTCGATCGCCGCGGCTCGCCCTTCCGGCCATCGCCTATGAGTGATGCCCGAGTCGTCGAGCTCCCCGATCGATAATCGCGCTCGGCCGGGCCGGCCGAGCGTGAGACAGTTTCCTCCGGGGGCGTCGTGCTCCGACAACTCGGGAGATGGCGGTAGCAGGCCGTCGGTGGCGAGCCCTATATCCCGCGCGGCCGAGTGATGGCGTTGGTGTCGTCGGTGCGCCCGCACCGACGTGGCCTTACACGCCAGTCCGTGTGGTCGTCGCGCGGAGGACGTCGAAAAAAGGGGTACGGGGAGGGAACGAGGAGGATGTCGCGGCTTCGATATGATATAAAAACTTAAATCTAATCTTAAAATTAACATCTTCTTGCATTTTCGCGAAGGGCGCGGCGGAGATTGAGTCCCGGCGTGGTCACGCGGGCTCTCTCTCTAATCTCCTTGTGACGTCACGTCACAGTTCGTTGAAAAAACAACTATGGAAAAAAAAAATCTTCGTGTAATCCCTGCTGTCTGATATGTAAAAGAACTTTGCAGTCGTTGGTTGTTTCGATCATTTGATGCGTTTGCTCGCTCGGTCGGTCTTTCGTTCGTAAACCCGTTGCGTCCGTACGATCGTTCGTTCCTGCGCTCGATGGTTCGTTCAATCCTTCGCCGCGTTCACTCGATCGTTCGATCGTTCGTGTCGAGCAACAAACATATGAACGAACAAGCGATTGAACGAACTATCGAACGGAGGCAGCGGTTTCGATTTGTTTCCATGACGAGTTTGATTTTTTATTTCGTTTCATAACAACCAGCGAACCAAAAATCTCGAGATTTACCTCTCCGAGTGTGTGAGCCGATATTTCGCGAGCAACAAACAAATGAACGAACAAGCGATTGAATGAACTATCGAACGGAGGCATCGTTTTCGATTTGTTTCCATTACGATTTTGATTTTTTATTTCGTTTCATAAAGTCGAGCGAACGAAGGGAACGAACGAATGGACGAACGAGTTAATGAACACACGCTTCTTTGGCATATGAAATAAACAATGCCACGAACGATCGATCGAGCGCAACGATCGATCGAGTGAACGCGGCGAAGGAATGAACGAACGAGTGATTGAACGAGTGATTGAACGAACCATCGAGCGAATGAACGAACGATCGTACGGACGCAACGGGTCAACGAAAGACCGAACGAGCGAGCAAACGCATCGAACGATCGAAACAACGAACGACTGCAAAGTTCTTTTACATATCACACAGCAGGGATTGCGCGAAGATTTTTTTTTGATAAATGTTTTTTCATCGAACATAGAGAGTTTTTCCCTGAAAATCGATACCGCCACATGGAACTGTGGTATTCGCTCGTTCATTCGTACGACGGACCGGTCGATGCGCTCGTTCGTTGGGTCTTCCGATCGTGCGATCCTTCGAACGTTCGATCGCTTGTTCCTTCATTTACTCACTGCGTGTACTTGATCGTTCGTTGCGTGCATTCGATCTTACGTCCGTTTAACGGACGAACGAACGAATGACCGGACGATCCGTTTTTTACTCGTTCATTGCATTGATATTGGGTGAACAAAAAACGCTCGATATTCGTTAACAAAAACTATGGATCGAAAAACAATAATCCCTCGGCCAATCACTGCTTCTTTATATCTCAAAGAAGCTTGCGACGCGCGTGTGTGTGTGTGCAGTAGCAAGCGGCCCTGTGCCACACACACACGTATGCTCGTGCTCGTCGATGTGCGCGCTCTATAGCGGGTACGAATATCCGCACAAAGTGGAGAGGCCGAGAATACGGCTTCTCCCTTGCGGGCAGCTACGCGGGCGCATGCATGTAGTAGCAAGCGGTCTGGTGCCACACACACGTATGCTCGTGCTCGTCGGTGTGCACGCTCTATACCGGGTACGAATATCCGCACAAAGAGGCGAGGCCAAGAATACGGCTTGTCCATTGCAACTGCTACGCTAAGTGTGTGTTTTATCACGCATGCATGTAGCACATTCGGAGACAGTAGCCTTTTTGAAAATCTCGAGATTTATTTGTCCGAGCGTGGAAACCGATATTTCGCGTAGCTGCATTTTTGCTGACTCGCGAACATTCCTGAAAGTATCTCCATCATCGTCTCCGTCGAGCGTTTATTGTCGGAGAAGTTTAATGGAAAACGAACGAGCGGTCGAGCGAACACACCGAAGGGTAGAACAAACGTAACAGATGCAGTGATGAAACGTAGAAATCACGCAACAAACGAGTGAATAAACAAAATGTCGAACAAGAGCAATGAAGAAATGACCGAACGAGCGATTGAACGAACGATCGAGCGGGCACAACGCGGAACGAGCGCAGCGAACAAACGATCGAGCGACCGGATGGAATTAATGAACAAAAGAGAACAGCGATTTTGATTACGATTTTTTTCATGCCGATTTCGATTTTTTGATTTCGCTATGCACAAGCAATTGAACGAACGATCGAACGGAAGCATCGGTTTCGATTTGTTTCCATGACGAATTTGATTTTTTATTTCGTTTCATAAAAACGAGCGAACGAAGGTAACGATCGAATGAACACACGCTTCTTTTGCATATGAAATAAACAATGACACGAACGATCGAACGAGCGCAACGAATGATCGAGTGAACGCGGCGAAGGAATGAACGAATGAGTGATTGAACGAACGATTGTACGGACGCAACGGGTTAACGAACGAAAAGACCGAACGAGTGAGCAAACGCATCGAACGATCGAAACACCCAACGACTGCAAAGTTCTTTTACATGTCAAACAGCAGGGATTGCGCGACGATTTTTTTCGATAGATGTTTTTCCAACGAACATAGAGACTTTATCCGTGAAAATCGATACCACCCCATGGAACTGTGGTATTTGTTCGTTCATTTGTTCGATGGACCTGTCGATGCGCTCGTTCGTTGGGTCTTCCGATCGTCCGATCCTTCGAACGTTAGATCGCTTGTTCCTTCATTTACTCGCTGCGTGTCCGAACGACCGCAGCGAACAAACGATCGAGCGAACGGATGGAATTAATGAACAAAAGGGAACAGCGATTTTGATTACGATTTTGTTCATGCCGATTTTGATTTTTTTATTTCGCTACGAACATGCGATTAAACGAACTTTCGAACGGAGGCATCGGTTTCGATTTGTCTCCATGACGATTTTGATTTTTTATTTCGTTTCACAAAACCGAGCGACCGAAGGTAACGAACGAATGAACACACGCTTCCGTTGGATATGAAATAAACAATGGCACGAACGATCGAACGAGCGCGACGAACGATTGAGTGAACGCGGCGAAGGAATGGACGAACGAGCGATTGAACGAACCATCGAGCGAACGAACGAACGATCGTACAGTCGCAACGGGTCAGCGAACGAAAGACCGAACGAGCGAGCAAACGCATCGGGCGATCGAAACAACGAACGACTGCAAAGTTCTTTTACCTATCAAACAGCTGGGATTGCGCGAAGATTTTTTTTCGATGTTTTTTCAACGAACATAGATAGATTTTCCTGAAAATCGATACCACCACATGGAACTGTGGTATTCGCTCGTTCATGTGTTCGATGGACTGGTCGATGCGCTCGTCCGTTGGGTCTTCCGATCGTGCGATCCTTCGAACGTTCGATCGCTTGTTCCTTCATTTACTCACTGCCTGTACTTGATCGTTCGTCGCGTGCGTTCGAGCTTACGTCCGTTTAACGGACGAACGAACGAACGACCGGACGATCTGTTTTTTACTCGTTCATTGCATTGATATTGGGTGAGCAAAAAACGCTCGATATTCGTTAACAAAAACTATGGATCGAAAAACAATAATCCCTCGGCCAATCACTGCTTTTTTATACCTATGAGAAGCTTGCGACGCGCGTGCGTGTGTGCAGTAGCAAGCGGCCCTGTGCCACACACACACGTATGCTCGTGCTCGTCGGTGTGCGCGCTCTACAGCAGGTACGAATATCCGTACAAAGAGGAGAGGCCGAGAGTACGGCTTCTCCCTTGCGGGCTGCTACGAAGGCGCGCGTGTGTGTGGGCCGGCAAGCCGCCCGATGCTCGTGCACGCGGTGTGTGCGCTGTATAGCAGGTACGAATATCCGCACAAAGAGGAGAGGCCGAGAATACGGCTTCTCCCTTGCGTGTGGCTGTGTGTGTGTGTGTGTGTGTGTGTGTGTGTGTGTGTGTGTGCGCGTGTGCGCGTGTGCGCGTGTGCGCGTGTGCGCGTGTGCCCGTGTGCGCGTGTGAGCGTGTGCGCGTGAGCGCGTGTGCGCGTGTGCGCGTGTGCGCGTGTGCGCGTGTGTGCGCGTGTGCGCGTGTGCGCGTGTGCGCGTGTGTGCGCGTGTGCGCGTGTGCGCGTGTGCGCGTGTGCGCGTGTGCGCGTGTGAGCGCGCGTGTGCGCGTGTGCGCGTGTGCGCGTGTCCGCGTGTACGCGTGTGCGCGTGTGCGCGTGTGTGCGCGTGTGCGCGTGTGCGCGCGTGTGCGCGTGTGCGCGCGTGTGCGCGTGCGCGCGTGTGCGCGCGTGTGCGCGTGTGCGCGTGTGCGCGCGTGTCCGCGTGTACGCGCGTGCGCGCGTACGCGCGTGTGCGCGTTTGCGCATGTGCGCGCGTGTGCGCGTGTGCGCGTGTGCGCGCGTGGGCGTGTGCGCGCGTGTGCGCGTGTGCGCGCGTGGGCGCGTGTGCGCGTGTGCACGCGTGGGCGCGTGTGCGCGTGTGCGCGCGTGTGCGCGTGTGCGCGTGTGCGCGCGTGTGCGCGTGTGCGCGTGTGTGCGCGTGTGCGCGTGTGTGCGCGTGTGCGCGTGTGCGCGTGTGTGCGTGTGTGTGTGTGTGCCAGCAAGCGGCCCGATGTCACGACACACGTATGCTCGTGTCCGTAGGTGTGTGCGCTTATAGCAGGTCCGACTATCCGCACGAAGAGGAGAGGCCGAGAATACGGTTTCTTCCTTGCGGGTTGCTGCGCAAAAGATTTTGACAGTTATCAGCATAATTCGCGAACTCGTGCGGTGAGCGTGTGCTCGTGTGCGCGTGTGCGCGCGTGTGCGCGTGTGCGCGTGTGCGCGCGTGTGCGCGTGTGCGCGTGTGTGCGCGTGTGCGCGTGTGTGCGCGTGTGCGCGTGTGCGTGTGTGCGTGTGTGTGTGTGTGCCAGCAAGCGGCCCGATGTCACGACACACGTATGCTCGTGTCCGTAGGTGTGTGCGCTTATAGCAGGTCCGACTATCCGCACGAAGAGGAGAGGCCGAGAATACGGTTTCTTCCTTGCGGGTTGCTGCGCAAAAGATTTTGACAGTTATCAGCATAATTCGCGAACTCGTGCGGTGAGCTCACCGGCGGATGAACTCATTGCTTAGCTTGTATCTATGCTATCTAAAGTCCGTGCTCGCCATCGGATGAGCTCATCGTAGAACGATCGCGCTCAACGGCGGGTGAGCTCATCGTAGAACGATGCATCGGCTACCTCGCACGCGTGCAATTATGCTGACCTGTCAAAATCTGCAAAAGATGCCCTTAATACGACGGGCAGCGTCACTTGCACTTCAAACTCCGTCGCGTGCGTCTCGTCTTCTTCTTTCACACCAGTTCGCCAAAATTGTATCCCGAGTGCCTCGAGCTCCCTCTGGCGCCGTTCGCGTGCCGCGTTTCCCGCGGAGGAGAGGCCGAGAATACGGTTTCTTCCTTGCGGGTCGCTGCGCAAAAGATTTTGACAGTTATCAGCATAATTCCCGAACTCGTGCGGTGAGCTCACCGGCGGATGAACTCATTGCTTAGCTTGCATCTATGCTATCTAAAGTCCGTGCTCGCCATCGAATGAGCTCATCGTAGAACGATCGCGCTCAACGGCGGGTGAGCTCATCGTAGAACGATGCATCGGCTACCTCGCACGCGTGCAATTATGCTGACCTGTCAAAATCTGCAAACGATGCTCTTCATACGACGGGCAGCTTCAGTTGCTCTTCAGACTCCGTCGCGTGCGTCTCGTCTTCTTCTTTTACACCAATTCGCCAAAAAAGTATCCCGAGTGCCTCGAGCTCCCTCTGGCGCCGTTCGCGTGCCGTGTTTCCCGCGTCGACGGCTTGGCCGTATCTATAGACGTACAGTGGCGACGGGCGAATCGCACGAGTGGTTGCGTGAAGCCCTGTACGCATTTTACGTGCAGCGTCGGGCAGCGGGAACATAGTGTCGTGCGACTCCGAGGGATACAGTGCAGTTTTTTTCGTGGATGATGGGGTACAGCGGGTACGTAGACGCGGACTCGCTGTATACCCCAGCGCCCTTTGGCGCGTTTGTTGCGGGTCTCGTGGTTCAGTGCACGGTTTCGGGGATCGCGCATCTTGAAACCATCCCCTTCGTCTCGGACCTGCTCGCGGACCTCGTAGAGAACCGCGTCGTCGTGGCTGTGGCCGAAAGCGCCACCCCCCTCACCCGTGTACGCATGTACAACGGGGTCGACGTCGCGACGGTACTCATCGCGGCGTTGAGCGATGGGCCCGAACCCGTCGCTTTTTATGACGCGGGGTGGCCCGACGACGGGTTCGACGACTCGTTCGAGCCGGAGGGGTGGGAGAACGAGCCGTGACACTCGTGCTCGTGTGGGCGTGCGTGTGTGTGTGTGTGTGTGTGTGTGTGTGTGTGTGTGTGTGTGTGTGTGTGTGTGTGTGTGTGCGTACCCTCGGAGTTCACCGTCGCCAGGAGCAGCAACGGTGAGCAAAACAAACTAAAAATGAATTTTCAGAAAGCAGAAAAAAAAATGGGGCCACTATGGCGAAACCCCCACCCCGGCCATCCCCCCCTCCAGACCCCTCTGGGGCGCGGGGAGGGGATAAGCACGGTCATCCCCACTCCATCCCCACCACCTCGGCTGCCGAGGAGTGGGGGTAGGAGTGGGGATGAGGAGTGGGGGTCGCCATAGTGGCCCCCATACTACTAGTCTCTCCTTGTACGCTTTCCCATTTTGACGCATATAATAGAAGACATAAAACAGATATTGTTCCCGAACCTTCCCAGCGCATATATATCTCTTTCTCTCTCGCACTCGTCGTGCCTGTCTCGGACGCGCCACCATGATGCAAGCCCCGTGTTGCGCGTAGACTTCTACCAAATAATAATTTAAACAATATCACATCATGCCGAATCCTAAGAACTAATTAAGAACTAAGCAAATCGCTATCACTCCATACCTTGTAGACTAAACATCCGCTCCAACCCCAATATCAGGTATCGCCTATTTGTCTCCTTTGTTTCCAACCCTGTATCATTAATATTATTTCCAAGTGCAGAATATTCTAGAACAATTTCATACACGCTCTAATTAATTATTCAAATAATAATTAACACCATCACAATGCGACTTACAATATTATTAATAATTATAATAAATGTTTAATGCGACAAATGAATTGTAAACGTTATTTTAATCATTTAGTTAAGCGATAATCATTATAATTCAGTATTATCATTATATCAAATGTCACGCGTTATTAACATATCTAAAAACAATTAGCCATTTATATTACTCACAAATAAAAGTGTTACTAAAAAGCCAAATATTAAACACGATTACTTTCGCATAAATAATAGTCCGCTCTATTTTTTTAATTAAAAAATTACACATTTATAATTATTATATGCAATTCGTATATTTTGCATTGTAATTCTCTCATTCAACCGGCGTATTTTTACATCGAATCTGTTTCGCACGCAAAAGAATAAATAACAACAATTGGAACTTATGTAAAATTATATTTAAAAACAGATATTATTGTAACAAATTGTGAGACTAACGACAAATTAAAAATATTAACTTATCGTTAGTCCAAGCGACATAATTATGTGTTATAACATTTTAATTGAATAATTGCTTAATCAGCGAATCCCCCGTTTAACGCCATAAGAGCAAGCGAGAAGGAACATCAGCGTCGGCGTCCCCACTCCGCGGCGCATGCGCACCACGCCGTTCCACCGCCGCACCAATAAAAAGCCGATTCCTCCGCTGCTCGTGAATTCTCTCCGGTCTCTCCACCAGTCAGTTGCGCTTCTCAGCTCGCCGCGTCCGTGTCGGACCCGCACGCTGGAAAATCGGAACATTTCTTCAAACATTTCTTTATTTTTCACATTATTATTTTACCGAATTGTAACTCCAAGTTTGAGTTTTCAGTGCGCTTAAAACTTGTCATATCCTACATCGCAGACTTGTGTGTAATTATATTTATTTCCAAGTTTGTAACAATATATACCTATACGTATACATTTCTAGAGTCAGCGAATAATTATTTCGCGATCTTTCATCCCTCGTCGAATACACTTTTTCGATCGTGTTGTGTGTTGTTTAGATCGTTCATTCGTCTTTTACAAAATTCATTTGAGTCAACATTCTCTCACCATCGTTCCTTGGCATTCCAGCTAATCGAATATATTTAATTTCGCAATTTTGCATATCATATGTAGAAATCAACCGTCCGTTAACCCTCCACTCGTCCTACGTTCATTTTCCGAAGATTTGTCGGTTGTGCTCTTACTACTGCAGGACGTCAATTCTTACCTCGCTTAAATTTCGAGACTGAATCTACCGATTGTGCTCTTACTACTGCACGTCGATTAATTCGTGTCTCGAACCCCTGCTGCATGATAATCTTCCTCAGTCTCCCCTTCGCCCAATTAACGGTTAATTGATTTTCCAATAAATATCTATCTGTATTTATTCAAATCCACAAATGACAAGAAGACGAGGTGGTTCCAAGTTTAATATTCCCAGCGCAAACGCGATAGCCGCGCAAAAGCCGCGACCGGCATCTCGGGGAAACAACTCGTCCGTGTTCAAACAAATTCTTCGTGAAGCCGTAAAAGTACATTCGGTGAAAATTGGACCAAAAATTGTGTCGAACGGTCCGTTTTATGGAAAAGTTCTCCTTATCGACCCCCGTGGGTACATCCGTGTAGTGACTCGATCGACCGACAGCGTCGCTTCAGACGCATCCACCGCCGCTGTATCATCGGACATCGAGATTGTTATCATCGACTAATTTTATCCCGTCACCAACGTCGTTTCCTTTTGCTTCACGAGTTCGTCACCGCGGTCGGCCGACTGGAACCCGTCCCTACCTACAACGAGTTGGCACATGAATGGGCGGATGCTCGTCGAAAAATAAGAAACCTACCTCACCGTCTGTCGTTGAAATCGTCGTTCGCCTGGAGAACCTCATTACCGACGGCAGGACCTCTCTCCGGGTACCAGATCATCCGTCGATAAACCCGCTACGCACCGCCACTCATAGGGTAAGTCGCATGTACACGTTACCACTCGCTATCTTCTGTACCGACTGCCCTATCCCCGCGAGTGATTCGTAAGTTATCGATCAAACCGTGGCTCGATCCTCATCCCTGGTCGGCACATTCCCGACTAAACGTAGGATCTCAAGGCTGCCGTCCGTTCTGTAAAATAATATAAATTTGCAATCAGTTAACGTTAAATCATTTTCGCATCCGAAACCGCGTTTTAACTTTTAGAAATATATTTTTTATCCAATATAAAAATCCGGATGTAACAAACGTCCGTAAACGAACCCTCATGAACGAACCCCCCCTCGTGAACAAACCCTCTTAAGAGTCTTCGAGACCCTCATTACTATCGTCGAACGTGTTATGAATGTCGTTGAAAGTCTCTTGACCGTGTTCGACAGTGTCTTAGATGTCGACATACCGCACGTAAATATCTTTGGAAGTCTCGTAAGCGTTTTCGACTCCCTCATGGAATGTCTTCATACGTATAATGGATTTCGTCGTACGTCTCTTGAACGTATTCGAAAGTTACTTGGACATCTTCAAACCCCGCGCGAATTTCTCTGAACGTTACTTGTCTTCGAATCTCTTGTGAATGCCTTCAAACGGCTTATGACCATCTTCGAAAGTCCATTGAACGTCTCACAAGCATCTTCAAACGTCTAATAACCGTCGTAGAAAGTCAGTTGAAACTCTTCGAAACCCTCGTGATTGTCTTTGGAAGTCACGAGGGGATCGTCGATATCCAAGACACTTTCGAACATGTTCAAGAGACTCTCACCGACATTCATGATACGATTTACGCCATTCTTGAGGGGCTTGACGACTCTTACGAGAGACTTTGAAAGACATTCACGAGGGGTTGGAAGATTTCAAAAGACTTTTTACGACGGTCATGAGACGATTGAAGATGTTCGTGAGAAGATAAAGGGACTTTCGAAGACGGTCATAAGACGTTTGGAGGCATTCACAAGAGGTTCGACGACAAGAGACTTTCAAAGACATTCGCGAAAGGCTCGAGGATGACCACGCTACTTTCGAATACGTTCTTGACACGCTACGACTTCTGGCGACTTTCATAATACGTTTGAAGACATGCATGAAGGAATCGAAGCTGCTTTAGAGACGTCCAAAGATATTCACGAGGGGTTTGTCGACATCCGCGACACTTTCGCACACGCTCAAGAGATTTCCTATTACATTCATAACACGTTTGACGATATTCATGAGCGGCTTAAAGACCCTTAGGAAAGACTTCCAAAGACATTTACGAGGGGATCGAAGAGTTTCAAAAGACTTTCTACGCCTTTCATGAAACGTTTGGAGATGTTCGTGAGACGTTCAAGGGACTTTCGAAAACGTTCATGAGACGTTTGAAGACATTTAATCGACGTTCGAAGACGTTCAGACACGTTCGAAGACGTTCAAGAGATCTTTGACGATATCTATAATACGTTTGAAGATGTTCGTGAGACGTTCAAGAGACATTCGACGACATTCATATTACATTTGAAGACAGTCATGAGGGATTCGAAGACGCTTAAACGACTTCCAAAGACATTCACGAGGGCTTTGTCGCCATCCAACGTCGGTTTTGCTGGAATTGTGCGGGTTTGTTTGGGATTTTCACGCAAACAATTCCAGCAAAACTCAACTTCAACTTCGGTTTATAGATGTGGTCGAAGATCGCATTATATACTCGACAGCCTGTCGAGCGTCTTCAAACCTCTTGTGCGTATCTTTAAGCGTCTCTTAAGCGTCTTCGAAGACCTCATGAGAATGTCTTGAAACGTTTTATGAATGTCGGCGAAAGTCTCGCGAACGTTTTCGAAAGTCTCTTAAACTTGTCGCGAACATCTTCAAACGCCTCATGTACGTCATTTCGGGTCTCTTGAAACTCTTCGAGCCCCTCGGAAATGTCTTCGAAAGTCTCTCTTAAGTGTCTTCGGACCACTCATGAATGTGGTCAACCGTATTATGAATGACGTTGAAAGACTCGCGAACGCGTTCGAAAGTTTCTTGGACGTCAACAAACAACTCGTGGATATCTTTGAAAGTCACTTAAGCGTCTTAGGATCCATCATGAATATCATCAAACTTATTACCATTGTCGTCGAAAGTCTCGCGGTCGTTTTCGAAAGGCTCAGGAACGTCTTACGAACATCTTCAAATGTCTCATGAACATTGGAGACAGTCTCTTGAAAAACTTCGAACCCCTCGTGAATGTATTTGAAAGTCCCTATTAAGGGTCTTTAAGCACCTCATGAATATCGTCAAACGTATTATAAATGTCGTTGAAAGTCTCTTGATCGAGATCGGACGTGTCTTGGATGTCGCTAAACCCCACGTGAATGTCTTTGGAAGTCTCTTAAGCGTTTTCGAATCCCTCATGAATGTCCTCAAACGTATTATGAATGTCGTTGAAAGTCCCTTGAACCTATTCGAAAGTTTGTTGAACAACTTCATACCCCTCGCGAAACACTTTGAAAGGCTCTTATACGTCTTCGAACCTCTTGTGAATGCCATCGACAGTCTTATAACAGTTTTCGAAAGACTCTTTAACGTTTCACAAACATCTTTAAACGTATCGTGGATATCGTCAAAGATCTCTTGAACGTCTTCGAAAGTGTCTGAACGTTTTCGAACCTCGCGTAAATGTCTTTAAAAGTATTCGAAAGTCCGTTGAGCTTCTCGGAACATCTTCAAACGTCTCATGACATCGTGGACAGTCTTTTGAAACTCATCGAACCCCTCGTGAAGGTATTTAAACGTCTCTCTCAAGAGTCTTCAAGCCCCTCATGAATATCGTCAAACGTATTATGAATGGCGTTGAAAGTCTCTTGGACGTGATCGAAAGTGTCTTGGATGTCGACAAACCCCTCGTGAATGTCTTTGAAAGTTTCTCTTAAGCGTCTTCGGACCCCTCATGAATGTCGTCAAACGTATTATGAATGCCGTTGAAAGACTCTGGATCGTGTTCGAAAGTTTCTAGGACGTCGACAAAGCGCTCGTCGATATCTTCGAAAGTCTCTGAAGCTCCGTTAAATCCCTCATGAACATCGTTAAACTCGTTACAAACGTCGTCGAGAGTCTCGTGAATGTTTTCGAAAGGCATTTGAACGTCGCACGAACATTTCCAAATGTCTCATGAACCCAGTCTCTTGAAACTCTTCGAACCGCTCGTAAATGTCGTTGGAAGTCTCTCTAAAGAGTCTTCAAGCCCCTCATGAATGTGGTCAAATGTATTAATAAATGTCGTTGACAGTTTCTTGAACGAGTTCGGAAGTGTCTTGGATGTCGACATACCCCGAGTGAATGTCTTTGGAAGTCTCTCCAGCGTCTTCGAATCCCTCATGAATGTCTTCAAACGTATTATGAATGTCGTCGAATGTTTCTTGAACCTCTCACGAACTTCTTCAAACGTATTATGAATGTCGTCAAAGTCTTCTTGAACGTCTTCGAACGTCTGCGAACGTCTTCGATCCTCGAGTGAATGTCTTCAAACGTGTTATGAACATTTTCGAATGTCCCTTGAACGGCTCACGAACATCTTCAAAAGTCTAATGAACGTCGTATAAAGTCTTTTGAAACTCGTTGAAACCCTCGTGAACGTCCGTGAACGACCCCTCGTGAACGAACCCGCCCGTGTGAACGAACCGCCCCTCGTGAACGAACCTTCTGAAGGGTCTTCGAGACCCTCCTTACTATCGTCGAACGTGTTTTGAATGTCGTTGAAAGTCTCTTGACCGTGTTCGACAGTGTCTTAGATGTCGGCAAACCGCTCGTGAGTATCTTTGGAATTATCTTAAGCGTTTTCGACTCCCTCATGGAATGTCTTCAAACGTATTATGGCTGTCGTCGTAAGTCTCTTGAACGTATTCGAAA
The DNA here is from genome assembly GCA_951751655.1 of Ophion costatus. Classification (NCBI taxonomy): domain Eukaryota; kingdom Metazoa; phylum Arthropoda; class Insecta; order Hymenoptera; family Ichneumonidae; genus Ophion; species Ophion costatus. The sequence goes on along the minus strand of OX632361.1, from coordinate 10,870,573 downwards.
GTTACTTGGACATCTTCAAACCCCGCGCGAATTTGTCTGAACGTTACTTGTCTTCGAATCTCTTGTCCCTTGAACGTCTCACAAACATCTTCACACGTCTAATGACCGTCCTAGAAAGTCTTTCGAAACTCTTTGAAACCCTCGTGATTGTCTTTGGAAGTCACGAGCGGTTCATCGATATCCAAGACACTTTCGGACATGTTCAAGAGACTCTCAACGACATTCATGATACGATTTACACCATTCTTGAGGCGCTTGAAGTCTCTTACGAGAGACTTTGAAAGACATTCACGAGGGGTTGGAAGGTTTCATAAGACTTGTTGGTCGTTTCAAAAGGTTCTCAAAAGACGAAGTTGGATGGCGACAAAAGTCGTCATCCAACTTCGGTTTTGCTGGAATTGTGCGGGGTTGTTTGGGATTTTCACCCAAACAATTCCAGCAAATCTCAACTTCAACTTCGGTTTATAGATGTGGTCGAAGATCGCATTATAAACTCGACAGCCTGTCGAGCGTCTTCAAACCTCTTGTGCATATCTTTAAGAGTCTCTTAAGCGTCTTCGAAGACCTCATGAATGTCTTGAAACGTTATATGAATGTCGGCGACAGTCTTGCGAACGTTTTCGAAAGTCTTTTAAACTTATCGCGAACATCATCAAACGCCTCATGTACATCGTTGCAGGTCTCTTGAAACTCTTCGAACCCCTCCTGAATGTCTTTCAAAGTCTCTCTTGAGTGTCTCCGGACCCCTCATGAATGTCGTCAAACGTATTATGAATGATGTTGAAAGACTCGTGAACGTGTTCGAAAGTTTCTTGGACGTCAACAAACAGCTCGTGGATATCTTTGAAAGTCTCTTAAGCGTCTTGGAATCCGTCATGAATATCATCAAACTTATTACAAATGTCGTCGAAAGCCTCGCGATCGCTTTCGAAAGGCTCTTGACCGTCTCACGAACATCTTTAAATGTCTAATGAACATTGTAGACAGTCTCTTGAAGAACTTCGAACCCCTCGTGAATGTCTTTGAACGTCCCTATTAAGAGTCTTTAAGCACCTCATGAATGTCGTTAAACGTATTATAAATTTCGTTGAAAGTCAGTTGATCGAGATCGGACCTGTCTTGGATGTCTTCAAAGCCCTCGTGAATGTCTTCGGAAGTCTCTTCAGCGTTTTCGAATCCCTCATGAATGTCCTTAAACGTATTATGAATGTCGTTGAAAGTCCCTTGAACGTATTCGAAAGTTTCTTGGACAACTTCACACCCCTCGCGAAACTCTTCGAAAGTCTCTTATACGTCTTCGAACCTCTTGTGAATGCCATCGACAGTCTTATAGCCATTTTCGGAAGTCTCTTTAGCGTCTCACGAACATCTTTAAACGTATCGTGGATATCGTCAATGATCTCTTGAACGTCTTCGAAAGTGTCTGAACGATTTCGAACCTCGCGTAAGTGTCTTCAAACGTATTCGAAAGTCCCTTGAGCTTCTCGGAACGTCTTCAAACGTCTTATGACATCGTGGAAAGGTTTTTGAAACTCATCGAACCCCTCGTCAAGGTATTTAAACGTCTCTCTTAAGAGTCTTCCAGCCCCTCATGAATATCGCCAACCGTATTATGAATGGCGTTGAAAGTCTCTTGGCCGTGATCGATAGTGTCTTGGATGTCGACGAACCCCTCGTGAATGTCTTTGAAAGTCTCTCTTAAGCGTCTTCGGACTCTTCATGAATGTCGTCAAACGTATTATGAATGCCGTTGAAAGACTCTGGAACGTGTTCGAAAGTTTCCAGGACGGCGACAAAACGCTCGTGGAAATCTTCGAAAGTCTCTTATGCTTCGTTGAGTCCCTCATGAACATCGTTAAACTTGTTACAATCGTCGTCCAACCTCTCGTGAACGTTTTCGAAAGGCATTTGAACGTCGCACGATCATCTCCAAATGTCTCATGAATCCTGTAGAGAGTCTCTTGAAACTCTTCGACCCTCTCGTGAATGTCGTTGGAAGTCTCTCTTTAGAGTCTTCAAGCCCCCCATGCATGTCGTCGAATGTACTAATTAATGTCGTTGACAGTCTCTTGAACGAGTTCGGTGTCACGTCCGGATTTTTGTATTGGATGAGAAATATATTTCCAAAAGTTAAAACGCGGTTTCGGTTGCGAAAATGATTTTACGTTAACTAATTGCAAATTTATTTTATTTTACAGACCGGACGCCAGCCTTATGATCCTACGTTTAGTCGGGAATGTGCCCAACAGGGATGAGGATCGAGCCACGGTTTGATCGATAACTTACGAATCACTCGCTGGATAGGGCAGTCGGTACAGAAGATAGCGAGTGGTACCGTGACCATGCGACTTACCCTACGAGCGGCGGTGCGTAGCGGGTTTATCGACGGATGATCTGGTACCCGGAGAGAGGTCCTGCCGTCGGTAATGATGGTCTCTAGGCGAACGACGATTTCAACGATAGACGGTGAGGTAGGTTTCTCATTCTTCGACGAGCATCCGCCCATCGATGTGCCGACTCGTTGTAGGTAGGGACGGGTTCCTGTCCGCCGACCGCGGTGACGAACTCGTGGAGCTAAAGGAAACGACGTTGGTGACGGGAGAAAATTAGTCGATGATGACAATCTCGATGTCCGATGATACAACGGCGATGGATGCGTCTGAAACGACGCTGCTGGTCGATCGAGTCACTACACGGATGTACCCACGGGGGTCGATAAGGAGGACTTTTCCATAAAACGGAACGTTCGACACAATTTTTGGTCCAATTTTCAGCGAATGTACTTTTACGGCGTCACGACGAATTTGTTTGAACACGGACGAGTTGTTTCCCCGAGATGCCGGTCGCGGCTTTTGCGCGGCTATCGCGTTTGCGCGGCGAATATTAAACTTGGAACCACCTCGTCTTCTTGACATTTGTGGATTTGAATCAATACAGATAGATATTTATCGGAAAATCAATTGACCGTTAATTGGGCGAAGGGGAGGCTGAGGAAAATTATCATGCAGCAGGGGTTCGAGACACGAATTAATCGACGTGCACATAAGAGCACAATCGGTAGATTCAGTGTCGAAATTTAAGCGAGGTAAGAATTGACGACGTGCAGTAGTAAGAGCACAACCGACAAATCTTCGGAAAATGAAGGGAGGACGGGTGGAGGGTTAACGGACGGTTGATTTCTACATATGATCTGCAAAATTGCGACATTAAATATATTCGATTAGCTGAAATGCCAAGGAACGATGGTGAGAGAATGTTGACTCAAATGAATTTTGTAAAAGACGAATGAACGATCTAAACAACATACGACACGGTCGAAAGAGTGTATTCGACGAGGGATAAAGTATCGCGAAATAATTATTCGCTGACTCTAGAAATGTATACGTATAGGTATATATTGTTACAAACTTGGAAATAAATATAATTACACATAACTCTGCGATGTAGGATATGACAAGTTTTAAACGCACTAAAAACTCAAACTTGGAGTTACAAATCGGTAAAATAATAATGTGAAAAATAAAGACATGTTTAAAGAAATGTTTCGGTTTTCCAGCGTGCGGGTCCGACACGGACGCGGCGTGCGGAGAAGCGCAACTGACTGGTGGACAGACCGGAGAGAACTGACGAGCAGCGGAGGACGCGGCTTTTTATTGGTGCGGCGGTGGAACGGCGTGGTGCGCATGCGCCGCGGAGAGGGGACGCTGACGCTGATGTTCCTTCTCGCTTGCTCTTATGGCGTTAAACGGAGGATTCGATGATAAATCAATTATTCAATAAAAATGTTATAACAAATAATTATGTCGGTTGGACTATCGATAAGTTAATATTTTTAATTTATCGTTAGTCTCACAATTTGTTACACTAATATCTGTTTTTAAATATAATTTTACATAAGTTCCAATTGTTGTTATTTATTCTTTTGCGTCCGAAACAGATTCGATGTAAAAATACGCCGGTTAAATGAGAGAATTACAATGCGAAATATACGAATTGCATATAATAATTATAAATGTGTAATTTTTTAATTAAAAAAATAGAGCGCACTATCATTTATGCGAAAGTAATCGTGTTTAATATTTGGCTTTTTAGTAACACTTTTATTTGTGAGTAATATAAGTGGCTGTCACGTCCCATAATTATTTTATAGTTTTCAGTCCCATAATTATTTTATAGTTGCCTTCCGGCGGCTCCGTCGCCTCGTGTCTCTGTGCGGTGTCGGGTGAAAATCACCTAAGCGAGACCGGATGTGCCCGGTCGAATTCTGCTGATCGGACATCGCCTGATCCACAGAATTCGACCGTGAGACTCCGGGAGCGGGCGAGTTTCCATCAACGTGGACAAAAATCCCCACCGGGGTGATAGCCACCGAGCCGATGTCGGTCCGGTGGCAACAAAACATAGGTAGTTCCGATTAGTCCACGGTTCGCTCCTGGAGTCGGAGGAAACTCCTAATAAAGCAGAGTTCGCGGCGGTGTAGTAAGACCAGGCTAACCACCCGGCGGACCCGCATAGAATCGTCAGCCTTTATTAGTAAGGCCTAATAACACCGGGCTCGCGGCGGTGTAGTAAGTCCAGGCTAACGACCCGGCGGACCCGCACAGAGTCATCAGTGTTATTCAGCACATTATCTACATAATATTCGATATATAAAATAACCATTCAGTGACCGGGGTGGGGCCCACTATAAGGCCCCCGATCCGATTAGAGGACAGTTAAGTGCGACGCGCGGTGTGCGGGAGAGACTCGCGGGGGAAATTGTCCCCGCGGAAAGCGAGAGTGAGAAGCGCGGCGGGCCTGTCCCCGCGCGACGGTGTGGCTGCGGCCGACCAGGTTAAACGCCGTGCGAGTAAGAGTGAGTAAGGGAAATAAATATATATATTTTAATCCATATTTGCACCACATTAAAAGCGGGTTATTTTTCCCCATTTATCCCTCCAATTTCCACTGAAGAGTTGCCGGGCCCGTATGGGACGTGCGGCAATCCCTTCTACTTTAAGGAAATTACATTGAAGAATCCAAGGATAAATAAACAAATAAAATCGTCCCTTCTGGACGTAACAAATTGGTGGCAGCGGTGGGATGACCGCCTGCACTGTGCAAACTCAATAGTGGAAATGGGAATATAACGGAACGGTGGGAAATTATTCGTATTAAGTCGCCAAAAATCTTAAATTCGTATTTCGTCGATAAATCCGTGTTCTGAGTGTCGAATTTTCCGTTCCTTCCGTTTAAAATAAAAAAAAATAATAATAAAATTTAATCAAAATGGTTGACGATCCTCGCGATGGCAATCTCGGGGCCGGCGCGGGAACCAGTCATGCGGGACCTGACGGCTCGCTTAACGAAACCGTAACACCCGCCGACCTATCGGTCATACTTAGTGGCATCAACCTGACAAACCGATTGGTGTCAATACCGGAATTCGATGGCACCTCAATTCCCCTCGGTGACTATTTACAAAACATCCAGAATGCAGCTGCGTTCGTACCCCCGTATCAAATGCCCGAATTTGTGACCGGGGTACTAAGTAGATTACGCGGTGAGGCACGTACTTGTGTCCAGGGTCAAAATATTCGATCGGTCAAAGAACTAACGACCGCGTTGCAGGACGGATTAACTCACCGTCGGAATTTTAACTCGTGTTTGGGGAGACTCTACGGGTTACGTTTAAAGCAAGGGGAGACACCCCGGTGCTTATATCTTAGAATTCTCCGGCTAATGATCGTTGCTCGAACCGCATGGAAAGAAGAATTAGGGTGTGAGGCCTCTGCGATGAACGTTGACCCAATCGCGACGCTGGCCCTTGAATCCTTCCGTCAAGCGTTACCCTCGCGACTGAACGAACTACTTTACATTGCAAATCCAAAGTCTCTCCGAGAAGCGCTTGAAATGGTAGAGGATCTATCCTCGGACTCTCTAGCCGGGACAGTAGAGCCACAGCGTGGGGAACGACCGCGAACCCCCGTCGGCGATGCCCTCGCGTTAATCGCCAAAGCGGAGACAAACCCAAGAGATTCGCGTTCGTCTTCCCCCGCGTCTCGCCCTGAGTCAAGACGGGAGCGGCAAAAGGAGCCAGCGCCCCGATTCGGTAGCCCTGGTAGGCCAGAACATTTCAGACCCTCGGGAATACTGAAACACCGAGACGATTCGCCAGCTAGATCGAACCGACCAGAATCCCCGGATGACCGAGGTGGATGCGAGCGACGTTATTGTTGCTTGCGCGGTTCGGGTTGTGGGTTCTGCCCTTGGAACCAGCGAACCCCTACTCAATATCGTAAAGGCGGTGGCTGCAACCATCGGTACTGCTGTGCCTACACCGGTGGGTGCAAGTGCTGTCCTTGGACCGCCACCACCCAAAGATACCCCCACGGCGAACGCTCAACATCGTCGCCCGTCGCGGATCGGCGTGGCCCGCGACCCCATAGTCCCGAGCCTTTAAACTCGAAAGGGGCTCGTCGTCCGGACACGACGAGCCAGCCTCTCTCCCCCACCACCGAAAGACGTACCGTAAAATTTCAGGACAGGCGTTAGTAGGGAGATATCCGCAGTCTGATACCACAATCTTCTCGTCAGATACCGAGGACGAAGTAGAATCCCCGGTTGTCATATTGTCTGCTCCGGAGCTTGTTAATGGAACCCAGAAATTTTATTGTGATTCCGGGTCGAGCTTAAACTTCATCAAACTCCACGCCCTACGCGATAACGTCACGTACGACCCCGCGAAATCGCGGGAATACGTCGGTCCCACGAACGAAAAGGCGTGGTCATTGGGAACGGTAAAATTGACGATTAATGATCAACCCCACACCTTCCACGTTGTCAAGGACTTCGTGACAGAAAGCAACGGATTGCTCGGTAGACCCTTTATGCGCCGTGAGAAAGCCGAGCTATCATTTCATCATAACGCTCTGGTAATGACGAGTGATCCTATTCGTCCTCGACCGTTTATAACAAACGGCTCGCCACGAACGATTTCCTTCGCGCCGAGTAAAAAGATCTTCACCATCAAAGCTCGAACGCGGAAACCCTTGGCAGTTGCCGTCACTAACCCGGACCTTCGTGAGGGTTATCTGCCCCGAATCAGGACCGAACCCGGATTATACATCGGTAATGCTCTAGTATCTCAAAGGAATGGGATATGTCACGTTCTCGCGATAAACACGTTAACTCATGACGTAGACATCGAGGTCACGCCGCAGGAAATCTTGCCCTTCGAATACTACCAGGCTGGCCCAAGCGAGGACAGTAATTCCTCGGACGATGAGTCATTGCCGCCGCCGGATCGAATTGCAGCAGTGCTAGAAGCTTTGCGCCTGGACGAGTTGAACAATGTCGAACGTTCTCACGTCCGTCGAATCGTGGAAGAAGATCCTATGCGATTCAAACTGCCTGGCGACAAGCTACCCGGTACAAGCCTCGTTGCACACCGGATACCAACGGAAAATGATTTGCCGGTGAACACTCGCCAATACAGATTTCCTTCCATACATCGAGATGAAGCCGAAACACAGATAAAAAGGAAACTCGAGGATGGAGCAATCATACCATCGCAATCCCCGTACAACTCACCGGTATGGATTGTACCCAAGAAACCCGACTCTCAGGGTCGGCCGAGAATGCGAATGGTGATAGACTTCAGGAAACTAAATGAGAAGACTATCTCGGATGCCTACCCGCTGCCTAATATATTCGATATATTGGATCAGTTGGGTGAGGCACAGTATTTCTCGACCTTCGACCTGGCAAGTGGCTTTCAGCAAATTCCAATGGATCCGCGTGATAGTGAGAAGACCGCGTTCTCGACACCGAACGGTCATTACGAGTACGTTCGTATGCCCGAGGGCTTGCGAAACGCACCCGCGACTTTCCAGCGATTGATGGATAGTGTACTTCGAGGTCTTCAGGGTGCGGAACTGTTCGTTTACCTTGACGACATCGTTGTATTCGCTCGATCGTTGGAAGAACATGGGGTAAAGGTTCGTCGATTAATGGCTCGACTGCGGGACGCAAATCTCGTCCTTGAGCCCGACAAGTGTGAGTTCCTGAAAAAGGAAGTATGCTATCTTGGTCACATAATTGGGCGAGATGGTCTACGGCCCGATCCCCGTAAACTCGAAGCTGTAAAACGCTTCCCGACCCCGAAAATGGCGAAAAATATCCGGCAGTTCCTCGGACTCGCTGGATATTATAGGAGATTTATCAGGAATTTTTCGAGTCGTGCCAAGCCATTAACCGACCTCTTAAAATAGGGAAAGCCGTTCGAGTGGGGAAGCGCGCAGCGACGGAGCTTCCGAGACTTGCGTAAGGCCCTCTGTACGGAACCCATACTCAAATTTCCCGATTTCAACCGACCATTTATGCTCACCACGGACGCGTCGGATTACGCCGTTGGGGCCGTGTTAAGTCAGGATCATGACGGTTTTGAATTCCCAATCGCCTACTTCTCCCGCATACTTCTCCCAGCCGAAATAAATTACGGTACAACGGAAAAGGAGTGCCTCGCTGTCATGAAAGCTTTGGACCATTTTCAGCCATATTTATATGGTCGAAAATTCAAACTCGTCTCCGACCACGAGCCTCTTAAATGGATTGGCTCTATGAATGATCCAGGAAAGAGGTTGGTACGTTGGAGACTGAGCCTCCAAAATTACAACTATGAGTTTGTCTACAAACCAGGAAAGCTAAATATCAATGCGGACGCTCTTTCCCGTAATCCGATAAACCCACTCTCCACAGAATCAAGCGAATCGGATGATTCGGACCGAAAATAAAAGGTACTTCCTATAGAGACCGGGAGACACCGCCTGCATTCCGCCCCGAACGAACGTCGCGTGGGGTCAAGGAACCCGAGGCACCCCGATCCCAATGCTCGGAGCCCTATTGCTCAGCGTACACGTGGCCGAACAGCTGATTCGGATACGGCGCGCGCGAGACCCAACTATGTAGAGTCTTCGGGGACAAGCTCGGGAGAGGAAGCCCGACCGATACAGCGATTAAATCGCAGTATGCTCCCTACTCCCCTCCTTCCCCCGAAGCGACGCGTTCTCAAACGTCCGCCACGGCTGGCCGATAAGACGCTATGTCCACCACCCGTGGCCATAGACGCCGTAGGCCCCGGCCCTGTTAATCCTAACGAACCGATCGTTGCCGTCGAAGCCCCTCCCAGCGACACGGAGGACAGTACTCCCGTGGAAGATTTTATTTTTGACGAAAATGAATCGGTCCACGAAGCGCTACAACGTACCTTCGAAAACTTCGACGAGTCACTCAAGCAACTCGAGCAGAAATTTTGCGAAGGACACGAACGAACAGCTGTTACGGTGGAGGTATCATTGCCCAAGCGTTTTTCTGATGGCGAGGAAGTCGACGAGACGGTCCGGGAAGTCCTCAACGACCTAGATCCTATCATAGAAAGGGACGACCACGTACTGAACGAACGACTAGAGCAATTGTCGAAGAGATCCCAACGGCTTACTGAGGAGGAGCTCCTACGAAGAACTAGCCTTATGGGACACCGTTCTTCGCGTGGGAGCAATCGAGGCAGCGATGCTGATGACGAGGGCGAGGTGCGCGGGGCACCAGCCGCAGCTTCTACGCTACTGCAAGAGTCAGGCAGCGCGACCGGTGAGCCCCGCACGGGCCCCTCACTCCATTCTCCCCCTGCACCGTCATCACCTCCGCACGCTGGACACGGTGACGTAAGGTTTTCGGGGCGACGCACTGAGCTAGATCAAACCGGCCATAGTATAATCAAGGACGGAAGGCTACCGCGCTTCCCCGCGCGCGAAGAAAAGGGAAGCACAGATGAGACTCCAACACAAGGTCGCTCGCTCCCCCACGTCATATCTTCACGCGCCCGGCCGTGGGGCAGCGACGAGTCTGGCGGACCCTATTATGAAACAGAGTTTGATCTATATGGCGTTCCGACGCCCGAAATTCACGTAAACCAGAATTCGACTTCCGACTCCAACAAACCCAAGTCGACGATTATTGGGGACCGGGAGAACCTTACATACAGGAAGGATAATTACGTACATTTTGTCTCGGCCGACGGCGAACTGGTTACCCCGGTAGGGAAATTATTATCTGACCTGGGACTGATCGATTCGTCGTCTATACGAGATAAAAATTTAGCCGTCGGACAGATCGCTATGACGCGGTACGGACAACACCGAATTTTTAGTGTCGTAATAAAGAACCGGTATTATGATGACTCGAGCCACCAAGGAATCCAGAGTGGATTGAGGGCCCTTGAGCAAGAGATGGGTCGATTGAAGCTAAGATCATTTCGCATATCCCGTCATGGCGATTTTACCGACGAACTTGGCCCTGATAAATTTCTACATACGATCCACTCCCTCTTCGAGAACAAGGGGATAGACGTGGTGGTTTGTTATGGCAGGACTCAGGTCCCTTCTCCGGAATTAAGGGAGGCCATAATTAAAAAGATGCACTCGAGCCTTATTGGCGGCCATAAAGGCGTTACCAAGACCTATAGACGAATTCGAGAGCGTTTTTATTGGCCCACCCTCAAAAACGACGTCCAAAATTACATCCGTTGTTGTAAAGGTTGCCAAGAGCAGAAACTCGTTCGTGCAAAGACTCGCGAACCCATGCTCTTGACTGATACCCCGGCGGACACTTTTGATAAAGTATCTCTTGATACCGTTGGTCCGTTGCCTACTACCCCTCACGGGAATAAGCATATACTAACGATGCAAGATAATCTATCAAAATACTGTCTTGCTGAGCCCATACCCGATCTAAGGGCGACCACCGTTGCAGAGGCAATAGTGCGTCGGCTGTACAGCCAGTTCGGAGCTCCACGGGCAATTCTAACTGACCGTGGAACCTCATTCACGAACGGGTTATTGCGAGAAATCTCAAAAATCTACAAGATAAATCATGCGACAACATCCGGGTACCGTCCCCAAACTAACGGCGCGTTGGAACGAAGTCATATCGTTCTAACGGAGTATATCAAGCACTACGCAAACGAATATGACGATTGGGACCGTTTATTACCCTTTGCCGAGTTTTCCTACAATACCAGCGTTCACGAGGCAACGAATTTCACGCCTCACGAGGTTGTGTACGGAAAGCCCGCCCGGCAGCCTAGCGAATTTCCAACCGAGGATCGTCTGGCTACGAGTAGTTCGTTCCTCGTCGAGCTCATAAAGCGGCAAAATGAAATTCGGGAAATGGCCGGGGAATCCCTAAACCAAGCAAAAGAACGCTCTAAACTATACTACGACCGTAAATGCCGGCCCTTCGAAGGAAAAGTCGGGGATCAGGTATACGTTTTAAAAGAACCTCGCAAGGGAAAATTCGATACTCAATATCACGGTCCCTATAAAATAAGATCAATCACCGATAGGAATAACGTCGTCCTCGAGACGGAAAAGGGCGAACGATTTACTAAACATGTCGATAAAATCAAGTTAGCTTACCTCTAGTTAGTTCAACTGTGTATGTGTACCAACAGAACAAAATGCGATTGGCCGACACGATTGTCTTCGCCATTGCCCTCATGGGCCGAGGAATGATCAATGCAACACCTGAGAGTTCCTACGTCGTCAACCAGCTGGAAGATAACGCGGGAATCTACTACGAGCTACAAACGCCAGTGCAACTACAACGCGCCGACTGGAGAGTAACGTTATTTATCGACCTTGCCGAATTCATCGCGTCTTTCCCTAAGGACGGCGGAAACTTATCGAAAATACAGGCCGAATGCCTCAAATATAACTCGGAGGCGGGTTGTGAGGAGCTGCTGCGTAGACCTTATATAATATCAAGGCTACGTCGCGGCCACGAGCTGACCAGTGATCTATGGGGGATCGGAAACCGCAAGGATTTCAAAACAAAGTCGCCCTTAACGACTATGAAGAGGCGTTCAGTACCCTTCGGTTTCATGGGGAGCATCGGCAAATCCCTATTCGGGACTCTCACCGAGGATGATGCGGATTACCTTTCCTCCCAAATAGATCGACTATTTAAATATCAACAGGAACTGACTCACCTCCATGAACAACAAATGCATATTTTAAGCTCGAGATTGCAAACAATACACAACGAGCACGTGGAGGAATCAAAGCGAGTGGAAGCCATGTATAAAATTGTATCGAACCTGCACAACGACCTAAGCATGATCGCTAACACATCCGCCATGGCCTATTACAATTTCACGCTCGCTAACTATGGTAATAAGGTCGCAAACAAAATCGACAATTACATACGTGTCTGTGAAAAATACATTTCCGCGATTAGCTCTGCAATCAATGGAAAATTCGATCCAGCGATCATGTCACCAAAGCAATTGCAAACCGTAGCGGAGGAAGCACAGAATCACGTGGGGGGGCTAGAATTTCCCTACCCCCTGGAATACATACACCCAGAGTACCTCGAGACCCTCGTTCGGACAGATGTAATGTCACGCGACGGACGGTTGTTGATCATCGTGCACATACCGCTCGTGGATCCAACAATTTACGACCTATACCGGATAATCGCCTGGCCCGTCCCTCAACCACTCGGGAACGGCACCGGGTCAGCAAGCATTGTGCCCGCTTCCCCTTACATCGCTTTGGGAAGAAACCGTCAAGCCTTCTTCCTGGTTGGCGAAGCTTACAAAAATCAATGTAAGGAGGCCGATCGACGACTGATCTGCTCCGGAAGCGTTCCAGTTCGGGACACAAACGCGGACGTCTGCGAATTGCACATGCTTACGAGGCCATCCCAAGAAGCCATGCGTCGGTGCAACATCCGCCTGCATCCGCACCCCGAAGATTTCTGGGAAGATGTGCCCACCCACGGCGGCTGGCTTTTCTCCCTCGCCGAGTCCACTAGACTGCGGGTGACGTGTCTAAACGCACCAGTAGTTGACATAACTTTGGAGGGCATGGGAATTCTACAGTTGGAACCTAACTGCGTCGGAGCAACCCGTACCACCACCTTATCAAGCTTCCGTGCATATACGGGGAAGGAGACATTCTTCTATGATCCGGGAATAACGCTCAATATATCCATCGCGGTTCCCTCCTTGGTTAACAGCGATAACGCATTTGATTTCAATGAGTTATTCGTTCGGGCGCACAAGCAGGCAGCAGACGGAAATCCGAGCCTGGAATTTTGGGACGGGGAGTCACTGCTCGCCGTGGAAAGGAAAATTCATGCTATAGGCGAGCATAAAAGAGAGAGAGAAAGACAACACCTCCTCACTCTGGCCAGCTTCGCAAGTCAAGCGGGAATAATATTCTTATTCCTAGCCTACACTTCGAGAGCTCGGCTATATATCTCTCTTTTATACATTTGGACTCGGGTGTGCTCTCAAAGAAAGAATGCTCGCCCCGTCGTAGGGAGCGCGCACGAGCATTCAGCCCGAGGAAATTCTCAAGAAGGCAACGTGACACCCAGCTCGCCGATAAGCACCCCGAATCCAGCGCGAGAGAACCCCCTCCCTCGCCCGATCCCTCGTCAAGAATTACTCGTCGCCTAACGAACAACGACGGGAAAGGGAGGGGAGACGAGCTGAGGGAGGGCTCCCACAGTAAAGAACGCTCATTAGTCTTCTGCAGACCGTAGCAGTAACTCGTCCTTAAACTCTCACATTAACGAAGTTATGGAACATACGATCTCTCGGTACCTCCGCCGCGAGGAATGCCCGTCGTGCGCGAAAGACTTTCGGCAGTGTACAGACTTATTAGTGTGCGTCAATAACTTTGCCCGAGCACGAGCTGCGAACGACTTGCCACCGTGGTGCCCCGTGTGCGAAGTGCCGATCGAGAAGGAACAGGACAATTCCTCTTCCCACCTCTACACATGTTACATACAGTTTCGGGAGTCGGTGTGCGCACACCAGCTAAGTCCGGGGGTAGAGCGCCACCTCGGGGTCACGGTAGGGGCTACTCGCAAGACGGGTGACATTCCCTCGCCAGCCACATCGCCAGCCTTCAAGCGGAGTGCATCGGCCGGGGATGTGCTACGGGGTCGTGCGATTGAGAACACCGTCGTTGCCCGCTCCCGCGACCCATGCCCAATCTGGGGAGAGCGCAATGAATGCCCGGGAGTGGGAGCTTGCATGGAAGGGCTCATGGACGAAAGCTTCCGCCGGAAAGGGAAGGTAGTCTGCCCCCTTTGCGGCCTTACAATCCCGGGGACGCAATTCGCGGTGCACGCAGGCGGCTGCCTGTCGCGTTGGGAGGCGCACACCCCCACGGGGGCCCCCCGCGAGGCCGTCGCCCTGCTCACCCCGAACGCGCGACCATTGACGCAAGCGCCGAGAAATAAATCGCGTCCTCGTGATGCATCAGCAACAACTCGGCCCGCGGCCAGTCCAGGGAAGCAGGAAGCGTCCCGACCGTCCAAGAGCGCCCCGAATCGAGGAACCCGGAACCAGGAACGACGCGACCCTCGGCGCGACCCAAGCACCGCCGGAGGACAACTTTCTCGCCAGCAGAGGTTGGCTAATTTCGGGGAGCTGGTCCAAGCAGCCGCCTCGCAACCGGGGATGAGAAACCAGAGCGAACAACTCGGACAGCTAGTAGCTGCCCTCGCCAACGTCATGCTGCGCAAGGACTCGTAAGGTGCCAACCGGCGCAACAACCCAGCTCGACGAGGACGTCGAGTGCTCAAACGGGGGGGGGGGGGGGGTGAATTGTCACGTCCCATAATTATTTTATAGTTTTCAGTCCCATAATTATTTTATAGTTGCCTTCCGGCGGCTCCGTCGCCTCGTGTCTCTGTGCGGTGTCGGGTGAAAATCACCTAAGCGAGACCGGATGTGCCCGGTCGAATTCTGCTGATCGGACATCGCCTGATCCACAGAATTCGACCGTGAGACTCCGGGAGCGGACGAGTTTCCATCAACGTGGACAAAAATCCCCACCGAGCCGATGTCGGTCCGGTGGCAACAAAACATAGGTAGTTCCGATTAGTCCACGGTTCGCTCCTGGAGTCGGAGGAAACTCCTAATAAAGCAGAGTTCGCGGCGGTGTAGTAAGACCAGGCTAACCACCCGGCGGACCCGCATAGAATCGTCAGCCTTTATTAGTAAGGCCTAATAACACCGGGCTCGCGGCGGTGTAGTAAGTCCAGGCTAACGACCCGGCGGACCCGCACAGAGTCATCAGTGTTATTCAGCACATTATCTACATAATATTCGATATATAAAATAACCATTCAGTGACCGGGGTGGGGCCCACTATAAGGCCCCCGATCCGATTAGAGGACAGTTAAGTGCGACGCGCGGTGTGCGGAAGAGACTCGCGGGGGAAATTGTCCCCGCGGAAAGCGAGAGTGAGAAGCGCGGCGGGCCTGTCCCCGCGCGACGGTGTGGCTGCGGCCGACCAGGTTAAACGCCGTGCGAGTAAGAGTGAGTAAGGGAAATAAATATATATATTTTAATCCATATTTGCACCACATTAAAAGCGGGTTATTTTTCCCCATTTATCCCTCCAATTTCCACTGAAGAGTTGCCGGGCCCGTATGGGACGTGCGGCAATCCCTTCTACTTTAAGGAAATTACATTGAAGAATCCAAGGATAAATAAACAAATAAAATCGTCCCTTCTGGACGTAACATGGCTAATTGTTTTTAGATATGTTAATAACGCGTTACATTTGATATAATGATAATACTGAATTAAAATGATTATCGCTTAACTAAATGATTAAAATAACGTTTACAATTCAGTTGTCGCATTAAACATTTATTATAATTATTAATAATATTGTAAGTCGCATTGTGATGGTGTTAATTATTATTTGAATAATTAATTAGAGCGTGTATGAAATTGTTCTAGAATATTCTGCACGTGGAAATAATATTAATGATACAGGGTTGGAAACAAAGGAGACAAAAAGGCGATACCTGATATTGGGGTTGGAGCGGATGTTTAGTCTACAAGGTATGGAGTGATAGCGATTTGTTTATCTCTTAATTGTTTCTTACGATTCGGCATGATGTGATATTGTTTAAATTATTATTTCGTAGAAGCCTACGCGCAACACGTGGCTTGCATCATGGCGGCGCGTCCGACAGAGACGCGACGAGTGCGAGAGAGAAAGAGATATACTTGCGCTGGGAAAGTTCGGGAAAAATGTCTGTTTTATGTGTTCTATTATATGCTTGAAAATGGGAAAGCGTACAAGGAGAGACTTATACTGTAAAAAGAGCGCTTGCTCGTTTCGAGAGGCATTAAAGTAATTCAAGTCTTTTCTGGAAAATGTCTCGAAGGGAAGCGTTCGCTCGACTCGAGAGGCAATAAAGTACTTTGAGAAATAGTTACGTAGTGTCTATTTGCCATAGTAGCCACGAGTAAGAGAGAGAGGGTTAGGCCGGGCGAGAGTAAGATATACGAGGTGAGTCGCGGGGTCGCGAGTATATCGCGAGTCCGCGGATTACGCAATCTCGCGGTTTTTCGCGAGCACGTCAACATAGGGATGAGCGGGTTACTAGTCGTGATCCGTGGGTCGCGAATTATATCGCGGTTCCGCGGAAAACGAGATTCCTGGTTAAGGAAGAAGGTTTTTGTGATACGGGTTACGTGAGCACGAAGGAGGTAGGCGGGTAACCCGAAGAGGAAGGTTGGAGGATGAGAAATATTACGTAGGAGATGCTGGAGAGTTCGATTGAGCGCGCGAGCATCAGGCGTGCAGGAGGAGTACGTTGGTCTCCTAGCGGAGCGCTAGAGAGAGAGACGGAGCGAGGGCGCGCGCGAGCGTTAAGGATAGACGAGGATAGCGAGTAAGTGCGCGCGGGCGCTGAAGAGGGACAGGGATAGAAAGCGAGTGCGCGCGAGCGTTGAGCTCGGCGCGCTAGCTAGGCGCGTTCAGCGGAAGTAGGTACATACTAGGGAAAGTCGACAGTTCACAGACAACACAAGAAATGATAA